>AFBI03000016.1:689967-705961 GCA_000230595.3 Edhazardia aedis USNM 41457 | reverse complement strand
AGTTACCCCCACGGGTTTATAAATAAAAGTAGTAATATGAACAACAACAACCCAAAAGACTTTAATAATTTTTATAATAACAGTTTTTCCAACATGGAACTAGGGAGACCCGACCATAGAAAGATGAAAGCCGAGTATCACTCGCATCATCAATCCATTCTTGAGAATTACTTCTCTCAAGGTCGAATTCCTAGATTCCACTACAACCATATTTTTATTATTTGAAAATATTAAATGAAAAACTTTCAAATTTTTCAATTGTGTAAAATATCTCTGCATTTACAAATATGACTTTAGTTTATAAAATTTTGTTTGTTAAGATTTATATGAAAGATAGAAAAAATCCAAAAGGTTTTTTTTTGTATAAAAAGTGTTTTTGTGCGTAATTGTATTTTCAAGTTTAAAAAATTGTAATTTTTGTATTAAAGCATGCGATACTTGGCTCTTATGCATGTTATTCTCGAAAAAATATTATTATATCATTGTAAAATGACAGCTTTGTTTATTCTTTTAAAACAAAAATTTCTAATTAATACCCCATTAGATAACAAGTCTTTTCCTATATATCATCTTTTTTAGATAAATCTGCACACATTTTTTTTTACAGATAAAAAAATTCTCGACCATGTTTTTTTTTGTTCATTAGATTGACATAATAACTAAAAATAATAACTGAATTAAAAATTTCGGAGTAAAAATTATCAAAAAATGCTATTACGATTTTTTTTATTAAAAAGAATATAAAGACCATTAGAAACGAAAATTAATGCTTTCATATTGTTTGTATGTATAAAAAATGATCATATTTATTTAAAAATGTTATATGAAGCTTAGAATTTTATTTTTGACTAATTTTTCGATCAATTTATTCTTGATAAAATATTTTTTATTTTTTTGTTTGTATTCTATGCCTATAAAAAATATTTGTAAAATTTGAATGATTGTATCGAATTTTTTTTAAACAGATTATCATTGTATAGTTTTTGATTTATGTGTACTAGGTTATGCTGTTTAGAAGCGCAAAAAAATCGTAAAAATGACAAAGTTTAAGTCATTGTATTATTACAATATTTATATGAACGAACTAGTATTTATAGCACTCTATAAGTAAAATAAGACATTTTTGTGGACAACATGTAATTTTATTAAATTCTGAATTTAAAAATAAGTGTGATTAAGATTGATTGATTAATCTTGTCAAATTTCATAGTCTATTGCTTATTAGGATATAAAGTTAGCAATATAGATTTTAAGATTCAATTGACAAAATTTTTTTAAAATTCTTTGTCGTGTTTAATTGACAAGAATGATATTTGATTATTCAACGAATAAAAAAAACTTTTTAAAACTTTTTGCATGCATACGCATATATATCATTAATATTAAACATAATTTACACAATAAAAACATATTAAACGACAAAATCCAATATAATTTAAGAAAAAAAATAAATTCACAAATTGGTTGCATCAAAAAACATAAAAATGTTTTTTTTAGTACATTTTTTACAATATATAATTCAATCGGTTGGGTTGCTCCATCGAGCTCGCCTGTGCCTTTGTTTACTTTGAAGAATTAGATTGTTTTTTTATTGATATAATTTATTTACTATGGGTATATTTATACATAACTTACAACAATGGATCATGATTGCTTCAACAAAATATCTCCTCTCAAAAAAAAGTTCAAAAATATCGTTTGTGTTACAATAATTATGTAACAATATTTAAAACTTCAATACCTAGTTTAAATATGATTGAAACATTGTCTCAGTTACAAGTAAATATAGACAGACCCAAGAAGAACAACTTTCAGAACTTGATTCCAACACAATCAAGATTTAAATATCCAATATATTAAAATATTTTAAAATTTTTTAAATAAAAAAATAATGATTCTAAAAAAATTGAATGTTTTTTTGTGTTTTAAAATAAAGAAATGACCGAAATTGGTGCTAATCGTATAAATAAAAAAATTGAATTGTTTTACAAGGAAAAAAAGAAATCGAGAAGTTTTTACAGAGAAAGTTATTGACACGATTATATTTTACAATATGTTTTATTATAAACTTAGCATTAAATATCAACGTTTCAAATGCTTCTTTATTGTTCTTTATTCTTTTTACAATATATCAGAATATAATAGAAATAAGATACAAATATTATCATAAAGTGCAAATTCAGATGTAATAATCACATTTATACGGTTATTTATATTTAGTCAATGTAAATTAAAAAATGTTTCGCAATCTTCAATATCAACACATCCTAATCCGCTTTCATACTATAAAGATGATATTTATGTACAATAAAACACTATATATGGATAGACTATGTGCTAAAATACTTTTTAATTTTGCATAAGAAATTTTTATGAATTAAGATATTCTTGAAAGATCAAAGGAACACTTGATAGCAATAAACTGGATCAATTTAAAAATAAAAAAAATTAAAGTGGCTAGACAATGAAATATGTCTTCTTTTCTGTTTTTCTATTCTTTTTTTACTTTTCTATTGTATTTTCAAATTTTAAACAATGCAATAACACACAACAAAATTTAAAAGAAGATGATAAATATATTTTTTAAAAGAGTAGCATATAGTCCATTCGATTTTGTTTCTATATTTATCTTTAAAGATAAGAAAATTTGTCAAGAAGGTACAATATAATTCGCTCTTAGTGTTTTAGTTTTTCAGGTATTTGATTTGATTAAATTATCAACTTGATTAATTTTTTTATTTAACCTTTACTATCAATATGATAAAAAAATGCCTTACTTTTTATGTGTGACTTTGTATATTGAAGCTCATAACTTGAGACTCATAATTAAAATTAATTGTGCAGAATTGTATTGAATAACAGAATATTTAATAGTGATGAAATCACTTTTTTTGATGCGCGTTGTCTGTAATTGTTATATATTAAATTTTGCATAATGCTCTTTTTAATTTACTTCTACTAACAAATCAACCATTATATAATAAAATTTATCTATTTTATTGAATTCCAATTTCATCTGAATTCATATTCAAAAAAAAAAACTACATGATATATTTTTCCATATTAATAAAAAAAAAGATCAATTGTTGCAAAAGTTCCAAGAGCTGTATTTCATTTTCTTATTATATATGTGGTTTTTCGGATAATTAGTTTAAAAATAACATATTATATATAGCCATATAAATCCGAAATACTATATACATTCCGAAGTAAGTAAAGAAACTAATATTAGTAAAAAAAAGGTGTTTTATCGATGCATCATCGATACTTTTCTGCATTTATATAATATATTACTTTTCTAAAAAAATTATATTAATTAAAAACAGAGATAAAGTAACCAATATATTAGATTTATAATAAACGACAATATACAAAAATTTAAATTATTATACGATTTTTTTACGCAATGATGTGAAGTATTTTTCTAAATTGATCCACCATTTCAACATTAATTTTCATATTAAAAAATAAATTTTTTTGCATATCAATTTTAAACCCATGAAAATACACACTTATATTCAGAAAAAAATCGAAAACGATGTATATGCACCTAATGTAAAATTTATAAAAAATATTTTAATTCTTTGCGAATAATTTTCGTACAAAAGATCTCATAAAAAAAATTTAGAATTAATTTTGCATGTATTCTACCATTGAGAAATTATTTATCATTTTTTAAATGCCACTTAAACGACCAATCTAAATGTTTTATATGAAATTTATAATTTTCAATATACATATTTAATATTTTATTGGCACTAAAAAACCCTTTCAATCATATAACTATTCAATGCGGCTTTTACTTACATGTAAATTATTTTAGTAAAAATGTTGTAGATTTTTAAAAAATAATTTAAATAAAGTCATTTACAAGTATAAATTGAATATTATGGGTTAATCTTCTATTATATCAATTTAAAATGATGAAATTTTACTAACTATTCTTCTTATCATTGATTTAGCTAAAATTTTCATCGAAATTATTCATAAAAGTTATCAGAAAACACACAATAGTTATGAATAGAGTATTACAAATATATATTTTATGTATAATACAAAGAATTATTTGATCAATAAAATACAAGATATTTTGTGATGTAAATTGTAACAGAAAAATCAAAAAATACAAGGTATTTTTTTCATAATCTTAATACGTATAAATTTATAAAATAAAAAATGTTTTAAATCAACATTCAAGTAAAAATATATTAAGATTACTGATTTCGATTATTCAATCTAATGGTTATATAGAAAGAATTGTAAGAAATTTTTCGATAAAACGTGTATATTGTGAAAAGGAAAACAGAAATGCAGAAAACAGCTTTTTGTTTTAAATTTTAGAAATTCAGCCCCCTAACACACCCCAAAAAATACGTTGTTATTTTATTATGTCTAATAGTGATTAATCATAGAAAAAATGACGATTTATTTTTTTTACCGCAATTTGATCATATCAAACATATTAAAAAATGTTTGTGTGTTTAAGACTAAACAAAAAACAACTCGATTGCTATTCAAAAGACTAAATGCTTCTTAAACTTGCATTCTTACAACATATAACATAAATTTCGACAAATAATCAATTTTTAAAATGATTTACAATGAAAAAAGTCAAAAATTCAAGTTCATCTATTTTACATAATAATCTATTCTGATTATTGTAAAACATTTTAATAAACCCAAAACAATTAATTAGTCACGTTGATTTGTAATTTTGAATTAGAATGCAACAAATAGCAATTAATTTACTATAAAAATAGTATAATAAACTTCATAAAGTTTTTTTTTTATTTATTAGATGCTTTTTTGTAATGATATACATACAAGTGCTTATAAATCGAGAAATATATAGTTAATTGTTTAGTTTATCTTATTCATTTCAAAGGTTTTTTTTCCTATCCACCATAAAAACTGCTTAATAGCCACAAAATGTATTCAAAATGCATATTTTTTAAGACTTCATTAAAAAATTTTGCTTTTAAAGAATTTTTCGTAGTGCTGTTCCACATATGATTGATACTTATGTTAGATCAAAAAAATAAAATTATAAATATTTGTACTATATTTTCTAATATGATAAATGTATCAATTTTGTTTAAAAAAATCGTGCACTAATATTTATATTTTAACAATTACAAAAATATGTTTTTTTCGAAGCCTAAAACTCAAATACATAAAGTTTCCAGTTATGTAAGCATGTTATTTGTAGGTTGATATTCATGACTAGAAAAAAATTCTACCTTCTTATAAAAAAATTAGATAAAAAACTAAAATAATTGAATTTCAAAATGACGATTTATCTAGTAATTAGCGTTTATCCCAAGATTGATTAAATATGAAATTTTTAAAAGCTTAATTGAAGAGCTAGATCTATTTTTTAAATACATAAATACTGAAAAGATGTTATAAACACACAAATTATTTATTTAAAACATTTTTATATATAAAACTGAGGTATACATCGGATAGCATTTTTTTATATGCAATATGTTGATAGAATTTGTTTTACTTCTATCATTTTGTGCATAATTGTAGTTATTTGTAAATTTTTTGGTTTTAAAATTTAAAGAATTATTATTGAACATTTAATTATATCTTTTTGACAAAATTTGCTTTTATAGTATTAGCATAATTTTTTTATTGTATTTCATTCATGATAATTGCATCAAATTGCATCAAATTGTATTGAATTGTGTTAAATCAGTTCAAATCATATTTTAATTGGTTCAATATCAATCGGGAATAAATTACCATAATAGAGCACATTAAGATTAGGTTTCCATCTCAAATTTTTTCATACAACAGAAACCATTAGCGAACTCACAATATCATTACGGAACTTGCTAAAAAGAAATCAAATAAAAAAACTGTTTTGGATTAACTATAATCAGGTACAATTATTAGATTGTTCTATTTTTAACATAAAAAAGCTTCGAAACTTGCATCAAAATTAACATGTTGTTTGAAATGGTGATAAATCATTACATTTTGGGTTTGATTTATTAGAAGTTACAACTTAAATGCAAAATAAGAATGTAAATATTGATTTCAAACAAAAACCGCGACAACACATAATCATCCGCAATAAAATATTGTTTTCAAAGCGGCTTTGTTTTTATGTCGCAAAATTTTCTGATTTATTCTGTATTATAAACTTTTATAGATCTTTCCATATTTATTTTGCCTTTTACGATCCTAAAATTTAAAAATAAAACACAACTAAAGGAGTCTTTACATCACATCGAAATTTCAAAGTATGTCTCAAACAATGATTATACTTTAAAAAATATATTACAAAAAACAAGAATGTATTTAAATAATTTTCTTGTGTAAATTAGATGACAACAATTTCCAAACTGAAAAAATTACAATATCTAAATTACAAAAAATTTTACGGTTAATTTAAAACCTCGTCATTTTTCTTTATGTTATTAAATTTTTAATGCTATATACTTGTTCAATACCAGCGTTTTGACATCCAAAATGATTATACATTCGTTCTGGAATTGTCGGTAAATAGATATTAACTAGTTTAATTATAAATTGAACAGATTTAAATAATAAAACACGATTCAAAAGAAATATTGTAAAAAAATACAGGTTTGAATATTGCCTACTCATTAAACATGCATTTTTTTTATACTAAATACCAGTAATTCTATAATAACTATATAATGCTTATAAAAAAAAAAGTTAAGTTTTATTAGTGAATATAATATATGACTAATGATACCCAGTAGAAACCGAAATGCTAGAGATTTATATGTATTTATAAGTTAGAAACTCTAAACAGCACTATGGTAGAAAAATGAAGGAATGATTATGACAAGGAGAGTGCTTAATAAAAATAATGTCATGCAAATATTTGATTATAAGTTTAGAATAATACAACATACTAATCAACACGATTTCGTAACTAAATTTTATATTAACTATGAATGCAATGTTTGTAATTTATGAATGAAAAATGAATTCAAATGATGTTCGATGATTCAAGTTGCCTTAAAAATAAAAGCAATGATTTTATGACCACATTTATTTAAACTTATTTGCATTTAAAGACAAAAACACACATTTTTAACCTATTTATCAAACAATTTTGATTCTTTTAAAATAAATTGATTCTTTTTTATTAAGTATTAATCAAATCTCACCAATAATATAGTAATGAAATTTGAAAAAAATAAAATTAAGACGAGATGTTTTTTCTTCTTGGTCGGCGATATTAAAGAAATTAACAAAAGAAATATTTAAAAAATCGATGTATCATAAGTTTTATATCTATATTTATATTTATAACAACCTAAATAAATTTTTATAAAAATTTATGTTGTTATACTATAATTCAACATGCTAAACACTTTATTTTTGTTTTTTAATTATAAATTGTGTTATAAATGAATATATAGTGTATATAATGTTTAAAATGAATAACATTGTTTTGTTGCAGAACTAATGCGTTTTCTAACTGATTTTTCTTGCTGTATATTATATTATCACAAAATCAAGTTTTTTTTGCTATATTTTCCGTGTTTTTGTTTTATTAACACATTTAATTCTATAATTAGCAAGAATAATATTTTCTATTGTATATATGTTGTATTTATAAAAAAGAAAAGATAAGAAAGTATAGTTTTTACCAAAAAAAATTAGTATCAAAACCGTTTCACGAAAAAAATTATATGAATACAAAGAATTGGGCGTGCCTTTGTGTGTTGGTTCATATAAACATTGCGACATCACATTATGGAACTACCACAGGCATTTTTTATCTGCAACGCATAAAATGTTGTACAACGAATTTACATAGCACAGAACAATAAAATCTACTTTTTGATTCTTTAATTCGTATGGTTTATCTTAAAGTTTACTTAAATTAAAATTACGTTTTAAAAAAAAGGAAGACATAAAAACATAAATAATTATGTGCCATAAAATATGCGATTATAAATATTATCAATAACCTGTAAATAAAAGTAATTTAAGAGTGCAGAAAGAGAAATAAAGAGTAAAATAAGAACATGTTTTAAATATTTCGTGAAATTGCTACATATTGTGTAGTATTATGTATAAGATAACTAGATCTCTTCTTTTTACAGCAAAAAATTGTAGAAAAATACAATTTCCTTTTTAAATGTAAATTTTCGGTTACAGATTCTAATAATATCGATAGAAATATAAGTTTTATTTTTTTGTACAATAATATTTCTTATAAATTTTTATTGATACCTTTAGAATATAAAAATTTTAGTTTAGAATTCATCTATATCAATTTTTATGGTTAGTTTCGAGATTTTTAGTGATAGAAAAAAAAAGATGGAATATTATTAATTATAAAATTTCTAATATTTGTTAGCTGCTCTACTTATATATATAATATGTTATATTTTTCAGTAAAAAATAAACATCTAGAAACAAAATTTTTAATAAATATGACAAATTTTATATTTCAAGTAAGATAGGTACATTATGAAATGAATGAGCTTCGCGCAAAATTCTAATCAATTTTCTTTTTAAAAATTAAAAATTGTAATTTTTATGTACTATAGCATCTAAAACAAAAAAACTTGTTTTTGCTAATTAATTATCAAACGAAAAAATTTGTTGATTTTATGGCGCATTATTTCATCACCGCAAAAATAAAATATTTATAAATGCCCTATCATGTAAATAAATATGTTGGTAATTCACAAATTTGAATTTTAAAATTCATATATCATAAAAAAACGATTTAAGAATATTTTCATCCTAATAACGTTTTTTTGTAATTTATATACATTCTATATTAATTGATATACATAGAAAAACATGGTTATAATATGAAATTTGCGCTTTGTATAGATATACTAATATAGAATAAATTATTAATTCAGGTTGTTTGTCTCAGATAAAGAATCATATATATTTTTCCATAAAACAAAAAAATTGTTAAATATATAGAACAAATAAAAAACAAAGAATAAGAAAATTTTGTATAAGATCACGGGGGTAAAATTTTTTTAATTGTTTTTTATAAATATAGTTTGTATATTTATTGAAATGATGCGATTTAAATCACAATTTTTATAGAAAAATGAATTTTCAAAATATATTATTGATATCCTAAGTTTATTTTTTCTTTCCAATTTTTTATTTTTATGTATAGAAATGTTCAGCATGCATATAATAATGATGCAAATTTTTGATTTATTTATAATTTCATACAAGCAAATTTTATAAACTTATATTTTTTTAAGTTTATGATGAAATGAAATTTTGGTTTAAACGAATAAATTGGTGTATTTTGTATTTTCTGGCAATTGAGATGAAATTTATTTTTTATTATATACAAATATGTTATATATTAGAGTGTTTTTTGATTTTATAAACAATTTTATGATAAAAAATTAGTGATTGTTCAAGCCCAATGTAAATATATGGTGTTTCTTTTTTATTGCTTATTTCTACAAAGAATTATAGAAATATGTTTTTTTTATAGTGTAAGATATGAAAAAAGATATTTGGATATATATGTTATGACACAATAGACGTCTACGTAATTTCCAAAGAAATTTATTGTTTATAAATTCTGTTTTTTTAAAAAACAATATAGCCTGTTTTTCAAAACTTTATATTATTCAAAAAATTATCTATTTGATAATAGAATGATTTACTCACCAAATAGAAAAATCGATAACCCTACCAACACGCGGAGCCTGTGTGGTAGTGTCATATAATGATATCTATTTAATTTTTACCATATCCTATGTAAGTTGAATTTTAGTCAATACAATATGTGTATATAAATTTATGTATTATCTTTTTATATAACATAGAATCTAATATTTTTGTATGTGTGCTTACAAAATATCAAATTTTAAAACTATATTGTTTTTAAAATTTAAAAATCTATATTAATTTTAAACATACAACTTTTTCTATTTACAATAAAATGATTTTTCAATAAAAATTGGTTAAAAAATGTATATATCGACTTATGAAGATAAAATTTTTATAAATAACGTATTGCTGTTGCGTAAAGAAATATTAAATTTTGAATAATGACGTGTAACAGTGTTTCAAACAAATCTGACTGGAAATTTTTAATAATACGCATATATTATATATTAATATTTTCAATATATTATTATATTGAATCTAGTAGACAAAAATTGGTAAATTATTTAAGAAAGACAAAGATAATATTATCAAATTAGTTTAAGATTTTATTTTTGAGTAAATGGTTAAAAATAAACGTTTTTATTATATTTTTATTTTAAAACATTTTTTTGAATTGGTAATATTATATGTTAGTGAAATTAGTTAAATGATCTTAATCATGAAGAATATGTCAAAAAAAATTTTATCTATTATTTCCTGTGTTAAAGTGATATAAAATGCTAAGATCATTAATATCACTAAATTTAAGATAATACTTTTACAAATTATGTACAAGATATAGTTGTTATATGCAAAATATTTTTTTTATCAGTTGCTATATTATGAAGTTTTTCTAATTAAGATTCCTTACCATGTATATTTATATAAGATAGCCTCATAAGTGTTTATTTTTTTTCATTATTTATATTAATATATGAAATAAAAAAACAAGCGATTTAAATTAAGAAAATGTATATAAACATTTTTTTATAGTGAAACTGTTTTTCTAAAGTCAATAAGAAATGATATACATATTTATGAAATTTATGAAAAAAAAATTTCTTTACCATATGCTTTATGTTATTTCTGCTGATACTATTTTTCTAAAAAATTGATTTGATAATAATTACACAAACAAAATGATATAACTTATTTAATATAAATGTTTTCAAAGTAATAGGTTTTTCTTAGTTAGACGTACTTAATTCTCATAAGAGCGTTTAGTAGATTTCATACCTATTAAATGTTCTAAATTAAAAATTTTTAGAAATCTTTGTTATAGAGTGTCAAGAGTTATTAATTTAAACTGATGATTAAATAATTATTGATTATTTACTAAATTTTGTTATATGCAATTTTTCTAAGAGACTATTTATATAATATATCGTTTTTAGATGGAATAAGTAGTTTGAAAAATTTTAAGTATGAAATAAGTAAACATAATTATCATTTATATGTAGGAAAAATTGTTTTGGGGTAAAAAATGACATTTGTAGAAATTTTTGTTTTGAAATGCTGTTTTTTATTTTATAGTAACAAAGTATATTTTGATGTGTAGATAGATAGATTAAATTTTCAAAAAACTATACTTGACAAATTACTGATATTGTTGTATTCACATGGTATTTTGTTATACCTAAAATAATATTCTAAAATGCTTTTGTTAAAAGTATTACTATTATAATTTAAAGAAAAAGAAATATTATTTTTGTTCATCATTATTATTTATTTTTAAATGTAAACTATTTATAATTTAAAACACCACATATTTTTCAATATTTTTTATTCTTCTTTTTTTTTATAGCAAGTTGCAACTTTTGATAAACCAAAAGCACATTCTATTTTTGGAACACTA
Source organism: Edhazardia aedis USNM 41457 (assembly GCA_000230595.3). Lineage (NCBI taxonomy): Eukaryota > Fungi > Microsporidia > Culicosporidae > Edhazardia > Edhazardia aedis. The sequence goes on along the minus strand of AFBI03000016.1, from coordinate 694,467 downwards.
AAATTGATAAACATAGTAAATTCGTATTCATTTAGAAATTGAAATGCAAAATTACATATTAAACCAAATTCTAATAATCCATATTTGTTCAGATTAAGAAGAATGTTTTTTAACAATTTTTTAATATTTTATACTACCACAGATATATATAAAATGAAAGATAAACGATATATATAAAAAAATGGTATTTGGTATTAGAAATACCTTATTATTTTTTACTTTAATAGATATATTTTTTAAAAAGATGAATATAAGATTGTACTTGTTCCTTATATTTATTTTAGTAATATTAGTTATATTATTAAAAACAGTAGAAAATATTATTTTATTATGTATTTAATTTTTAATGCAGATTTTAAATGCTATTATGATGATTAAATGACTTAGTTTAAATATTTTTGATATTAAAAGTTCATTTATGATATGTATAGTGATAAAAATACTCGAACACAAATGAGTAATAAAACATATATGCAAGATACAGTATAGATGATATTTATATTATAACATATAAAAAAAATTATTATTTATATTTTAATATATTTTATGTCACTGTGTATACTATTTTTATCTAATAATTTGTTATGATATTGGCATAATTTTTTTTTATTTATTATGGCAGTATATAAATTATGTTTTTTATGATCTAATGTGTAAAAAAAGATAGGTAAGAAATAAAGATATAGTCTATTGTATGAAAAAACATAAATTTGGTTTAGTTTTACAATTTTCCTGTAAATTTATACAAAAGGTAAAATAAATACAATAAAATATAGTATGAGATTAATTTGAAGCAATATATTAATATTATAATAAACATCAGGAATATATACATTTTGAATTGATAATTTCACATTATAGAATTATTTATTAAATTATTAGAGATATTTTTATTGATGCATTTACTAATGTAATAAAATTTTTATTAAAACCTGTTATCTTCGTTATCATCACTGTCAAACCTATCAATATTATCTAATATTTGAGAATCTTCATCAACCAAACCGAACTTGATATTATTAATGTTATCTACGTATGATGCACTAAGTTTATCAACGATCTGAATATTTTTCAAATTTTTTAGCATATTATGAAGATAAAAGGTTAGTGTATTATTGTAGTTTAGTAATTGAATAGAAAATGATTTTATTTTATTAGTATCGATGATTGATCTAATGCTTTTTACTATCATCAAAATATTTTCGAAAGATGTGGTAATATTGTTAGTATTATCAATATTGATTATATTAGTGTTAGAGCTAGTATTAATATTATTGAAGGATAAACTGTTAATAATTTTTTTTTCACAGATATGAGAAGGAAAGTTGTCAATGGTAATACTGACAGAATCACAGATAGTACGTACTCTTTGATAAATTTCTTCTGAAATAAAAGGCATGAAAGGTGAGAAAAGCCTTAGAATATCTTTAAATACGAAATCTAAAATTTTGATATCAAGATCTGATTTTGTTTTTTTGACTATTTCTATGTAAAAATCGCAGAATTCGGTTAAAAAGAATTTGTGGATTGATTGTGTGGCAAGCATGAAATTGTAAGTTTGCATTCCGAGAGTGTAGTTTGCTATGCATTCGTTTCTTTTTTTTAGTATCCATAAGTTGTGCAGAAATGGTGCTGTATTTTGTAATTTATTTAGATCCTCAGCTATGCTGTCTATTGATAATAGTTCTTTTTCAATATCATTACTAGTAATATTATCAGTAGTAATGCTACTTGTAGTATTGTTACTGAATGTAGTTTTATTATCTACATTAGACTTGTGATTTATTTCCTTATCAATATTATGTGATTGAATATTTTCATTAATATTAAACTTACTATTATTATTATAAATATTAGATTTATTATTATTATTATTATTATAAATAGTAGATTCATTATTATTATTATTATTATTATTATAAATAGTAGATTCATTATTATTATTATTATTATTATTATTATTATGATTATAAATTGTATATTCATCATTATTATTATTATAAATAGTAGATTCATTATTATTATTATTATGATTATGATTATAAATTGTATATTCATCATCATTATTATTATTACCAATATTAAACTTACTAATATGATTATTAATATAATTATCGAAATTAGATTTACAATTACTACCGCAATCAATATTAGACTTTAAATTCTTATTAGTATCAATACAGGTGAACGATTTAGAAGTAGTATTGCTACCTGTATTATTACATAAGCTGCTAACAAACTTGAAAGCGTTCCAAATTTTGTTACATAATCTTCTGTAACCTTCTACTCTCTGAATATCCAAATTAACGTCTTTCATGCCACTTACATACGAGCACAGCGCAAATCTTAACGCATCGGCACCGCAATTTGCCACACCGCGCGGGAAATCTTTCTTTTGAGAGTCTAACGCACGTAAAAGCTCCTGGTTGCTGATGTAACCGTTATTATGTGATTCTTTTAAAATGTTGTTCATTTCCGATAATTTGATGCCGTTTATTATGAAAAGCGGGTCGATGACATTACCAAGGCTTTTGCTCATTTTTTTGCCGTGTGCGTCGCGTATTATTCCGTGCAGCAGTATTTTTTTGAATGGAATGGTTTGTGTAAGTTCGATGCTTAGCATAGTCATTCGAGCTACCCAGAAGAATAATATATCATAGCCTGTTTCTAGCACACTCACAGGGAAATACTTGCTGAAGTCTGTAGTATAACTATTAGTATCTGTATTGATGCTATCTATATTACTATTACTAGTATTTCTAGTATTATTACTATTAATATTACTAGTACTATCAACTTTATTAGTATTACTATTATTAGTATTATTGCTATTATCAGTATTATTACTATTATTAATATTACTAGTACTATTATCTTTACTAGTATTACTAGTATTATTACATGTATTAATTAAATTAAATTTTTTAATACTTTCATTTATATCAGTTATTTCTGTGATATCATTAACGTTTCTATTGCTATTTTTGAGATCGAACTTTGATTTAGAAATTAAATCTTCGCCATTCCACCCGAGAATAGCAAAAGGCCACAAACCGGAAGAAAACCACGTGTCGAGTACGTCCTCGTCCTGAACTAATTTGATGACCTTACTTTTATACTTAAATTCTATCAATGGAACAAGATCATTCTCAGCTGTGTTTGGATATATTTCTTTGTAGTATATTGTTGTGCTTATTCTGTAAGAAGAAGTGTCTTTTGCTATTATTGATATTTTTCTCTGTCTCTGTGTTGTTGTTTCTTCTATTATCGTGTCATCTAGCATGAGTGATGTGTTAGATAATGTTTCATTTGTACTGTAAGAATATATACTAGTATTATTACTATCACTATTAGTATTACTATAAGTATTCATGTCGTTATCATCTTCTTTTATAACAGTCTTCCTTGTATTAGTTAAATTAAATTTTTTAATATCATTAATATCACTAGTATCATTAGTATTATTATTAGTATTATTATTATTGTTACTAACATTCTTCCTTGTATTAATATCACTAGTATTATCAATATTATTATCACTGATATTGTTACTAATACTCTTGCTTATACTACCGTAATTGCTTGTCTTAATTACGCCCAGATCAAAGGAAGTATCTTTAGATAAGGAATCTAATTTTCTGATAGCACTTACAATGACGCTGTTTTTAGTGTTACCAACAACCCAATCGACCCTTTTTCCATCTACAAACACTCTGTACGCAGGAATTCTGTGCCCGTACCACAATTGTCTGCTCAAACACCATTCTCTGATATTAACCAGCCAATTATTCCATGTTTTTCGTGCTTCAACCGGGTATATTTCCAGCTCCCCAGTTTCTACTGCCTTTATAGATTTCTTTGCTAGGTTTGAGCAGTCCATAAACCACTGTTTTTTAACAACTGGCTCTATTATATCCTTTGATCTGCTGCATATAGGCAAGTTTTGTGTGCAACCAATATCTTTAATATATAAATTGAGCTTCTTGAGTATATGCAGTGTTTTCAACCGTGCCTCGAATCTTTTTAATCCGTGGATGAAGTTTAGAAGATTTATAGTGTTCTTGCAATGTGTTGTACTGATAAGCTGAGCAGGTGTGAAAGGTATTTTTGAAGTGTTATTATCTATCTCAAAGTTGTTTATATTAATTTTACTTGTATTTCTATTATTAATCATGTTAATTGTGTTATTTTCATTGTTTTTATCAATTATGTATTCATTTTTTAAGTTATCTAAATTCTTATCAGATGTATTAATTAAATTAAAATTTTTAATACCCTTATCAGTATCATTAATATCTGTTATTTTAGGGTTATATCTATCAATAAGAACATCAATATCAAATAAAGTCTCATTTTTAGCATCAGTGGTGGTATCACTAGAATTTATATCTACATCATTACTATTATTAATAAAGGTATTAGAGTTATTATCCTTTTTTGTATTATTATTAATAAAAGTATTAGAGTTATTATCTTTTTTTGTATTATTATTAATAAAAG
>AFBI03000016.1:657222-689721 GCA_000230595.3 Edhazardia aedis USNM 41457 | reverse complement strand
TATTAGAATTATTATCTTTTTTTCTATTAATATTATTACTATTACTACTACTATTATTATTATTACTATTACTACTACTACTATTATTACTATTGGTATCACATATTACTTGTGATAAATTTATTTTATTGTCTTCATCTAAAATAGACACACCTTGAAGATTATTCTTCTTAGATATCACAAAATCATTAAAATCATGGAAAGGTGTGATTTTAAGAACACCCGTGCCAAATCCAATCTCACAAAGATCATCGTATACTATTGGAATAATCTTTCTTGTAAGTGGATTCACTGCATAGCAGTCTTTTAAAGCTTTTCTTCTGGGATCTGCTGGATTTAAGCAGATAGCACAATCACCGAGTATTGTTTCTGGACGTGTTGTACTAACAGGAAGATAATACAATGTATTTAAGTTTCCAACATAATACATATTATTAATAATAATATTATTTTTGACAAGTGTATTATTAGTATTATTAGTATTATTATTACTAGTATTATTATTGAAGGTATTACTGTTATTATTAATATTATTACTATTACTATTAAAGATACTACTATTATTATTAATAGTTTTATTTTTAACAAATGTATTATTACTAGTATTATTATTATTATTAATATTATTAGTATTATTATTGAAGGTAGTACTTTTGTTATTAATAATATTATTTTTAATAGTATTTTTATTAATAATAATATTATTGTTAACAAGTGTATTACTATTATTATTAATATTATTAGTATTAGTACTAAATGTAGTACTGTTGTTATTAATATTATTACTAGTATTATTATTACTATTAAATATACTACTATTATTATTAATAGTATTTTTATTAATAATAATATTATTGTTAACAAGTGTATTACTATTATTATTACTAGTATTATTATTATTAGTATTATTATTGTTATTGTTTTTCTTATCTAATATATCAATATTCTTATCAAATATAATTTGACCGTTATCTAATATATAACTCCTACCTTCTAAACCACCTTCTATTCTAACAACAGGATACATAAAATAGTACAACACCCCAAAAAGATACTTCCTGCCATCAACCAACAACTTCTCGTATGCTTTTACTTCAACATTATCAACTTCTAAATCACTGATAGTTGTTTTTAAAGCACAGCAGTAACTCACCATCTTAGAATCCCTGTAAATTAACTTCCTATCAAATAGAATACAAAACGCATTAACAACACTCTCGCTGTACTTCGAATCTAACGTGAACCGCTTTCTTTGCAGATCAAAACTCGCTCCCATTTTATCCATCTGATCGTATATCAAATTTCCATGGACATCACGCCATTTACTGACTTCCTCAATAAATTTATCGCGGCCGAGAGCTTGTCTTGTTGTAAATTTGCTGATTTTCTTTTCTACAATAGTTTGTGTGGCAATTCCAGCATGATCGGTGCCTGGAATAAATAATGTAGGCTGCTGGTTTTGTCTGTGATACCTTATTAAACTGTCTTGTATTGATAACATCATCGCATGGCCTATGTGGAGCTTTCCTGTTATGTTTGGTGGCGGTAAAGGTACCACATAAGGTTTTTTAGATAGTTGCATATTATTTCCACATTTAACACACTTACTATTACTATTGTTTATATTAGTATCATTATTATTATTATCAGAATTATTCATATTACATGTAGTATCACAATTTTTCATATTATTTATATTAGTATTAGTGTTAGAATTATTTATATTGTAACGAATATCATTACAATCATTAATAATATTACTGTTACTACTATCGAATAGACCTAAATTAGAAATATTCTTAAATTTAACAGAAGAACAATCAATTTCAACATTTTCCCTACACTTTTTGCATCTACTAAAATATTCAGGCTCAAAAAAACCGTTGTTTTTCCAAAATTCTGTCCATCCTTTTTCTACAAAATCTGGAGAATAACTGTTCATATAATCAGTGACTGTTTTTAAGTTGTCTTCACGGCAACTTTTAAATTTTGTATTGAATGGTTTTTCTTGTGCCTGTTTTGTTAGATATTTCTCGTGCTTTTTGGCTTTCTTCTCGCTTTTTTTGCTTTTCTTTTCATTATTCATCTTGTTTGCTGCATTATTATTGTTACTATTACTATTATTGTTGTTACTATTATTGTTGTTACTATTACTATTGTTATTACTATTATTGTTGTTAGTATTACTATTATTAATCATACTTTTATTACTATTATTATTAATACTATTACTACTATTACTATTATTACTATTATTATTGTTGTTACTATTACTATTACTATTATTATTATTGTTATTACTATTATTATTGTTGTTAGTATTACTATTATTATTATTGTTATTACTATTATTATTATTGCTAGTATTACTATTATTAATCATACTTTTATTACTATTATTATTAATACTATTACTACTATTACTATTATTACTATTATTATTGTTGTTACTATTACTATTATTATTATTGTTATTACTATTATTATTGTTGTTAGTATTACTATTATTATTATTGTTATTACTATTATTATTATTGCTAGTATTACTATTATTAATCATACTTTTATTACTATTATTATTAATACTATTACTACTATTACTATTATTACTATTATTATTGTTGTTACTATTACTATTATTATTATTATTGTTATTACTATTATTATTGTTGTTAGTATTACTATTATTATTATTGTTATTACTATTATTATTATTGCTAGTATTACTATTATTAATCATACTTTTATTACTATTATTATTATTGCTAGTATTACTATTATTAATCATACTTTTATTACTATTATTATTAATACTATTACTACTATTACTATTATTAATCATGGTATTGCTTTTCTCCTTCTTTTGCTCTTTTAAATTCTCTTTTTCTTCTAATCTTTCTTTTTCGTCCATTTGACTTTTTTTTGAGGGCTTAAAATTTATTTTCTCACAATAAAGTTACTTCTCATAGACAAAAAAATAAAGAATATAAAAAAATAATAAATCTCTTAACATTAAAACACAATAGTATAGCATGTTGATTTATAATAAACAGAGAAAATCTATTTCAAATATTATCACTTTAAATTAGCAATAACAATTCATAATAAAAATATTTAATAATAATGAATTCTACACTACTCTTATTACTTTTATTACATTGCATATAAATATTTGAAGATAAAAAAGTTTATTTCTTTATAATATATTTCTACACATACAATATTTTATCATAATTAGATAACTGCCTAAAGTAAAAAGAGTACTATTATTTCAAGCAATAGTCAAATTAAATAATATTAAGTTACAAATATTTTCTAACATAAACAACACATATTATAAATTTCTGCAATAAAAATTTACTTTTTAAATGTATATTTTCAATTATAAATAATGTTTATTTATGTTGCACATTTCTATAACATAAAATATATACAATGTTACACACATTTATTAAGTTCCCATTCAAACATCTTATATCTTCATTTTTAATATATTTTAAAAAATATTACTTACTTCTATTGCCTACATAGAATTAAAATGTAAAAAATTTACCAAAATTTTTAAAATAGGTAAAAAGTCATTCTCACACATTCTGAACATTCATCTTTCAAAAAAATAGCTTTTAATCTTGATCAAACTCACTAATCAATTTCTTTTTACTATCAAAGCAAACATAACAAAAAATATATTTTGTATAAAAGTATTATAAACTTAAAACAAAAAAAAGGAAAGTAATTTTTATATCAAAAAAACGTTTTAAGGGATCTTTTTATAAAGAAAAATCTTCTAGTTAAAAAATACACCAAAAACAGCAATTAATTTTATCTAATAAAACCATAAAATACAACTTGGAATACATCTATTGCACTATTTATACATTTCAACACTAAAAAAATTTTCTTTACTCTTATAAATCATGTGAAATACAATGCTTTTACTTTTTGCATCAAAATATATCAATTACACATCATACTATATATAATTTAACATGTTTTTATGTTTTTAAATTATTTTATGATAAATAGAACTATAAAAATGTTTTTTCAATAAATTTTTGAATTCTTTTTTTAACATTTTTACTTAATCAGTTCTCTTGTTGATTAAACCAATTTGATCATGTTGTTTTTTTTATAAAAGAAAATACTACTTACTTTCTTATACAAATTGATAAATATAGTGATGTAACAAAATAAATAAAATGTACTTTAATACTTATTAAATATCATTTTACATAAATAATTTGTTTTTCATAAATAGACTTTAATCTAAAACTTGAAACAATTTATACTAATTTTAGTTCAGTAGTATTGTTTAACACTTATTTAATTTAACAAACATTTTAAATTTATTAAAAACAAATAATTTCCTAATAAAATAGCATATTTAAGAATTTCATACAAAAAGTATTTCACATTTATCTAACATATTAAAAAAGTGCCTTAAAATTGATTTTTATATTCGCATTTGTTAATAAAGAACAAAATGTTGATCATTTTATATTTTAGATATTTAAAGAACTTACCTATAATCAATAAAATTCTGATTATCAAACCTTTTTAAATATTTATATGTAAAAAACTTTTTTGTTCAATTTAATTAAATTTATATATTAAATTTAATGAGACACCCTTACAAATGATAAATCAAAAAAAAGTACAAACAACAGATCAAATTATGAAACGAAAAAAACATAGTTGTTAGCATAAAAAAACCTTTTTTTTGTGAATAATAATTTATTTCTAACTTCTATAACAAATAAGCATGTTTTTGTAGAATTTCTAACACTATACAAATAATTCATATACCATAAAATCTTTCCAAAATTAATTTATAAATGAATAAACATAACAATTACATTGTAATTTATAAAATGTATATATTTAAACATTTATTCAAAATAATCATTTACTTTTATTTCAAAATCGATAAAATATAATTCCTGTAATATAATAACAATAAAAAAACAATATTTTTGCAATAAAAAGGTACTTTACAAAGAAAAAATTATCGAATAATAAAAAATTCGTTTCATCTAAAAAATAAGATGCATCATTTATAATTACTGCAAAATGTATAACATATCATCTACCCACTTTATCAAACAACTCTATTATGATATCTTATTATGACTATATATCAATAAAAAAACTTAAGATACAAGTAAATATCTAACAAAACCTTAGATATAAAAACACTTACATTATTCCAAAGAATATGAATGCACATTCTAATAAGAAAATAGACAAAAAAATTTATATATTTTTATCAATAAAAAAATTAAGCATTATAAATAAATATATAAAATACATTAGATTTAATACATATTAGTCTGTACTTATTTTTTATAGCATAAATGTAACAAGAATTTTTGCTTAATTACACAGTGTTTACATAAATTTACCAGATACTTTAAATACAGGACAACTAAAAAGATACTTTTACATGCAAATCTTCTGTTTCATTTTGTATTCATCGCTTATTTTTTGTCGTAATTCAAACTATTTTCTTGTTATTATAAAGTAGATTTTGATCATTTAATTACATTATTTTCACATTCTTAAAAAACATCCTTGCCGTAATATCAATCTTTGTAGAAATAAAAATTTATTTGATTAATAAAAATTATTAAATTCTTCATTAATACAATTTCATATGTTAAAAACATCTAACATCTGTAAAAACATAATTGATTCTTTAAATACATACTTACCAAAACCATTCAACCATTTTTACAACATAAAATAATTAATTACTTAATTATTTACGTTTCTTTTTTTATTTAAAATTTTGTTATAAAACAATTTACCTAATCAAATAAAATTAATTTGACAATAAAAAAACAACATTTGTTATAATACTTCTCAAAATATCCGTTTTCATTTTTTGTAAACTATAGTCTTGTGAATTAGTAAACTTTGTAATTTATATTTACCATTACATAAACGGTTATTCTATGTTCCAGTTTTCATCTGTGCTGTTTATCACATATATTTGAATATCAAAATATTGCATTCTTATAAAAAAATAATGTTTCTTGCTTTGAAAATGTAATTTGGCTTATATCAGAAAGATATCAAACTTTCAATTAACAAATTTCATAATATCATATTGCCTTGTTTTCTCAAGTATATTTTTTAAAAAAAAACTTCATGCATTGATCAGAATAAATGAATGCTACTATTTTTAAAAAATACAAAAAAAACACTAAAAACATGATAAAAAAATTTTTAATTGTTTTTTGTTATAAAATTAAATGATCTCTATAATACTGTGGTAAATAACATTACCACATACACCAACGACACCTGTCGTGGTGTTATAAAACAAAATCCCTCCTTACTAGATAAAATTTACCTCCAAACTTTACCTCCATGCTCTCTATAAAAATAATAAAACCCTAAAGAAGAATGGATACATCAAGGCATGAAGGTAAAGGTAATGGAGATCAGCTAAACCCAACCAGCAGGCGTAACCCTGGTTCAGGCAGCTCTAAAAAATATAATAAAGATCTTTCTACCACTAACACACACCTTTATTGTCTTTATACGTTATTTGCAAGCCGTGTCAACCAATCCCCGTTGACTTACGGCAAATACATTCATTCTCTTAGTAGTTTTTTATTAAATGTGCTATTACGGCACGTATTTAACACTCTCATATTCTTAGTGTTAGCTGTACCGCAAATCTATATAAATTAAGTATGTATTTTTCTACTTGAAAATAAAATACATTATTTATATTGATTTACAAAGTTAGAAATAATTTAGAATATTTAGATAATATAAATATTTTTATAAAAACGAAAAAAATATTAACGATGAACCATAGACTTTCATAACTAATTACAACATTCATTCCATTTTTGAAGCAATATTTTTTGTTAAAACTAAAGTAACAGAATTTACTTAAATCTAAATCATAAAATTATTCTAATGAAATTTTCTATTTAATAATTAAAGAAATTTTATACATTTTTTTTTCCGCTATAGGAAAATAAAATAAAGATAAGTTTTTTTGTATCTACTAAATGCCTATTGTAAATCTTTAAAGGCTACACTTATATTTTTTCTTAAGCTAATTGACATTGATAGTTCTCAACTCATTTATAAACAAACTGTATTATCACGGTATGTCTGTTGAAGTTTTTAATTTACTCTTTACCATAAATCAAAATTTTTATTCATATCTAAAGCCATCAATACGACTTTTAATAAATTTATCCAAAAAAAATAAAAAACATAAACGCCCTTTTTGCAGCCATATTAGTTTTTATGTTTAAAACAGCAAAAAGTTTACCATCACACTTTCTTTTGGAAAGAACACGTAAAATACTTAATTTAGTGTGTTTATAAAATAATAAAATATTCTAAGAAACACATTTCGAAATATTCAAAAGTAATATTATTTAAACTATTATCATCAAAGACCCAGTCGAAATAAATTCTATATAGCTGCTACCCTTTCTTTATGCCCAACTTGCAACATATTTCAAAAAATTTATAAAATGTCATGATTATTTAATGTATTTTGTTTTCTTTGCTCTTTTTTTTGTTCTGACATTCACTAATATATTAACATTTCTAAATTTGATTTCTTGGTAGCTTAAAATTCTATTAATTCATTGTTTTCTGACTATACAAACAATATAGCAATATAATTCAGTGCAATTTCTTAAAATCAAAAATTCTAAAAACATCACAAAATTTTTTTATTGAATTCAAAAAATAACTACTATTTGAATCTGCTTTCTTTATTTAACAACGTTTATTCAAATAATTACACATGTAGTTTCACTGATAACAAACATTTTTAAGATCAATTAAAAGATTTTTATTGGCAAATTTTGTAATTATAATGTTTATTAATTCTGAATAAAAATAAAAACAGGTATTATGCTACGGTTTTTTACATTTTGATTGATTTATAATTACAAATAAGTTCGCATCTTTTTCTTTTTATAATTTTTTCATGTTTTTTAACTCGAATTTATTTCAAAAAAAATCATAAATTTAGTAACTAAATTAACAAATACTATAATAAAAAAAACTACGTAATTATATCAAAAAACTTGTAAAAAATATTTTTTGCGTTTACTTCATTGTACTGATTGTCATTTAAAATCCAATTAATTTTTTTAGATCCGAAAATTCACTTTGTTATAACATAATACTTTTATTATATTATGCATCGTAGTAATTTTTTACAAAAATAATAGTAAAAGTAAGATATTTTTATAAAAAAATTAAGTTTTATTCGTTGAAAAACAAAATATTAAACCCAATAATTTTGATATTTATACTTTATTTTAAAATAATGTTATCAAGTAATGTTTTTCCAATGTAAAAATTTCTGCTTGCAATATATTCGATCGATTATATGATTAGATATGAAGATATCCAAACAAATTACGTATATGATTGTAAGAAAGCGACATATTACTAAAAATATAACTAAAGTATCTAAAAAAATTACTTTTTACGCGCAAACAAATATATTCAATTGCAAATATATACTGTTTTTTTTGTTGTTTTGTAAAAAAATGCTCAAATTTTTTTTATTTAAATAGATTTCTTTCAAATACATGCTTTAAATAAATATATTTAAAAAAAAATATGAAAAATTAAAAAACTTGACCTAGTTCGGTAAGTTGATAGCGTCTGCGAATCACTTTAACGTAAAATTACTTTAATATATAGATTTTTTAAGTTTCTTAAAAATTCACAAGAATACGTAAAAATTAAAAAATTCACTTACAAACATATATACTTATTTATTGTTTGAAAATATTTGGTTGCGTATCTATACTATTGCAAGAAGGAGACATGTTGTATCGTAGGAAGTACTCTACAATCTTATAACCCAACCTCGAATAATCTGTTGTGTTGGGTCTTGGTTCTACAACTATGTCACTTTCTATAACTGATTTACTATCCTACAAGTTTTTAAACATAAAAATAAATAAAAATTAAATGGAAGGGTATATTTTTTGATAGAATTTTAGTGAATTTGTAAATATATATTATAGAAACACATTATTCTTATCTTTCATGCGTCTTTTATTATTTTATCACCACAATCTATCATTTACAAAAGTTTATTTTTTAGGTAAAATGTCGGATGCGGCCGGTTTAAAAATCCTTAACATCGCATATTCAATTCATTGTAAGAACTAATTTTTACTGTATATATATACGGTTTACTGTTTTGTAAAATTTTCAACTTTTGTAGTATTTTTTGCATGTATGTTAGATAGATAGTGATTAAAATCTTGAAAAAACGAAGATAAAATAAATGATTGTTTTTTATACATATTTATTTAAAAAGAATTTCCTTATATAATATTTTTTTTGGTTATCTAAACCAACCTTCAATCATCAATCATCAGTTATCAAAATCAATATTTATAAACCACTTAATTTCCAGTAAACCCATCTTAATCATTTTATGTCAATTTTCGTAAAAATAAATAATTTACATTTTAAATGATTACACTAACCAATGACAAATTTTTATTTCAAATTTTCAACAATTTTTGACAAGATTAATTTGTCGAATATAATTTTTATATTTTCACAAATTAATGACGTAATTTCTATAAATAAAGATTAATTTTGTCCTAAATATATAGAAGTTTAATATAATTTTGTACACTAAACTCTTAATGCTCTTAATATTCAACAATGTTTTTTGATACAAATTGTCAAAGTTGTAATAGATAATAATATAAATTATTTTATAAGGGTCTATGCAATAAGTCATGTTTCTTTATTTGACATTGTTATTGTATTTGTTTTATTTCTAAAATAATAAACAAACAAAATTTAAAAGTTGTTTTGTTTCTTATATGAATAAAAAAATTATATTTAAGAATTTAAATTATTGTCGAATGTAACTGAATTATATATATATTATTCTCAAATTATATTTTGCACTTAAAAAAAATACTCTTAAACAATAAGAAAAACAATCATTCCCAATAAATTTTTTTGTTTTTATTGAAAATAAATAAATGTACACAAAAACTAAATTTCATACTAAAATAAAATTTATGTTTGTTGAATATTAAAGAGCATAAAGAATTTAGCGAACATTATATTTTAAAATTCTATATATTTAAGGAAATTTCAGTGTTTATTTTAGAAATTACGTCATTAATTTGGTGAAATATAAAAATTATATTTGACAAATTAATCTTGTCAAAAATTGTTAAGAAATTATTAATAAAAAATTGTCATTGGTTAATTTAATCATTACCAATGTAAATTATTTATTTTTACCAAAATTGACATAAAATGATTGTTGATTGTTTAGTATAAATTAAGTGGTTTTTAAGTATTTATTTTATTGACTGATGATTGTTGATTGATGATTGGTTTAAAAAACCAAAAATAAATTATATAAAGAAATTATTTTTAAATAAATATGCACAAAAAACAATGTTTAATTTTATCTTCATTTTTTCAAGATTCTAATCGCACTCCATCCAACAATGTTGCTATATTTCATAAATGATCATAATTTTATTATAATTTTATGCAGCATTTTTGAATTTTATAATTTTAGTGAATTGTCTGTATTTCAAAATTCAAAAAAAAATAGATTAAAATGCATAAAAAGTAAAATTTTTTTTCTATATAACTTATATGCAATTTTTTAGTATTTTATTGCATCGGTTGTAAAATATATCGAAAATTACACAATTATATTATAGGTGAAAAAATATAACAGACCGTAAACCAAAAAAATTCAAATGTGAAGAACGTTTGATATTTTTACACGCTCATTAAAACAAACAAAAGAAATTGAATTTAAAAGGAGAAAAGAGGAAGAATCCACAAAGAAAACATAAAGATTTAAAGCAAAGATGAAAATCCTAAATTCAATTTGTGCCTAAAAAATAAAAAAACAACAGCCAAATCACTAGCAGTACTACCTATTATGTTTTTTTATCTTTTTATTACTTTTCTATTGCAAAATTTTCACCTGTCTAGCGCTAGCCGAAAAAAAATCACCCCCTCAATAGGAAAAATATTTTCCTATTAAACATTATTCCATAAAAAGACAATTTTTCATATAAATTTCAATATATTTTCTGTATTTATTTCATCAATACATGATTCATCGGAGAAATTCATAATTCATGTTTTCAAAGTTCAAACGAATAATAGAATCGAATCAAAAAACCTTAAAAATCAGAATTTCTATATCAATTCGAAAGCTTTGATTCTTTTTTTAGAATACATAATAACCATATAGGAAATTCTAATGTGAGGTGCCTGTTATGATTTTTAAACACAATTTCATTTAAAGTGTAAAATATGCGTTTTTTAAAAAAAACAATTAAAAAAATTTTATGCACACCTTCTTTTTTAAAATGTTTATTTTTTTTAATTAACTAGTCATATGCGACTTTAAGTTAATTTTGGTTATGCTGTCTCATTTAAATTTCGATGAAATTTTCAATTGAGAAATCAAAAATATCTGCATTTAGTTTACAATTTTTTAATAATTGTTTTTAGGTGAAATAACTTCATATAATTTTTATTGTAGATATTTGCAAAAATCAACCCGTTATTGATTGGAACACAAAAAGAAAGTTAAATATGGGTAAAGAATTACAAATCCTGATCTTAAATACTATAAGAACCCTTGTATGTAAAAAATATTTTTTAAAAATTAAAAAAAAGAAGAGATTAAATGAATTTTAATTATAAGACATATATTTCTGATTCAGACGATATTTCTTGTATATGTGAGTTTTGTCTTCTATAAGGACACAAACACCAAATAAAATTTTGACTTTTAGTTTTGGTTTTTTTTTGAAAAATATTTTTTATTGATAAACAATTTAAAAATAGCCTCAAAGGATAAAAAAATAGAATTAAAATACAAAAAGCACAATAATTCCAAGTTCAATTTTAAAAATGTTTTTTTTACCAAAGAATCGGGGAATTTCGGTCAGGAGAAGATCAAAACCGAGTGCCACACACGCATCATCAATTAATTTTTGAGAATTATTTGGCTCAGGGTCGCATTACTAGATCCCAACACAATGTGAAAAGTTCATTTCTATGAATGATAAACAAAAAATTTCTCAAATGTTAATAATTACACCTTTTAATATTCCCTTATTTTTTTATTTAATTTTCGTGCATTAATACAAAATTAAAGTGATATAGAGTCTATTTTTTTATTTCTCAATGAAAACTGTTCCTCATATTGTATATTGAAATTTTTTATATCTATTTATATTACATTATTAGTTCCTTTTTGTTATGGAGATTTTTTATTTTTTACAAATCATATATATTTCGATCGTTTTACATCTTTTGTTGGAATATTTGCGATTTAACAAGATTCACGCCCAAGTAATATGTCGATATATGTTTGTTCTCGATCGAAAAACAACTATTTTATTTTTATCAAGAATAGATATTGGAACAATTTAAAATTTTATATAATAATATTTTTATGTATCATATAAAATTATATAAAAGGTATGGTATTAAAGGCAAGAAAAGAAGTCTTAACTGTATGTTTAAAGAAATGTTGCTTTGAATGACAAAAAATGCAAAAAAGCCTCTACGAAAATTATAAAAAAATATTTTTTATTGAATTTTTATGTGAAATTAAGTATTTTGAAAAATAATTAATTCTGTTACATATGCAAATATTATATAAATTTTCTCGTTTTCTATGTTTAAATAGCCTAATATATTCCGTTATTTTATTAAAATATCCAAAAACATCTTCATCATTGTGAGGTATGCTTTAATTATAATAGGCATATACAAGAAATTGAAAGAAAATATAAATAACAAAATATTTCTGTTTCATTCGACTATGAAAATGATTAAAAAAAAAATCATTTTCTAGTTGTTTGTATTGTTTAAAAACATGTAAAAATATTTTCAAGGAATTAATTAATAGGTTGTACGAAAAGTTAATAAAAACTAATTCTAAATTAAATTTTCAAATATGTTAAATTTTTTTTGTTGAGTACTACCGGACTTGCTCAAACTTTTTTTGAAAAAGAAAACTTTCGAAATTTTATTTTTTTATTTAATTTTTTGAAAATTTTGATCTGTTAAAATATCAATTGAAGGTATTAAATTTAAATAAACATTATATTAAATATTAATATTGTGTTCTTATTGTTTTTAAAGTTAAAATTTTAAATTACCAAAATTCGAATAAGGTGTAAAATAGTTATGAAGAGCCGTAGCTCTGAAAAAATCAAAAAAAATATTATGATGTATAAAATTGTGTAAGACATCAAGAAATATGCAACTTAGAATACAATATCATATCTTTCTAGTCACATAACAATTTTCAAGTCTTTTTTTATGAAATTGTTAAGTACTATTTAGATATTTCGTTTTTAAAAGCGCGAATAGTTTGGAAAAATTGCCAAAACTATAAAAAAAAGTAAAAAAAACAGTTTAGAAAATACCTTTAACAAAAATTTCTAACGGTGCATCATCTGATATAAAAGTTTTATCTTTTTTAAATGCAGCAACAAGAAAGAAGATAAATAAATAAAAAAATACAGCCTTTGATTTAAAATTTCAACCTAAACGCTCATTATTATTGCATTTAAATACAAAACTAATAATCCTTTTTCGACCATGTTGTAATCATTGACTGAAAGAAAGCACTTGCCAATATTACTGATCCAGAAACTATAAGTCTTTTCTAAAATAATATTTTTGATCATAAATTAAAAAAATGTAAACCGAATGGAAGTCTAAATAACGAAAAAAGAAAATCAGTATAAATTCAACTATAGAAGTTTTTTTCAATATAATTTTTTCCTTTTTGTTTGTAAAAAGATAACATATAAACTTTTATTTTATACTTTTTACAAATCTATCACCGGTTTTGTTTACAGATAAAAATCTTTGTGATCTTCAAAAATCTCCAAAAAAAGCTGCCTATATATATCACAAATCAATATATCTTATAGTTTTTATTTTATTATGAATTTCTTTTTTTAGCTTGAATAATATAATTTGGTTCATTAAAAATTAAAAAAGAAAAGATAATGACAATATTTATTAGTAAAATTTTTTGGTGCTATTTTAGTTAGTAAACATATAAAAAAAATAAAAATTCTAAAAAATTTTTTTATGTAATTTATTGTTTATGGTAAAATATTATTCAAATTGAATTTTTTGATAAAACAAAAATAAAGGCAAAAAAATTATAAGAGTATTAGTTTAGCAAAACAAACTTGATTTATATTTGCTTAAAAATTATTTATTGGAATACTTAAAATTTAATGTTACGGAAAAATTTACTTCTCTAGTATGTATTATCTTAATAAACCCAAAAATTATATTTTACAGCCAAATTTTTTTAATATAAAAGAATATAATCGCTATAAGGATTGCTTCGCTTTACTCAATCAATTTTTATTTCTATAACTAAATTTTCTAAACATAATAAATATCTATATTCTATAAAAAAGGTGCAAAATTATAATATATTAAGTGTTCAGTTTTAAGAATTTTTTAACTTCTTTTTTTATAAATTTATACCATATATTTGAATGGGTCATTTGTAATAATACTATATATTTTCATTTTTATTTCAATGAGAAATATTGATTTGAATTATTAACGCTTCTTTATAATATTTTTCAATGTTTTTACAATTATCATCTCTATTTAAAGTTTTTAAAATGTAAGTTAACATAAATTTTTTTAAATTTTTATTTTATTCTTTTATTAAGTGAAAAACGAAAAAATTACAGTTTTTTAAAAATTTTTATTAATATATCTAGTAATAAAATATTATATTTGCATTGTTTAATGTAAATTTAAACCTGCATTTTTTACAAAAAAACCAGTAAGCTGTAAATAACAAGAGCATTCTTGCATGATATAAACGATGTAAGATTCTTCGAAATTAAATCTGTGTATTATTTTTAATAAAATGTTTAAAAAAAAGAATTGTGAAACTTCTATTTGATTACTTTGTAATTTAAGCTATCATTCGATTTTTAACTGGATTGAATAGTTTAATTATTAATTCCACGTATCGTAAAATTTTATAAAAAAATGCAGCAATATCTAACAAAAATATATGGATAGTATGCCATTAATAGAGCATCAGGTTACTTTTGATGTTAGTTTTTCTGTTTTCTCAATGATCTATATAATTAGAAAACTATCAAATATCTTAGAATAATTTGCAACTAAAAAAAAGAAATGATTTTGTAAAAAAAATATGAAAATTTTAACATTTTAACAAATTTTGCTGCATATGAATTGTTTTGAAAATATGGATTGATCTAAGTGTGAAAAAAGTGTTTTCATGATGTATATAAATATCCAAACCGTACATATGCTGCGTAAATAGTTGTTTTGTTCCATTTTATACAAAAATTTTATTTTTTTTGCTAAATATAGTTTTCTTGATTTATATTTTAATATTCGGAATATGATTTTACAATCATTCATTAATGTTTTTGCACTTCAAATATTCAAAATTTTCAAATTATTTTTACAAAACATATAATTATTTATAATTAACTTTTTTAGATCTAATTTTAGCTTTCTCTATGAACAAAATTTTTTCATAATTTTTCAAGAAAAATAATTTTGAGCAAGAATGTCGTATACATATGAAAAAGTACAAAAAAATGTAAATAAGTTGATCAAATGCTTATATTGGTTAAAATTTGGCAGAAAAAAAAACATACAGCACTTTTAATATAATATATTTTGCTGAAAAATAACAAATAAAATCAACATATGATATTTTTTTGCTTCTAAAAAAATATTAGAAAAAAATTCATAGTAAATCATGTACAATCTTAATAGTATTCTAACTTTTGAAGATTTCTGAAGATTTTTGTTCTTATAAAGATAATTAAACTAAATTTTTTTTAGAAGAATACTTTTTGAGCAACTAAATTTCATACTTAATTTTTCTATCTACAAAATCACTGTTTTTCTTAAAAAAAGCGCAAAAAAACCTTAAAATATATTTGGAATCTATAGTATTTTCTGATAAGTTATACTTAAAATTGTACACAGTTTATTTTTTCTTCTGTGTTGAATTGTTGATGAATAAAACGATACAATTTGATGGAATTTTGTACAGGATACAATCAAAAATTAGTCTTTTTCACAATATTTTAAATCATTAAAAAATATAGCACAATTAATAAATATAAATTGAATTTTTTATTCGCATCTTTTAAAAATGACAGGTAAAAAATGATTTTGCGTAATAAGTGGTTTAACAAAGGCATTAGTTTTAGAAATACTAAAGACATCTTTCCCGTATATTAAATGAGCAAAAAGTCTAAAATATGTTTGAATATCAATTTTTCCAAGTATCATTTTCAAAGAAGCTATTTTTCTGATAGAAAAAATATTTTCAAACATCAAAAGTATTTTAAATGCGTAATAGCGTTGTTATAAAATTAACGGGATTGAAAAGTATTTTTTGAGCATTAAAATCTAAGATAAAAATATTAACCAACAAATTTTTTGTAGTATTATCATAAAAAAACAACAAAAAGGAGTATAAAAATTAAGATAAGATAATAAATTATATATATTAAAAAAATTATGTGAGCAATAGATGTTAATAAGACTTATTATAACGATAGTTTTGGTAATTGTAGCGATTATCATAATACTTATTTGTATAGGTATGTTCACCGGAAAATCATACAAAGTGCATCTTCCAATATTTAGTGGAATTTGGAACAAAGATAATGCGTCAAGACATGACGAAAATTCAGAAGAGAATGAAAATGAGGATGAGAGTGATATAATTGAAAAAGAGACGGAAAATGATGCTAAGAAAAAAAAATAATGGTGGTGTTTCCTACTGAAAATTTTGGAAGTGTTATATGTATTAAAAATGACATATTTAGATTTATTCTTTTCTGTGACTTTCTTTTAATATTTAAAATTTTTTGTTTTTACTTTTATGAGTCTATCAATCTGATACAATAAATTTTTTTAGATAAGAATAATGCTACATTTAATAACTATAATTGTTTTATAAAACAAAAAATCAAAGAAAGGAAAGATTTTTTATTTTTTAATTGAAAAAAGACGCTTTAGTTTTTTTATCTACCTTAGTGATGAAAAACAAATAAAAAATTCAAACAACTCTTAATTTTTAAAAAAGCAAGAGCAACAAAAAATATTTATTATACTTCAACTCAAACTACAAGATAATTTTTTTATTATTAAAGATAAGGTATTTTAAATTTTTTTAACCACATCATAGCAAATTTTTGAATTTTCTTATCTCACACAAACACATAACGATAAAGATGTGTACCAGATAAGCATATTTAAACAAAAAATAAAAATAAGAGTGATGCTTTTTACAATTTTAAAAGTAATAATAGTTGTCTTATGTTTAGTATTTCTAATAACATTTTTAAAAGACAAAATTTTCAATAAGCCGGAAAGAACTAATTTAGACAAAGTTGAGAGCAAGAAAATAGAGCAAAAAACCGAAGATAAACAAATAAAAGGAAGCGAAAAAGAAGAATCAGACAATGAAAATATTGAACCGAACACAAATGATGAAGATAAAGGCAAACAAAATTTTTATATTGATTTATCTAAGCACAATACAGCCAGAGTAAGAGAAAAAAGAAAAAAGGCAAAAAAAGTTGGGGTGGATACGACATCAGAAGCTGATAAATTTAATAATGATGTAAGTGAAAGAAATAAAACTGGATATAAAGATGGTAAGTCTTCTACAAACAACAGTTTACCAAATCCAGATGATGATGTGCAAACTAATAGTATGCAAAAAAGCTCTCAAATAGATAAGAAAGGCGAAGAATCTGGTGTAACAACCAATAATATTAAGCGCAAGAAAACCGTAAAATCTGATGATAAGATGAAGAAAAAAGTTAAAAAAGATAAAAAGGTATCTGATAAAATTCAAACAGAATCGGATTCTAAGAGTAGCACAATCGATGACAATTCCAACGAGGAAAGTTCGAGCGATATAAAAATGAGTGATTCTGAAACAGATGAACAAGAAAGTGATGAACCCAAAAGGAAAAAAAGAAAAACAAGTCGAATTGAGGATCAAAAAAAACAAGAAGAACAAGACGATACCAAACAATCTGAAAGTAATCAGGAGAATGAAAAAAAAGTGTTGGAAACCTCACAAGATCAAGAAAAAAAAGAAAATAAGACATCAAATGGTGACCAAAAAACATCAAATAGTGATAAGAAGGATGTACAAGAAGAAGATGAAGTAAAAAAAGGTAAAACAATACCAGCGGAAGAAAAATCAGCGGAAGATGAAGATGAAAAATCTAGTAAAAAGAAAGAAACGGATGATCAAAAAGAAAAAGAAAAAAGCACTGATCAAACAGATAAGGGAAAAAAAGATAAAACAAAACAGCCTGCTAACAGTACAAAAGACGATCAAAAAAAATCTAGAGGTGATAAGAAATCAAAAAAAGATACACAAGAACCAGAAAAGAATGCAAATGAAAGAAGTAGTAATAACCAAAAATCACCAAGTATTGCAGGAAAAAAAAAAGCTGAAAATGCTGATGAAGAAGATGAAAATGACACAGATAAGGTCGAATCAACAGGAGATAAAAAACCTAAAAAAAGTACAAAAGAAAAAAAACACACAAAAAAAAGAATAAAAAACATTCTTCTAAAAATGGCTATGCTAAAAATGATGAAATTGATCAATCAGAGAGTTCTAATAGCGAAAATGATGAAATATCTGAAGATATAGATAGTGAAGCTCAAGTAGAAAACGAAGAAGAAACAGAAGAAAGTAGCGATATAGATACAGATAGTCGTTATGAAAGTGAAAGTGGGGATGATAGTGTTGATGATGAGAAAATAAAATCGCTAAATAATGAAGGACAAATAATAGTTAAAGTAGAAAGTCCTCCTGTAAGTGTTTATCAAGAAGATGAAGGATATAACACTCAAGAAGATAGTGTACCTGAGGAGAAAATCATTACAAGTTTGAGCGCACCATCCGATGATAAAAAGGATCCTGTTATATTGACTGTTACAGCAAATCCTCCTAGTAATGATCTCTTACCGCAGATAAATCAAAATTCCTTGGCAGAATCTGTTGATCAAACAGCATCCAATTTTTCAATAGCGATTCCCAAGCAACAAATTGTCGAAGACAACTTGTATCAACAACCCTTTTTAAACTAAATACTATATATGCAATATATTATTAAAAACCTAATTAAAATTCATTATTACAGTCTTTATTTTTTTTATAACGAAATTTTTTAAACAAGTTAATTTTTTTGCTTATTATTATGCTTCTGATGATGAGTTATAATCTCAAACAAAAAATTTCGCATTCTAGAAAAATAACTAATTTTTAAGATGTAATTCAATTATAAATAATTTTTTTAAAAAAAACATCTTTCTTTAAATGAATATATTATTAAGATTAGTTGATATACCCATATATGGTAATATTTACAGCGTTTTTGCATATATTATCAATTTTTATTTCCAGATTTTAGTATGAAAATCTACATATATTGATATATGGAAAAATAAAAACATTAAAAATTTAAAAATATTTATTACACTTGATAAAATCTTTAACAATATGAAAAGAAGAACAAATTTTAGGCTATATCAGGAAAGAAGCTTAAACTCTTTTTGATAAGCCAATGGTGTTACCAATTTCATGAGATATTTAAATACAATCATTTATTTAAGAATCAGAACTAAAAATTTTTTCATCTTAGAAATCAATAAAAATGTTTTTATTCACTACGAAATTTTTATTTTTAATTTTCTTATCAAATTTTAAGTTTTAAACGATTTCATCAATTCAAAAATATATATTATGTAGAAACATGGATTATAAGAATTTCTTCTGTTTATATTAAATGTATTTATGTTAAGAAAAGCACTATCAAAAATGTTTTCTTAATATATTTGCAGTTATATTAACAACACATTTTATATACTCAAAAACAATTTTATAAATCAAAATTTTTGAAAAAAATAATTGATGTAAATATATGTAATTATCATATGCTATGCTCTAAAAAAAAATATAGCATATATTATAATGCACATTTTTATAACAACACGCGTTTATTTTTTAGCGAAACATTTTTCTATATTGCAAATTTTTTTATTTTTTTGTAATAGAGTCTCAAGGAAAGAAATCCTGAATTTTTTGCATCTTAGATTTATGAAAAATAGAAATAATAGTATATATTAACACACAAAATCCATTATATTTTTTTTGTTTTTGTTATTTTCGTGCTTCTCACTTTTCTTCATTTAATTGCTACACAAGAAGTATTCTATTCCGTCTTTATTCCATACTTATCTGGCTACGTTTTGTACATTATTTCTAATTTTTGCTAATTGTTCATAATAGACCTGTTCAGATAGTTATCGTTGCATATAACTTTTTGTTATTTTTTAGTTATGTAACCGATCTAAATGAGCATAATGTTCATAAAATCTGCATACATTCTATATTATTGTTTATTCTCGAGAGCTTAATTTACATTGTTTGACCGAATTTTTTCAAAAAACAAATTTTTGCTTACCGTCTTATAAAATTTCTATAAAAATAGTTTTTTTTCATTATTTCATAAACTTTAAATTTTTATTTGATAAATTTATGTTAGGAATACATTGTTAGGCGATAATCATAAACGATTATGCCATAAAAACAGGTATAAACAAGTTAAAAATTCTTATCAATTAAAAAAATATTATACAACACATATTGTTTTCAAAAACAAAAGAATTACTCTAATTATTTATATATTGAACTGCGTATTAGTAATTTCATACAAGTTAATCCGATAAACAATTTTTTTTGAATTAATAAAAAAATTCGTAAAACTTTTTAAATATGAAATTAATTTCTTGCATATTAAAATGTACGATCATAGTTCTAACATACTGTTAAGATGATTTTGTTTATGCACATAATCATTACTCTTCAATTTTTTTATACTAATAATCTCTGAATTATATAAAAAAAAACAAAATACAAATTAGATTTCGAAGCTATCATGCAAGATTTTAGGTAAAATTAAAACAACTATTGAAGATTTGTAAAATTTTAGATCAATATTTAACATTTCAAAGAATGCTGTTTGAAAAAAATTTATGTTTGTCAACAAAATAACAACTAAAAAGAAAACGTTGCATCAGTTTTGATAATAATTTTAGAAAAACTCTTTAAAATAAATTTAAACAGTCCTGATTAGATAAAATAATAAAAAAAATGTTTCTTATAAATATATAAACAGACTACTATGCTAAAAGCAGCTATAATTCATATGGCTTAATCGTTATCAATAAAATCATTCATCATTAAGTAAATTATAGCTAAAATTTTTTCTTTTATATGCTTAAAAAACTCTGATAGTACTATATAATTATATTATGCAAAAAATTTTCAAAGAAAAAATAATTATTTAATTTACTAAAAATCTCATTTGAATTTTTTTGTTATTCATTTATAATTAATTGAATATTCAGAAAACTTATCATGTCTTGATTCTAATTAAATTATTAATATATCTTAAATGCCAAGATGAACACTTCTGAGTCTGTAAAAGCGTAGATAAGAGTTTTTCAACTTTATAATATGCTTTTTTTTTATAATTTATCGGTATTTTTTAATATTTTTTCTTTTTAATCTGAATAGTATTACAATTTCAGTATAATGTAACTCAACAAACCCGAAAAAATTAAACTAATAGCTATAACTAAAGTTTCACATATAGAAAATAGATTTAAAGAAAATAAATAATCACACAAAAAAAATGTATTATAAATTGTGCATTTTGATAGACATTATAGAAAAATCTTCCACGGAAAGTAAAAAACATGAACTATTAAAAATTATATATAAAAATGAATACAAATTTTTAAAATTATTTTAATAATGTAAAAAATATATATTAAAGTCTACAAAAATTTTTCGATAATATATTATAATTTCTCGTTAGAATCTTATATTAAGTTGCCGTACACACTTGGTGGCAAGTGTGCATGGCGCAAGAAAATGTTGAATATCGCTTGGTTATTTGCTTTGTATGATTTATTTAACTTTGGTGGAAGACCTGGACCGGGGTAATTCCTGCGCTCTTGGTCTGAGGCTGAAGTGGGAGCACTTTCATAATACCTATTAATTTCCACCATGGGTTCATTGTTAGGACAATTTAAATAGGCAAGAAGGAGGGAATTTTGAGAGGGAACTCGTTATATCAAATTTATACATATAAGTACTTACTTAAAGTATGTGGTTTACCACATAAGTATTTATAATATTTTTTATAAGTTAAATTACGCAACAATTAACTGATCTACTGTTTTTAAACAATGAATAAAAAAAACATTTGCGAAATATTACGTAAATTTCATTTAATTTTAGAATAAAATAGCTTTGTTTAAATATTAATATTTATGAATTTATATTCGTTTTTATTATATATATTGTTGGCACGACAATACGCTTAAAGTTTTTAAAAATAAATAATGGGAAATTCACAAAATTTGTTAGAATGATATAAAATTTCAAACAAAAATGATACTGCGTTAATTTATTTGATACAGTTAGAAGTAATTCTTATTTAAAGAAAGTCATTTTACTACAAAAAAAGAAAAATTTCATTTTATGGTTGCTATTGAAAAATCAAATTTCTCTGACCGTGATGAAAAAAGCGTCCTCATCATAGGAAATATACAATTTAAATATTTTCTGCTTAAAAAAAGTCTCTCTTAGACATTTTTTTCTTGCAATTTTACCTCTAAGGCATCTATATAAGCTGGAACTCCTCGAATAAATATAATATACAGAAGAATAAATCATATTATAGAGAATTACAAGCCACTAAACATAAGTAAGCCCTACTATCGTAGCCTTAGCATTTATAATCTTGTGTACGATGATAATACACGTAAAAAACCCAGATTATATTTATTTGTGTCTATATTCAATTTATTCACATTATTCTTTTATATCAATACTGGAATAAAACTGTAAAATAACGCAAAAATAATTAATATTTTTCAATTATTTCATTAGTATTATTCTATTTTTATTATGATAAAAAATTTTAACACATGCGAAATTAAAAAAATTGTAGAATCGTGCAATGTTTGTTGTGGAAAGATGTTACTAATTCCTTCTTTCTGCGGCTTTCTTATTATTGTAAAATGATTCTACATTGTTACATATTATTTTATATTCATGATGAAACTAGATTTAATTGATATAAATGATGTTAGAAACAGCGTTTGAGATGTTATAAAGCATCTTTTAAACACTGAGGTGTTAAGTTAAATGTTTGGTATAAATAAATTTCAATAAATAAATATATAAAAATGACAAAATCTTTACATAACAACTTTTCTAAAACTTCAAAGACTACAGCAGGCTCCGAGGAGCAACAAAACCTGTTATATTATTTAAAATTTCAAAAAAAATTTATAATGAACAAAAACCTATCTAACTTAGTCGTTTGTTTAATTGCTTTATACCTAAAAATCTTCACAATAATTAATTTATAAACGAAAAATTGAAATAAAATAATTTTTTTGATGATTAATTTACCCTAAGCTTATTATTTTTAGAAAACATTACAATTGTTAACAGCTATAATCGCTTTATAAATTTTATTTTTAATAATTTAATTACGATGGTATATCGGTTATTGTAAAGATTGTTTACAATAATTGTAACAATGTAAAAATAGTGTAACGTATTTATTAAAATTCCGAAATAAGATTTAATTAAAGACAAGATCTAAAAACATACGCTTATTTTCCAAAGATGTTTCTTTCACGGAACATTCATTTATTTTGTACTATTTCGTGTTAATTTTTTTTAATTAATGAATAAACTTTTTAGATTGGTTACCTTTCATTAAAAACCACATAACAAGGATATTGTAGACGCAAAAAATTTTTTCAAAAATATCAAATTACCTAGATTTATTAAATATCAATTTTTTTACTTGTTGAAATTTACCGAACTATTGTTAATTCAGATTACTAAAAAATATTTTATTCACAATACGATTTTACTATTAACTTTAGATTTTAATAAAATATTTAGCAAGAATATATTTTAGATCAAGTAAAAAATTTTAACTTAATAAATTTTATAAAATATATTTTACAGTAAAAAATTTATCAATACATTTTTACTCAAAAATATTTAATACTTTGATTGACCACAAACTTTACTTTTAAAGAAATTCATATAGTTTGAAATATATAAAACTTGCACTAAACCTAAAAAAAACAAAAAAGTCGACACATTAGTTGTTTTTTGGTTTTTTTTTCAGTCAAAACAATTTATAACAAATAACTTTATACCCGATTACCCAGATATCCTTACAATATTTTTTATGATTGTATTTTATGATGTGAAAAAATACATAATTCTTGTTATCTAGTGTTATTACACAATATAAGCAAAGTTTTAGTATCATTAATATCACATTGGATGCTTATAAAAATTAAGTAACAAAATTTTTACATTATGCAAACAATAAATTAATTGCTAAATTCCTATGAAATACTAAATGTACATAAATGTGCATATATAGGGAATTTTTTATTTTAAAGTATTCTTGTATTTGTTTCCATATTCTAACTAGAACACAAAATATAGTTTTTATCGTAATATAGAAGCAAAAATTTGTTGGCATAAGTCCTTAAAATATTAAAAATATTGATATGTGCAAACTACCTACAATATTTTTTTTTTTGATTTGTCTCATTATGTTTATATTTTTAAAATAAAAAAAATAATTGATTTATTTTAACTAAATTATAATTAATGATGAACAAATTATTTTCAGGTCAATTGAAAGGCTTTGTGCGTGTCTAATGTTTCTATTTACTCAATAAAATGGATTCAAAATTTTAATTTTTTACAAATTACTCTTTTTATAAAATTTTAATTGGTTTTTCTCTGCATCAAACTTATTTGTTTTTCAATAAATTACTTTTTTCTAGTTAAGTTTGAAAAAAAAATTATCTGTTTTGCAGTCTTCTGGGTTAGTTTAGAATGATGATCATTTTTCACTTGTATACTAAAATCACAATTGTTTCTGGTTTTTTTAATGAATTGTATCGTAACAAGATAACGAAATATATAAAAGATTGATTTACGAATTCTTTATGAAATTTATACCGTCTTTGATCAAAATTTAGATGGCCACTTTTATTTACAATTAATCTCCAGTATTTATTTGAAAAATTGACGAATCTTAAAATATTTAAGATATTAACAATTTTTTCTAATGCATAAAATTCTTTATACCAAGTTGATTATTTCCGAATCATAAATCATAACAGTTGGAGACAATGTGTCTTTGAAAAAAACCAAGTGATTTCAATTAGTTTCTGGTTATCTAAAGATATGTCAAACTTGCAAAAATCTGACGTTTTTGAAGTTTTGATGACAAATTGACGTTTTTTGATCAAATTGAAACACTGTTGGTATATTATAGGTCCATAGTATCAAGATAAGCTTGATATATGAGGTGTTGATTTTTTATCATTTTTGATCAATTGGTGATTGGTCATGAGTGATCATTGAAAAGCTTAAATAGCTTCGTAAAGAAAATGAAAAACGAGTTCAAATGTCTTTTAATAATAATAATTTTATTTATAATCTCAGTAAGTTCGGTAGGCCAAGAGGTCGTCCCCGGCAATCCAACCATAACAAAAATAAAAAAATAATTTAGAATAATAATTAAAAAAACGATGATAAACAAAAAAAACAATATTTTATAATATTGATCTGTTATAAAGTAAGTTTTACAAAAAAAACCGTTACAATTGAAATAAAATTATATGAAAAACAGTTCATTAATGTTTTTTTGTTGAATAAAAAGTCACAAATCGGTTATCTAAATTATGATTTTTTTCTTCTATAGGACAGGTCCTTCTTTATATAGATCTCATAAATTAAAAGTCTGATAAGACAAATAACATAAGAATCTTGTATATTTATTTACGAAGAAAATGAAATCATTAATATTCTTTGTTTTTCTACCAAAAAGAAAAATTTTTAATTTTTTACGAAAAATCATGTGATAAAATACTTTTAATTTAACTTTTTTAATTTTGCTTGATTATGTCAATGTAAGTGTTTGTAAATATTTAATTATGTCTATATAATATTTTTTATAAAATTAAAAAAAGTAGAAAATTGATTATCTAAACTTGTTTATTGATTTTAAAAGATCATAATTGATTTTATATCTTGATTAGTAATGAAAAAACAATATTTTAAAAATACAAAAAATTTATATTAATGCGTCACAAATTGGTTAATTTTTTTTCTCTAGAAAAGATAATTATCATTAAATATGTTATTTATTGCAAAAAAACTGAAGGCAAAATCTTGATTTTTCTTTATCTATCCTTTTCTTTAGAT
This sequence comes from Edhazardia aedis USNM 41457, assembly GCA_000230595.3. Taxonomy (NCBI): domain Eukaryota; kingdom Fungi; phylum Microsporidia; family Culicosporidae; genus Edhazardia; species Edhazardia aedis. The sequence continues at coordinate 663,290 of AFBI03000016.1, read as the reverse complement.
TTTACGGGTTTCCAATCAAAAAATTATCAAATAAAAACAGTAAACTTATAAATGTATAGTTTTATTTCATTGATAAGTTGAGGTAAAAAAACAATAATTTTTTATATGATATTTTAGTATTTAAATTATAATTTTTAATGTAAAGTTATGTATGTTTTTTATATTGGTCCACAAATAAAGTTGCTAATTTTATAAATTTTCATACATATATTATAAAAAACATTAAATTTATAAAATCTAATCGTACAACACAATAAAAACAATATAAACTATTTGCGGGAATATTATTTCGTCATTAAAAATCTATAAGAATGAAGCTACGGAAATCAATATAAAATTCCTTAAAATATTGGAAAAGTAAATTTTAAAAATCAAGATGTGGGCGAAATACAGGCTCTATATTTTGATTAATTTTTTCTAAAATAGAAATAATTCAAAGTGTTTTAAAAAAAATTTTTTTCGGTTTTTTTCACTAAATACTGTTGTATTCCTTGATAAAATACCAATATATAAAAGAAAGCATTCTTGCAGTTATAAAAACTACTTTTGCTATAAAAAACCAAAAAAAACTTTTACTAAGACTTTTTTAGCCAATAATACACATAAATTCTATCTTTGCACAATTTTTGTTCTAAGGATACGCCATCATAATAATTTGATTATTAATAAAACGCTTTTTTTCTTGCGCGATGAGGGTGTGAAATAAACATTTAAATTAGAGAATATTTAACAACGTTGTTGTTTTTATTTTGCATGATCCATGATTAAATTACTCATTATTTTGGTATTAACAAAAGGGTATCATAAAACACAAAATAATATTATCTTTACCAACAGTTAATTTTACTATTTGTGACAAACAAAGAAATAATTATTAAAACCTAAAAAAAAACCTGGTTCTTCTATAATTTTTTTACCCAAATATACATTCCTAATCGAAGAAGTTAAAAAGATTTTTCACAAATAGGAATTCTATGAAACTAATTTTTATTCATTTATATTGGTTTAAATATATTTACAATTTTTCAAATTTTCATAATAATTTTTTGTAGTTTTTGCACTACAAAAAGTCTAAAAAAGTACCAATTAAAATTGTAGTAAACTACAAAGGAAAACCAAACCCCCAATAAAAACACGTTTTCCCTTCCAAAGTTCCCTCCGATGCATTTATATAAAGGCTGAGATAAGCCCCAAGAGAGTGGCAAATGTAAAGGCAATATAGGAGCGAAAGGGACGGGTGTTACAGTGATCCCACTGGCAACAAGACGTATAGTAGAATAAATGAGAAAACAAGTCTTTTTTCGCATATCTCTCTTTATTTAATTTTTCTGCGTAACTACACCAAATCCCTAGTGTGTTACAGCAAAAATATAAAAAATCATAAAAATCAATTATATGTACAGTACAATGGTAAAATACATATAATATAGTGTAGAGACACACTTTGATTGTCCCACTTAGAGATTTTCCCGCAAATAGCACCACCATGTTCTTTATTTAAGTGATCTTGTTCTGCACCCCACTAACGATGAGAATAAGAGAAAGAAAAGTGTGGTGTAAACAGTTTTTTTTCCTAATCAAAAGTTTCGAAACGATTTCTCATTCACAAAGGCTTTAATATATTTAAATGTACTGATAAAACATTCTTTTTGCTCTCTTTTATTGTGCCACACACATCAAATACCTAATAAGTGAGTCAAATACAAGAATAAATCTATGTTTTTTTCTAAAATAACACTATTTTATTTTATTTAAAACAGCCTTAAACAATATATGTACATTGATTATATTGGTGTGTAATTTTTCCGGATAGAAAATATATTCTGAAGACTGTATTATATATAATTTAATACATATATTTCAGATTCATATTTAAAAAGATCTAATATTATTAAAAAAATAAAAACAGAAATCAAGCAAACGAATAATTTTTTCATTGGATTATAGAAAAAAATTAAGAAAGCAATATACCACCTTTAAAAAATATATAAAAATTATTCTTATGACATATGTTTTAGGTTATTTCATCTTAAGAAGGTCTTATATTAGGCTATTCAATTACTCAAAAAATAGAAATTTTGCAAAAACAAACATAAATAACAAAACAACATTTGAAGGCAATGTTAGAAAATAGATTTTTTTAAAAAAATGAAAATATAAAAATTCAAAAATACATTAAGCGTGATTTATTTTTATGTATCATTTACGAAGATCGCAGCATGCATGTTGTTATATTATTAAAATTATTTTCAGAAACGGGTTTAAAAAAGGATACGAAGAAAATTATATTTTTTGAATTGATATTCACCTGATTTATCACCATTTCTCGGAGATAGATACCTGCAAGTATTTCTTGTTGTTTATAATTTTGAAATTATTCGTGTGGATAATTTAAGGTTTCGGTTTCAGAAGTTTTTATATCATTGTTATTTAAGCAATTTAAAGAAAAGCACACAAAAAATGATTGAATGGTAGAGTATTTGATTAGAAAATCCATATAGTTCGTTAATAGTAAGTTCTCTATATCATTTTCAATAACTAAATCAGTTAAATATTGACTTGAATGTGTTCTTAAAGCATTTTTGTATGATATGATGGCTTTAAAAAATTGTTTATAAACATTTAAAATGAATTCTATTTGCATTTTATTACTTTTTGTTAAATTTTCCATTTCTTCGATCTGAAACCATTCTACAAATACGATATTGTATCTTACTTCTTTTTCATTGTATAAAAATAAATTTTATGTTGCTTTTGCACTATAATCGAAACTATCGGATTCGAAAAGCAGATTGGGTTTTATCAAATCTAGGATGAATTGATCGAGATAAATTTTTTTATGTTTTGTGGCTACTTTCAAAACATTACTGATATCTTTCCGATCAGCAATTTCTGTATCTAAAAAAATTTCAGAAAAATTGCTTTTCGTTCTTAAAACAATTTTTTGTTGTGGATTGAATATTTTCACAGACCTGATTCTTTGAAAATTATTATTTTTTGTATATTTATTTTTGTTTAATTCTGTAATTTCTTCTATATCTACTTCTGTATTATTCTTGGTATCAGGTATTCCGTATGCTTCAAAAAATGTATTGCCGTTTATTTCAGTTGTGGTCTCGATGCTAACTTTGGCGTACGATTCGGTACTTGTTTCAATTTTGACTACATCATTATTTTCAGTATTATTTTCTATGATATAATGTTCTGTGTTCAAGTAATTTCTTCTATTATTCTTAACATGTTGAATTAAAAAAAAGATTGAGCTTGATGTAAAGATTAATAATAACATCGATACGAGGAACCAAATTGTTTTATTTGAGATTTTCATGAAATTAAAAAATTTTTGGTATAAAAGGTTTAAAGTGACACAAAGGTTTTCTGTATTAAAACCAATATTAATATTGTATAAATAAAAATATTTAAATCACCAAGTTTGATTTTATTAACCTTTCTAAAACTATAAATGATTTCTAATTACCAAAAATAAAATAAACACTTATAAATGATAAAAATTGATACTATACTTCCTATTGCATTTATATTTTTATCAAAAATCGCAATAATAATCATTCAATCATATATGATGTTTTTTTTCTTTTTTTTCTTTGTATCAAGATTTAATTTTTTAAAAATTATTTCCTAATAAAGCTTCCGTATTCGTAGATTATTTTTATTATTTGGTTTTAAATATGGACAAATTATGCCTTTTTGTGTCTTAGAAGTTATGATGAAAAAAATTTTAGCTTCTAGGTTATTAAAAAATTCAAAACTGAACAATGGTCGTATTTTATATTGAAAAAATAAATATAAAATATTGTTTTATAAGGAATTTAAAGAATGAACAATCACAAAGGAAGCAATATGTAATCGCTGTGATTTAAGTATTGGTCAATTGAAAACTGAATACAAAATATAAATATACACAGTTTCATATATTTTGTTTTTTTTATTTGAATTTTTCTGTTCTAATGCTCATTAGCTAAAATTTTTTTAAAATATTTTAATGAATCTTATTGTTAATATGTAGTCTATGTTTTGTAATTTATTTTTGAAATTCACATACGAATAGATATAACAGCATAAGAGCAATTTTAAAAATTAATCGAAATATTGATTACTAAAAAAGGATTCGGTTAATGTACTTCATACTATTGTGAAATGTTAAAAAAAATTGCTATGAAGTATTTATACTAACTTTTGTTTATTTTAAGAATATAGAATATTAAGGAAATTGAAATTAATAAAATTAGCAATTTATGCTATCAATTTCGATTTTTATTTATCTAAATTTTAATTTTAACTCAAAATAATTCTTATGTTTATTAAATCATTTATTTTATAAGTTTATTTTAATTTTGACAATGGTTATTGATAAAAACAAATCATTTTGAATTTTAAAAAATGCAAGACTATGCATTCTAATAGTAATATATTCTTTTTCTAGATATTCAATAGCATCTTTTTTCGTTTTATAAAAATTATCCATATGTTACAAAACTAAAAATGTGATTGCTAATAATTCAATATTAAAAATGGTGTTGTGGGAATCGTTTAGAAGCTAGACAAGACAATAAAAAATTTTTAAAAATTAAGTTGGTTTCTTATAATATTCTTTTTCCCGTTATCACTTCTTTCCTTGATCTTTTTTAAGTATAAAGTTATTTTTTCTTGCGTTGCGCAACTAATATTTTTTGTTGCTTTTCCGAGCGTAATTCGATTATATGGTTCCTTATGTTGGTATTTGTTGTGTTACGATGCATGACACCTGTAATGTATAATGGAAAATGCAAAGATCAACAGATTTCTTTTTTCCTTCTATTTAATGTGAGTAAAATATAATTAAATGTTTTATTCATGAAATAAATGAAAAAAATAGAATGAATTTAATAATCGACTTTCTAAATCTCACAAAACAAAAAAAATCAATTTATGCAGCAATAGTTGATCCACATATGCTATACATGCTATGATTCCACGTTATTTTTGTAATTTTTTTCATTGTATTAGTTGTAGCGTGTACAAAAGGTCCACTGCTGTTGATGGATATTTAAATGAAAGCAAGTTAAATCCAAAGGAATTTAAATAAACAATATTTTTTAGATCTAAAGTTTTATCTTAATTTATCATAAGAATAGAACCATCGTATATATTTATAATCAATAATATTGTTTTAGTCAAACGATTTAATAAACTAATTTTTAGATGTATTAAAAATTTTTAAATGAAAAACAAATAAAAATATTGACATAAAAATTGTTTCTGTTAGAAGTAAATAGTTATTTAATTGCTTTCTTGCAAAATTTTTAGTTAGATAAAGAAATTTTAGCTGAAGTGAAGTTTTAAAAATTTTTCCGTCTTTTTGTAAAATTTAGAATTGTGATAGAAGAATCGAAAATTTCTATAATATTAAATTTCTAAAATGTATGTCATGTTTCAGTTTTTAAATGTAAAAAAGATCACGGTTTTTCATCATGTTTTTTAGCTATTTTATAGTTGTAAAACATATTTGATGTGTTGCTTAAATTTGAAAGCATCAAGTTTAATTTAAGCTATAAATAGCTTTTAAAATTGTTGAAAAAATATCAAAAAAATACCATCTCATAGGCAAAAATCTTCAATTTGTGCGCAAAGGCAGAGTTAAAATGCCAAACAGCAATTTTAATCGGTATACTGAACCTATAAAAAACGTCAAAATCAATAACTGGTGATTTTTATTTTTACACAGAAGAAATACAATAATAATGTTGTTATTCAAGTTTTGTTGCCTAGAACTGCAAGTCAAAAATAAAAAACAGAACTTAAAATAATAGAAATGTGAAAGTAATCAACTAAAAGGCTTCGCATTTGTACATGCATCTTTGATATTTTTTTATCTATTATACAGTTTTTTATTAGCACTGATATACCTTCTTAAAGTTGCAGGAAGCGCTAAAAATACCTTTGCGTCCAAAATAATTCTCAAGAAGAGATAGACAAGTATTTTGGTTATATCGATATAAATTTGAATTCTTATAAAATTTATTTTTAGTATTAAAACCAAAATTATAATTGTTATTCATTTTTTATTT
>AFBI03000016.1:569784-657202 GCA_000230595.3 Edhazardia aedis USNM 41457 | reverse complement strand
AATGCAACAAAAGTATATAAAAATTTCAAAATGACTTGTACAATTGATTTACTGTTTATTTTAAGATTTTAGTCAAATTTAATATCATAAAATAAAAAATTCAATGCTTCAAAAATATTTTGTCGGATTTAAAAATCAAAAAAAGGAAAAATAATAATAAAAAGTGTCAAAAACTATTACAGAAATGAAAACTTATTCAGTAAAAAGAACATAAAACATTAAAATTTTGAAATTGCTGTTGTAACAAGTCACATTTTGATAAAGAAGAACATGTTTAGAAGACTGTCTACATTTAAATTGCATTCAACATTATTTTGTATTATCTTTGTTAAAATATAATATCTTATCTTTCTGGTTGATTAAAAAAAGTCCAAATGTAAAAAATATTATACTTGTGCGCGAAAAATATTTAATCTATTGTATTTAGCATATTTTGGCCCCAAAATAATTTATGTTTGCGCATTAATATATTCATTCTTTATTATTACTTCTATATAAGTTTTTTTATTCACATTTTTCTTTTTTATTGCGTGATTCCATAACATAATTGAAAATAGACAATACTATATTTCAGCTAACTAGAATCATCTCTATTCGATTGTATAAAGTTGTATTAAAAAAAATATTTATAAGTTAAAGAAGTGTGTATTAATTGCGTTTACACATTTTTTTTGTAGAAGCCAAAACATAAAAAATGTAGAAAAAAACTAGAGATTATAATTGGCAATTAATATAGTATTTTGTTTTAATTTTGGATGCTAAATTTTTTCAAACAAAATAGTTTTATTAAAAAAAAGTAAGCAAATATTTTTATGGAAAAATCGTTTCCAATTTATTTAAATTGGCTTAAATACAAAAAAATTCAATTTCATCTTTTTGTATATTATTTATGAAAATATTTATTTCAATATTCTAAATGTTATTTGCGCATAAGGGGTCTTAAATTATTTTTGATGTTAGAAAAGAATAAAAATGGAATTAAAAAAGGTTCGTAACCTACGACTTATAAAATACATAAATATCAACTATTTGAATCAATTAAGAATGATATAATGCTTTAGGTATATAATTAGAACTTTTTAATAATGTATAAAAAATTTGTAAATTTTTTATATTTAAATTATTTCGCAAATTTAAAAATTTTCATGTATTCGTAATTTTGTTCTTTTTTCTTTTTATAGTTCAATTTCTCATGAATAAAAGTTTTCTGTTTAATTAGTGTACTAATGCATATTGTAATTAAATCTAATTTGACTAAAAAGAATTTTTTTCATGTATTATAATAGAAGTGTAAATTGATATTATTTTTTGGTCATTTTTTAATAGAAAAGCTTCGGTTAATGTGATCACAAAAAAATCAAACACTGTCTTGTTTAGAAGTTTAATGATGAAATTTTTATTCTTAAATACTAAATATTTTTAGATAAGTTTTTTTTTTTCATTTTTATTTCTAATATAACCATTGTTGTTTCTTTTTTTACCCTCGCTATTAATTTTACTGCTTGTATTTTTACCATTTTATTTTCTGTGAAAACTACTATTGTTCATTCTTTTTCATTCCTATTTATTTTTTACACCTTAAGTAATTTTTTAGTATCTTTTTTTTCTTTTTATCTTTTATTTATCTAAAATTTCTAAACATAACAAAATTTGTAGAAATCTGTCAAAATCATACATATTTCGAAATAAATTGGTTTGGTAAATTAATTTAATAAATTTATATATTTTTTATTCTCATATTATTACTAAAAAACTACTCTTACCAATATCACTATTATTTTCACCACTGAACATTGTGATATTTATATCTCATATAACTTGTAGAAAATTTATAATTAGTATTTGTCGATGTTTTATTTTTATTGCATATTAATGCATTTAGGTCGCTAAATTATGCAAAGTTTGCCAATTTAATCTATAATTAAAATCTTTATTTTTTTTATTTATAAAAGAATCAAAATATATGATGCGATATGACAATATATGAAATGTGTTTTTAAATTTTTTTATTTTTTTTTACGTTTTATATCACGTTTTTAGCGAAAAAAATGCACTTTAAAAACAGATATTATTAGGGCTTGTAGAATAAATCAGCTGATAGCGATTCGCCTGACTTTTCCTGTAGAAAGGTATCTGTATAATGTAGTTGGCAAAGGATGGAAATTAATTAGAATTCATTAATTTAATAAATGAATTTGGTAAACAAAAAATAAATTAGAGTACAATTTTTATTTTATTTCTTCTTTTTTATTTATATTTCTTCTTGTTTTCTTATTCTTTTCCCTTCTTTTTTTTCTACGTCTTTTTATTTCTGTTTGTTTTTGTAAAAAGTCGGGTTTTTTGCTTTTTTCTCTGATTATTATCATTTATTAAGATTATACTTGCATTCGTATGTTGGATCGCAAATTCTACTATAGATCAAATGATCACAATGATTATATTATAATCTAATTGGTTTTTGATCCTCATAATCTTTCACAATGCTCTGTGTGATATGATATAGTTACAAATTACAAGAAAATTTTATATCAAACTTATTATATTTAATGGTCATGATTATATTTTTTTATAATTTTTTATTAGAAACAAAGATAATATTCTTTTTAGGGATATCAAACACTGTCATAATATTTCATATTTAATTTGCACGCACAATAATGAAAACGAAATTTATCAATAATGAAATTGGTGATTACTCAATATAAAAAAGCAAATCAAATATTTCTTTTCGTTATATATAACGTATAATTTCAATTTATCATCTTGTTTTAATTGATGTTTTTTATTCTTATTATTTTTTTTGTTTTTTAATAAAATCAAGACATTATAAATAGAATATCATATAAAATATTTATACAATTGTTGTTTTTCAATGTTTGTATTTGTGATATACAATATCATATATATTTAATGTTTTAAAATTAGTAATTAAAACAATATGTTTTAAATTTATCTTATTGACATTCTATAAACAAATTTATGTTTATAGTATTGTGAAAATAATTTCATTTTTAAAATATAAGAAATGTGTATACGTAAAAAAACAATGAAAATATTTCTATGATGGGATTTTTTGTGATTTTTAGAGATAAGAAAAATCACAAAAAGTTATTTAAGTAAAAAAAGAAAGAGAAAAGGGGAGAAGAGATGAGATGAGAATGTTATACAATAAAATTACTTTAGTAGAGTAATAATAGCGGTAGGAATGATATTAGTAGTAACCATTTTAGTAATAAAAATCTTAAGTATAACAACAAAATATATTTAATCTTTTAGAATTTTATTTTAAAACCAACTGTGTTCCTTCATTACAGATCAGTATTTTTTATTACTTTTTGATATTAATTATATCGAATGTAATATTTACTTATAAATTTAAACAGTTTTTTCTATCGACTTTGACCATATTTTTAAGTGTTTTTAGAAATGCATATATTTTTTATATATGTGGCAAGTCGAATCATCCTAGAGGAAAAACCTTCAAAACCGCCTAAAATATTGTTGAATTTCAGCTTGACATTTTTTAAATCAAAGATATTGATTATTTTTTACCAATTTTGATGACATTGCAGTATAAACTAGTTAATAGTTTTTTTTGCGTCGTAATAAGTATTTATTTGTAATAGATTTTATTTCATTATAAAATCGTATGCAACCTACTTAACAGTTTTAAGTTCTATTTACAATTTTATAAACTTCTAATTGATATTTTACATTATGACACATTGATTTAATTGAAATTTAACTTTTTATACCAGATGTGTGGTGCATACAATTGTACAAGTATCATATTTTGATTGAAAGTTATTTTTTAAAAAAATCTAAAACAATTAATGTGTTGAAATATAAAATTATTGTTGTTTCACAAAATTAAAAAATTTAGATGTTTTGTTTAAATACTATATCAATTACATTTTATTGCATGTTAGTTGATTCTGAGCACAGTTTACAGTATGCTTTTACAATTTAATAGAAGAATATATACCTTTTTAAAACATTTAATCGAAATTTAGATCAATATTTTTAGATTTTTGATCCGTTTAGTTTTTTTTTCGAAAAAAAACAATAATTATACTAAAAAATTTAATACGGAAGTATTTAAATTATTTTTTTATTTAAACACAATAATTTGGAATATATAAGCACAAACGAAATCATAATGATTTTTTCTATATCTTCTGTATTTTCTTGATTTGTTGGGGTTTTTTATTCGTTTATATTTTCGAACTCTTCTATTTCTGCTAGCTTTTAGTATTTGTTATAGGCACATAAAGTATAAGCTTCGATAAAAAAAAAGGTAATAAATGTTTTTATATGTGCATTTAGATGAAATAAAACTATCATGAAAAGTATAAACTTGTTTTTTTTAGGGATGTATATTTAGTTTATATATGCAAAGTTTTTTTAACAAAAAATCCAATTGAAAATTATTCGTTTTCCAAGAAATAAGAAGTAGATAATTTGCTTATACTTAACCTATTTCTAATATCCTAGGAAAATGTTGCTTTTCATTTCAAATCTTTTTTTATTTATATTCTTTTTTGGTGCATCTTTCTTTTGATGCCATTATATATACTTTTGAAAACTAATCAGCTTGTATCCAAAAAAATTTGCTCATTTTTTTTTATATTATTTCCTTATGAATTTTCGATAACTTTATCATTTGACTTAATTAAAATAAAATAAAAGTATACTCTTTTTAAAAATCAATATAAATTTAAAAAAAATATTTTTTTTATTTCTTTTAAAAAAATCAACAAAACACAAATTTTCTTTGATTCAGTCTATAGTATGCTAATTTTACTAATTTCAAAATTTAAGCATTCTGTAACAGATTATGTGATGATAAATACTTTATTTAGTTAAAAAGTATATTATATTCTATTATTCGCTTCTTTTTTTTCTTTATGTATTGTCATGCATAAAATTTTTTATTAATAACTATTTGAATACATTTTGTCATGCTTATTTCTTGATTGTGCCTTTAGATAAGAATTTCGTTACTTTTTTTAAGTTTTTTGTGCTTGTGATGTTTTTTTAGATGTTATAATATAAAAATGACGTTTGGAATATGTTGCTTTATTTTGCTTCTATTTTTTTATTTTACTTAATATTTTTTCAGGCTTGATGTTATAAATATTTCCATTTGAAATAACTCTTTGAGAAAATATAAATGTGAAGATACTTTAGTATTATAAAAATTGATAAATTAAAATTCCATATTTTTGTTTTTTTACACAAATATATAAAGGTTACTGTCATATTCCCTGGGTGGTGAATAAAAGGGACAAGAATAGAATATATTATATAGTAAAAATGTAAAGAAATGTTATAATCATGTTTACTCTTTCGGAATGCCCATTTTTTGGGCGTTTACTTTTGACTTTCTTTCTCAAGAACAAATACCCGTTTTCTTCTTTCTCCGTTCTGATTGTGCATGAGACAGGCTGCAGAGATTTTTTTGTTCCCGAAATCAGAGCGAATTTTTCATTACCAATATGATTACACAAATGGGTTTATCTGATTGATCTAAATTTAAACGTCTTATTGGTCGATATTTATTAGGTGTGATTTTTTCGGATTTTATATGTTCAATAATCCAAAAATATCAACTATTTATTTCAATTAGAAAAGTTTTTCTAAATATATTTTACAATCAAAAAAAGACAATAGCAATAATAAATCATTTAAAATGTATTAATATGTTCATAAATTGATTCTCAACAATAGAAATACTTTTCATATATAAAATCGCACATACATTTATCGGTTTTATTATTCATATCAAAATCCAATATGCACTATTCATTTTTAAATTTTAATTTTATAAATTTAAAGTTATTCTAATATATATTTGATAATTTCATTCTTTGTAAAAATTTGTAATATTTTTAAGTTAGTGTCATTTTGATAGTTTACTTATTTTACTGCACAAAACAAGAAAACACGATCATGCCTGCAAATTTTTTGTTATTTTGTCTTATATTTGTGAAACTTATTTTTATATATTACTCAAATTAAATTTAAATTATATTAAGTATTAAATTTTCTTTTTACGTAAATAACACCTAAATAAACTTCCTATCTGTTAAATTTACTTAATAGAAAGACATATTTTTTAAGTTTTCACCTTAATCAAGTTTATTATTTGATTAATCTAAAGCATAAAGACCTTTTTACAATTCATAAAAGTATACTGCTATAAATTTTACTTGCTAAAAAAATCGGTATCGTCATATGAAGAAATATGCCATGAACCTACTTCCTTCTCTTTTTTTAAATATTGATATAAACATATTACTAACAAAGAATATAATGCAATGAATAGGCATGGAATAAACATCTAAATGTTTACAATAAACCTATTCTAAAACTATAAATATATTTGATAAACCAAAATATTAAAAATGCAGCATTTATGATAATAAAGTCTCATACACTGTTTTAAAAACAATACTATATACTAATTATATAAAACAATTATTTTTAAACCAAAAACTTATCAAGAAAAACAGTAAATATGGAAGTAGAGCCTAAAAAACTTATATTAATCGAGGAGAGAAAAAATTGATATCAATGAAACCTCTCTATATAAAAATCAAGGAATAATTTTCATTAAAATTCATTTCAAAGGATTTATTACTATTTTTATGGTTTTTCTAGCGAGTTAATAAAAAATGGTGCCTTATAAGGATTAGAATTATATGTTTAAACATTTCCTAAAACATAAACAAAAATAATAATATATTAACTTTTTGAATCGTATAGAATAAGTAATCAATGTATAGTTTCTTAAAACACCTACGTTTTACCTAAAATTCTAAAATTCATTGTAAAATAGAATTACGAAACAAAATAATATTATAAGGTTTTAGACGAATAAAAGAAATGGTATCATAAGGCAGATAACATATAATGCACATTTCATAAAAAAATTATGGAATTATATTTAAAACAAGTTATCATATTTCTATATGTCCTTATTGGGTTCTTATTGTACGTACAGAAGAATATGAAACAGCTCGTAAGAGGTTTAAAGTCAACTGTATTTGTCTTTTAGAATAAGAACGGTGATTATTTATATTCTCACGTGCAGTTATCATTGTTTTATAATTTTTCTAGAAAAATTTAAACTATAAATTTAAATAAATTATTTATACTCATGTCCAATAAATTTTTTTGTTCAAACAAATGTTTAGTGTGTGAACAGGAGCAATGCCAGTGCCCCACCGAGTCGTCGGACGTCACACACGACACTTATCAATGATTTGAAATTTTACTATTCAAGAAAAATCAAAAAAAACCGATTTTTTCTAATTTTGAAATAATAGCATGAACTTTTTATAATTTTTTATTCATTTTTAGCTGATGATTGGCAAGTTCATATTCAATATATATCGCAAACATGAGATTTTAAAATAGAAAAACATTTTCTGGACAGGTTTGTATTGAAAATAATATAATGAAATTTTTAAATTCCTTTTAGACATGAATTGTTAAAAGAATACGTAACATGTATTTTTTGTGTACATTTTTATTGTTATAATTATAGATTGTTAACGATTTTAATAAAATTTCGATAATATGTGTTTTATGGTTTTTGATATTATAGAAAATGATTTTTTTATTTCTTTTTATAGGTTTTATTTTAATTTATTTCTATGCTAACATGATCTGCGTTAAATTGTTGTATTCCTGTACGGGATATGCCTCTGTTGCAAATACTTTCATACAATAGAGAAGGTTAGATTTACAGTGACAATTTTTATTATATAAGGTCTTATTGTAAAAATAAGAAACATTATTCACAGTGTTTTATTATTCAAATCTTACTTGAAATTTACAATCTTCGCTCCTTCATTTATTCTTTGTTACTTTTTTATTAAAAATTTGCATGATGAACAGAAATGCGGAATATTTAAAATAAAGGGGGAAAGGAGCTGATTTCAAATTTCTTTCGCTTTTCTTTAACAAAAAATTTATAAATTTCTTATTATGTGGATTTTATGGTCAAGATAATGAAATTTATATCCCATATAATTTAAAGAAATATTTTTGGTTTTTGATTTATTAATTTATTTACTAGATTTTTCATCTCGACGTTGAATAAGTAAATTTGTGTTTTTATACATATTGCAACTAAAGTGAAACTTTTGTTTCTATATTATAATTATTATTATTATTTGTTATATTAAACAACCTAAACTAATCATATTAATTTAATTGATTATTAATAGATGAAATATCAGAAGGAATTCAATTAAATACATCGTGAATCAAAAAAAAATTTGTATATTTATTATGTTTCACGATAGTTGACTACTCAAAACATCCAAACACAAAAAAACACTAACAAACATGTATCTTCGACTGAGTTCGTTAAAAAAACCGAATCATCTAAAATTCATACTATCGTATATTTATGGTATTATATAAATTTGGTTGCTTCCAGTAATCTTGTCTTCTGTGTATTTTTGTTATTATTCTTTAATTAATGCCATTTTTTATTATCTAAATATTGATCCTGACTACAACATTTTGCAGCTTTTAGTATATTTATATGTATTTAAAATATTATTTTTTTACATGCGACAGTTTTTTTTCTTGTTTATAAGTATTTAATATCTGTATATTCTTCGTTTTTTTTTCATGATATAACAAAATATTTTATTAGATAAATAGTATTAAACGTTTTTTTAATTAAAACAATTTTTTTAAAAATATATATAAAATAGTGATAATTATATTTTGTCAATAGAAATTAATTCCGAAGGTTTTCATGCTAGTTAATAAAAGAATATTTTATTTGCAATAAAAAATAAAATATATTGATTGATAAAGTTTTTCTTTGGCAATAGATGCTAAATTTGTTATACACGCTATTTAAAAATGCAAATAATAAAATAAAAAAAAAAATAATCATGTCCTTAATTACCAAATTTTTAAAAACCCGTCTTCTTATAAAGTAAATTTTTCTGTTTTACTATTTGGTTGCATGGTAAAATGTTTATTTTAAAATTATGAGCAAATAATATAATAATTGGTATTTCTTTTGTCGATCACACAAAAAAAGAAAAAATTTTCAAGTAAAAATATATAAGCAGAGTTTTTTTTTCTACGTTTCAAGAGCATAAAATGCATAAAAATTCATTTGTGTCCATAAAAAAACTCGAGATGTAAAATTATTAATATTTTTTAAAAAAGTTTGAAAACAATCAATTAATTATATTGCTATTGATATTTAATGATTTTAAAATGTGAAAAAAAATCATAATAACGAAATTTATCTCATTTAAAATAAATATAAAAATAATATATCATGTAAAGGATCTTGTAGATCGATATTAAAAATCAAAGAATGTAATTAGGTTTTTTTGGGACAGTTATTTTTTAAAAAAATTTCCTATAAATTGTTAAATTTAAAATAAAGTATAATTTAAGAGATAAAATCAATAAAATGAAATTATTTGTGATATTTTTTAAGCCAAAATCAACCAATAAATACTTATATTTTATATCTGATGAATTTATTTCACATACGTTTCTACGATGATCGCAATATACAGCTTGTTGAAATTTTAGAACTTTCCTCAGAAAATGGAATCAAATATGACACGAAGAAAAGGCTATTATTTGAATCAACTTTTATTTGATTTTCGTTCATTGTTTGGAGATAATCAATTATCGTGGTTTCTTGTTGCTCGTAGCTTTCTAGTTTTTTTAGTGGATCATTATTGTATTGATCAGTTTTTACATCGGAATTGCTCATGCAATTCAAAGAAAAATAACTAAAAAATGCCTTTATAACAGAATATTTTAATAAAAAATCCAGGTGGTTAGCTAATAATAAACTTTCCATAACATTATCTGTATTTACATCAGTTGAAGATTGATTTAAAGTGTTTTTTTCTGAATCTTTATAAGATGAAAGTGTTTTAATAAAAAATTCATAGACTTTCAAATTAAATTCTTTTTCTACATTATAAAAATGCGATTTATTCTCTGTTTTTTCAATTTTTCTCCATTCTATGAATACAATATTGTATCTTACTTCTTTTTCATTATATAAGAATAAATTCGAAGTTGCTTTTGCTGTATAGAAGAAATTATTTTCATTCACAGCGAAATTAGGTTTAATAGAATCTATAATAAATTGATCAAGAAAAACGTTCTTACATTTTGTAGCTATTTGTGATCCTTTACTAATATCTATTTGTTTAACAATTTCTGTGTCTGGAAATACAGCAGAAAAATCACCTTTTAATTCCAAAATATTTTTTTCAAGTGGCTCTAAAATGTTTTTTTTAATTTTGGCATTTTTTTCTATGTTGACTTCAGCAAGTGTATTTCCACTTTTCTCAGTAATCTTCTCCGTTTGAAAGTGAATGTATGATTCTGTACTGATTTTGATGTTGGGTTTATGATTATTTTCAGTATTAATTTCCATTGTGTAGTTCTGTGCATTTGAATAATTTCTCTTATTGTTCTCAACATGTTGGATCAAAAAAAATATTGAGCTTGATGTAAAAATTAATAATAATATTGATACAAGGAAGCCAATTGTTTTCTTTGAAATGTTCATAAAATTATCAAAATCTTTAGTTTAAAAACTTTAAAGTGATATAAAGGTTTTTTGTAATTAAAAACAAATTAATATTAAAAAAATATTTAAATTAAATTTCTAATCTTGATTTAATTAACTTTTCTAAAATTTATATCGATTTTTAATTATCAAAAATAAAATCATACTTTTAATGACACAAAAATCAATATAATATTTCCAATTTACAATATATTTTTTTTGTTTATCAAAAATCGCAATAATCATCATTCAAATTATTAAATATGAACATATTTGCTTCATTTCTTGGTAGCAAGAATTAATAATTTACAAAATTATTTCCTATTAACAACACCCAAAAATTATTTTCGTTTTTAGTATTTGGTTAAAAATTGTACTATTCTGCGTTTTTTATGTTTTAGAAGAATTATTGAAAATTTTATAGCATCACTTAACTGAAAGTTACAAATCAAGCAATTTTGAGTATTCACTAGTTAAGAATTTGTTAATTGTGGTAAACCACATTTAATAATTATCTTCCCCAGTGCTCTCAAAATGCCAAAATTATAATATTAAATTATTCTGTATAAACAACTCATAATTCTGACATTTCAATTAAATAATAAAAACATAATAATTAGAATTTTGACAATCAACTAAATAATGTAATTTTGCTTTATAAGGAATTATGACAAGTAAAAATATTATATTACAATTTAATGTAATTTTAATTTGTGATCATAGATCAATAAAAAGTATAAATAGTTGTGCAATTTTAATACACAGAGCTTATTCAGGAGATGAAATATCGGCAGTGTGAACAATTGAGGACGACGGAAAGCCGCTGGAATCACCCCGGCAATAAAACACCTTCAATAAATAAACAAAACTCAAACACGTTATCTCATTATACAATTTTTTTACGCCACTCACATAGGTCTCCTAGTGAGTACGGCATTGTTAAGTATTGTTTTTTTTTATAAATTCAAAAAATATATCAACCCAATGAAAAATTCTATTGTAAATATGTGTTGATAATTTATCAATTCAAAACTAAATTCAGTAATAGATTAGTTAATTTTTTATTTATTATTTTTTAATGTGTTTTTTTCATTTTAGTTTATATTTTTAAATACTTTCTTAGATACAAATTATTTTGAATTTTTCTTATTAGCATTATGAATAATATATAGTCTATGGATTATAATTTATTTATTTTCCAGGTTTAACACTGATAGATATAACTAAGAGCAATTTTTCAAAAAAACTGTAGAAGTATTAATTACTAAAAAAATTAAAACTATAATTATAGCTTATTTTATTTTTATGAATATATTTGCAACAAAAGCATTTTTTTCGAAACAATTTTTTTTAGAGATATCACATATAGAAAATTGAAATCTTCAAATTTAAAATGTATCTTTATTATTTGTGTTTTTCATATAAAAGTTATTCTATAGAAACTTAATTCACATTTTTATGAACGAATTCGATCTAAAATTTTTGATAAACTGTATTTTTTGCTAAATATTCTTCTTTATCTCGAGCAAAAATATAACTATGCGTTATTGACCTAAGTTACCATTTGATATTTGTTAATGATGTTAATCTATTCGTTTATTTATAAATACAAATCTCAAGTCATTGTGATATCTATATGTTATTATTAGAAGTATATAAATCTTAGTATATTTTTGTTGCAAACTTTTTAGTAAAAAATAGATATTAGTCGCGCATACGAGTTTTAAAAAATTATTTTTTTTAAAAATTCAAATAGCTTATGCTAAATATGCACTGAAACCGTAATCCGTCAAATAATTGATTAAAAATGTTATTTAAAGATATTTTTGTTTGATGTTAAAATACAATTAAAAACTGTTTTCATACAAGTGCAAATAAAATACGCAATTTTTGATGGTATATTGAAATAAATGGTATTCTAAATTTTCTTATTAATCCGAATTCGTAAACTTATCATCAATTTGATATGCGTGTTTGAACTTGCTATATTTTATTGAATGTTTAAATAGTTAGAAAAATAAGGACTAGAAGTGTAAACATATTAGATACGATATGAATTCTAAAAAAAAGTATTGGTTTCAATTTAATATATAAAGAACTAATTAATGTAAAAATGATCAAGATAAAATAATAATATTTATTGTGAAATAAAAATGTTGTTTTTTATAGAATATATATCTAGCTTATGCATCCGTTGTTTTTAATTTTTTAATATTTTTTACACTTTCTGAATATCAGTATAAAGTCTTGAAATGATAAAAAAAGTCTTTTTAAAAAATATTTATATTGTTAATGACGGAAAAACTATACATATTTGGATTTTATGGTGATAAAAAGATGGTGTGGTGGTAGTAAATTGTAAAAGAGAATGTTAAAAAAATATCTTTAAAGATATAAAAGCTTATGTGAAAAAAAGTATATACTTATTAACCAAAAGTCTGTTCCTTCTTATATTTCATTTCAATTTTAGTCTATAAATATGTCTTTTTGATATTTATTACTATGTATTTTTTTTAAAAAAAATATTTGTTAGTACTTAATGTATCAAACATTTAAAATCTTGAAAACTGTTAACTAACTCTAAATATCCAAAAAAATTTTTCTGCTCGAATAATAGTTCTAAAATAATTAAATTAAATTCACAATCTAAAGAAAAAATATCAGCCATTGAAATAAAAAGAAGTACTTTGATAATTTTTTTTATCGGACAAAAAATTAATTTTAGTTAGACTGCTTTATATACAGAATGCAATTAATGCGTGTTTTTCATTTTTATATTTGCATTGCTGAATTTTATGATCTAAGTAATTTCTTGCCGTCAACTGCTAACAAATGTTAAAATCAAACTTTTTAAAAAGTAAAATAGCATAAATAGGCAATAGTTTTTTTTTGGTTTTTGTTATAATGAAAAAGAAAGATGTCTTTCTGTTTAAAATAAAAGATGCGTTAGTTTAGAAAGTTTTACTTCGAGATAGAACTGCGATGAAAAAAGTCTATCGGTTAAACTTTTTTGATTTTCGGCTTTCTTTTTTCCACAAACGTATTAATTGCTGAAACGCGTGCAATATTTTTAGTTGCTAAGATTTTATTCCTAAATATATTAAAAGTTAAAAATAGAAATTTTATTAGAACTTTTGCTTTGATAAAAAAATATAATAAAAAACATTTTATAATTTTTTTATTTAAAAAAAATTCGGGTAACTAGGAAGAACACGAATTTACCTCGTATATTTGAAATAAATTCTTTATAGAATTTTCTACTCTTATGTGTTTTTTTAATTTTTACTATTCAAATTAAAATACACCATTTTTTAATAATGTATATGTGTTCCTATGTGTATTTTATTTTTTGCAATGAACCCAATTATAATGAGATTCTATTCTATGGCACATTTAATATCGAAACAATTTTTATATAATAAAAGATGGCACTCTAAAAATTTAAATGTTTTGATTATTTAATTTAAATTATAAGGCTATATTTATGATATTAAAAAAAACTTTCTGTTTCTAAGGAACTTACATGTTATTTGGAAGTTATATTAATTTTAAATTTTAATCTTTTATTAAACAAAATGATATTTATTTTATTTTAAGTATGTTGTCGCAAATACAAAATTGAATATTCCATTTTCGACCGTGTAGAAATATTAGTTTCTTTTGTTTTTTTTATCATCAAAGTAATTTTTATTGATAAACATAATTGATGTCTTTAAAGTTTTTTGAAAATAAAAATTTTATTGTTTTTCATATTTTGATAATTAATTTATTTTTGGTTTCTAACAAGTACCTTAAATGTATTGGTGAAAGTCTGTCACAAATACAATATGTGACATTCAATCTATGAATGTTAATTAAAATTGTTGTGTAAATAAATAATATATTGTTTAATTAATTGTTGATTTTAATTATTGATTATTTATTAAATGATAAATAATAATTGGAATTAAATGAAATGTTAGATTAAAGATTTTATAAAAGATTTCAGTCTTTAATTAAAAAGAAGATAATTTTTTATTGTGATAAATTAATACGATTTATCAAATAAAAATATTTAAAGGATGGAAATGAAAAAAATATGCGGAGAATGAATTCACATTTCAATAAATAATGTATAAATCAAGTCCTCACATTTACATAGTCTATTCAATAACCAAAAGTAGAAAATCTGATTGTTCTAGAAAACTAAATTTGTCTATAAATAGACGAATGTATTTTATAAACATGTATTACAAAGATCCTGATTTTCTTTTTATCTTTGAAAAATTCTAATTATTTACATTAAAGACCAAAAAAACAACAATGAAAAATGTCTTTGAAGAGTAATATGAAACAAATAAATTAGCAAACTTTAAAAATTATTTCCAAATATCTATAATAAATATTTTTGTAATAAAATCAAATTATTTATAACAATTTCGTCATTTTTACCTACAACAAGCCTTATCTCTTAATTTATGTATTAGACAAGACGATCAAGCATCATCTTTACTAATATATATTTTATTTTTGTTAGCAATTCTATATCTTATATTTTTTTGTATTTATGTTAATTTGATATTGGTTATTTTGAATTCCGGGTACGGCCTCGTGGCAGAAACAGACTTATTGAAATCAAAACAATATTATTACGAAAAAAATATGTTTACAATCGTTACAATATATTCTTTGAAGCATATAAGCCTTTGTTTGATCACTTGCGTCTAATCACACTGTCTTCATAAACGATAACAAATATAAAGGTTATCTCGGTAATGAAAACTAAAAAATGCACAATTTTATACAAATTTGATAGATTCAAAAAGCACTAATTGAAATAAAAAATAGAAATCTGAATCTTTGAACTTTTATATGCAGTAAGATAAATTAAAAAAAAATTAAAACATAAATTTATCTTTTGACGAATATTGTATCCACCTGCTATTATGCTAATTTTTCATTTTTGGTATTATAAAATAAGAATTATATTAAAAATCTATACTGCTTTCATAAAACTTTTTTTTATTTAAATATATTTTTGAAGTTTTTCTGGTTTCTGAAAAATCACTTCTTTCTAATATAGCATCATTTGGGAAAAATATATTATTTATTTAATTTTTTTTCATTTCGCAAATAAAATAAAATTTTGCAGCTATTGTAAAGAACAACTTATACTGCCAATTCACGATGGAAATTTATGAATTGCATTAAAAAAAATGCTTAGTATTATTATTGACCACGGATTTTAATATAACGATTTAATTATTAATTTAATAAGAAAATGTTACCTTTTGACTTTTTAGAAAAAACTTAAAAGATACTGCAGTAGACCGATTTTTCCCGTAAATAAACAATATTTTTTGCATTCCTCTATAGTTATGCACATTTTTTGTAGGTATCTTTCGTAAATAGAAAGGCTTGAGTTGTTTAAAGGAGCCTTAGTGCTTGTAGAAATATATGAATGAGTAAAATAAGAGTTAGGTAAGTCGGTATTTATTTAATATACACTGCTACTGTACATAATGTCTTTTGTTTGGTTGTGTTCCCTTTGCATTTTCCTTAAGGTGAATTATAATTTCATCAATTTATAGTAAAGGAAACAAAAAGAAAAAAAATAGAGAGCAAAAAGGAGAAAAGGAATTCATTGGCTATAATGGGTTTATAAAAAAATTTTTAGACCAGATACCGCTAACAGTCAATCGAATGGCGTTGGAAAAATCAGGACCGAAAACATTATAAAAAGCTTTTGCGACAGAACCTGGACGCATTAAACAAAGGGAGGCGAAAATAGGAGAAACCTATCTGGGGGAAATGGTGCCAGGCAGAGCACCGGTAAATCCCCAAGATATAAAAAAATTATATTCCATACAATATTCCCTTTTTAATATATTTTTAGTCAATCTCAATATTTTAAATGACGCCCGCAATACAATGCCTATAATAAAAAGAATTAAGGTTTTTTGTTCTTAAACTGAAACTTCGTTCTATTTGTTAATTTTATGAAAGTTTTCATCAGAATCTAAAATTTTTATGATGTTTTCATTAACATTTTCTCTCTTTTCTTACTTTACACAAATCAATTTATGTCTTCTATTGATAAATGATCGATTTTATCAATTATAATTTTTTCTATCTAGAGATTTTTTTTATTTAAATGCTTTAGTTACTTTGTTTTTCTTGAAAAAATCTTTAATTAAAAATTATCTATATATAATTGCATTTAATCATTATTAAAACCAAATTTTAATTATTCACATTATTCTAACATTGTTTGGAGGTCAGCAGACTTGATGACTGACATAAATGAAGACATTAACACAACTAGAATTATATTTTAATAAGTAATATGCAATATTTTACAAATAGTATTATAAAAACATTATTTGCAATAGATCATAAAAACAATTATACATTAGTATTTTTGAATGATGACTATACATAATATTCAATACCAAATGAATTATAATAAGAATGATTAGAAATTATATATATTCCTTATTTCAAAAATTTTAAGCTTAATTACTGTACAAAAAATTTGGACAAGATAAAAAGAATAGAGCTTTATCCCTTTTAGAAGGTAAAATATAGAATAAAAAATTCTGTTAACCAAGTTAATGCATTCTTACAAAAAATTATTCGAATGTTATGATTTTATTCTTTATTTTGAAAATAATTGCAATAAACGAAAACTTTCGGTAAATTTGTTGATTAAACTGAGACTTTCTACTGCAAAATATTTAATGTACAAAAAGGATGTAAAAAAGAAATTGAAAATTTTTATACGCACAAAAAATTGAATAAAATTACATGCTTAAAAAAAACAAAGACCAAAAAGGCTATTTGATTTACAAAGAAATTTACTTTTTAATAAAAAAATCCAAAAGAGTAGAAATTTTATTTTTAAATGATAAAAAAAAGTAAAATAAAAAATATTGGCATTTTACAAACAAGATATTGAAAAAAAATGGAAATTTTCTTGGTCACAGCTTGCAATGAAAATAATCAATACTATAGTTATTATGTTATGTGCGTCGTTTGTATTTCATTATGAGATATTTCAGTTTGAAAGTGTTACAGAAATAATAATTTAATATTTAAATATTTTATTAAAGGTGTTAGCAAATAGTTTTTTATTGCATTAGTTTAATTAATCTAGAAAAATTTTATATTTGTTACAAAAATCTTTTATATTAAAATGATTTTATAGCAATCACGCAATATTAATACACAATAAAAACCGCTATATTTATATTTTTAATACATAACATTTTCGTAATACAGTTTATAGATCCTGTGAATTCTAAAAAAAATAGATGTAAGTGAAAGCTTAAGGTCTTATTTGTGAGCCTTGCATCTGCAATCTCATTTATCATACTATTAAATATTGTAATTTTTTAAAAAAATAAAAAAAGATTTTTTTCTTAAGTTTTAATTCTGTTAAAAATCTTTTTTGCTTTTATTGTAAGGGTTTATTTTTGAAATAACACAGGATTAAAGAAAAATTAATAAGTCAAATTATTTTTACGGCAGCAACAATAATCACAAAATTTTTCTAAGTTCTAAATTTACAATAAAAAATTTTATTTGGTTATATTTTTATTTATTTACCAAAAAAAATTTATATAGCGCACTTAGAAAATATAACGTAATCTTTTATATATATCATAATTCTGTTTTTATATATAAAAAAGGACGTTTGATTGTAATTATTAAAAAAATTATTTTGTACAAAAGTATTTCTAAACTTTTATAAAAAATATTTTTTTGTTTAGATCTATGATACCGCATGAAGGCAGTAATCTTTTATTGCGTACAAAGTTCATAAAAAAGATAGTAACTGCATTTTCTCTATTTATGTAGGTTGGATGTACGCGGGCGACCTCTTGGTCGACCCGAATTTTTGGCACTCGAAATGTTATAGGAATTTAAAGACATTAAAAACTCGTTAATATTTTTTTATTAAGCTTATTTAAGCTTTTTTTTAATCAAATTGGACCAATCTTCACAATTTCATAAATCACTTATCAAAGTCGAAGAAATATTGACATCAACAAATACCAATAATTCTTCTCCTAAACAATCAGACAAATCAAATAAATGAGACGTCAAAAATGTCAAACATCAAAACCATCAAACACGAAAACCATCAAACACGAATAACAAATAAAAACAAATGATAAAATAACCCAATCATACAATGGTTATTTTAGTTACTGTGACGACATACAACTATGTATGTTGGCAAAAAATTTTTTACCTTTATTAAAAGTTGTTTTTAATATACATTATTTCTTCATCACAATTCTCCCAGTTATATTATTTATAGCTCAAGAAAAGTTTTTGCATGTTTTAATTATGTTTCGGTTATTTAATAGCTATACAACATTATTTGTTGCACATTTCACCTTTTTATAACGATATGTATCGTGTAAGTTTTGAAAACAAACAAGAATAATACATCATAACTAGAAAGAAAATTTAAAATCGTTGTAAAAAGTCCTTGGGTTACACGCAAGCAAATTCCAATTATGTATATATTTGGATTAACTGTCACATTAGAAAAGCACAAGTTTACAAAAATACAAGAAATTCTTATTGCCATGTTTTATTTATGTCAATTTTTCACTTTTTTAATCATCAAACCATAATTATTGTTAAATTACATATTCTAAATTTAAAGAAGTCAAATTATAACTATTATAAAAAAAACAATTTGCAAATTTCTTTTTATCAGCAAAAAATCATAAAAATAAGCAATTAAATTTTTATTTATTCACTAAAAATAATTTTAAATATGATAAAGGTAATTTTTTCATTGTTTTTAGATTTTTTTATCGGAATGTATCATTAACAAAATTAATTTTAAAATGGCGAAAGTCTTAATGAGGTATTGGTATGGATAAATGTACTTGCACAAGAAATGAAAGACTATGGAATAAACTAATACAAAAAACAAAGTAAGGTTTGTTAAGATGTTATTTTAATTTTTTTTTTCTTCTTCCTTTAATCTTTATTGTTTCATATTAGTTTATTATTGCTCATCATAAGGAGAATTAAAATTACAAAAATAAAAAAATTAACACAGAATTAGTCAGTGTTATATTATAATTACAGCGCTATATAAATAAGTATTGTAAATTTTCAGAATATAGAATATGTATCTTTTGAATTTTATTCTTTAATTTATTCTAACTTTTTTTTAAAATGCGTAGCTCTTATCAAAATCAGAATTCAGGATATACAAGCTTAAATAAATTTTAAGATTAATAGGGCATAAAGTGCATTCACAAGTTCTAATTTAAATTTTAAAAAAACATACCAAACATTTCTGCATTCATAGCTGTGTTCTCTTTCTTAAGTAAGGCGTACAAATCATCGATATACAAAATTAAAAGTATATCGATTGTATGTGATATCAGGGCCATTTGTGTTTTAGCAATGAAATCAAGCAAATTGATGAAAAAGCGTTCTTTTTTCGTAAATTACGCATAAAATGTACTATTGCTTAATATACAACCTTTTCTTTTTAAAGAAAGATTAAAGAATTATGAAAAAGATTTGTGAACAAAAATTTGTTGTTATCAACTTTTAAATTTCTTTGATCTTTATTTTCAATGTGACTGCTTCACCCAATATGTCTGTTAGTAATCTAGAATTTAATTCAAAACACTTTATTTTTTTTCAAAGATATAGACAATATGACATTGTCAATAATTTTATAAAAACGCGATACTCTTTGACGGAAAACTTTTTTAAAACGCAGATTTTGTTTTAAGAAATAATACAAATATTTAAACAATATCAATATATATAAATAATAAATTTTTTTCGATACCAAACAGACTCTGAATATTTAAAAATATTGCAGAATCGCTTATTATTATTTAAATTGATCTTTCTTTGGCATATAAAAGAACTCTTTATATGTCGTTTCAAGACTTTGAATGAGAATTTAAAGAAAATAAAACATTCCTAAAACCAACTTATTTGCTAGATTGTATTGTGAGAGAAAACACGGATCATCAGTATAAACGGTTTAAGTGCAACGTTTGTGAGGCTAAGATCTTTTATTACGAAAACAGGGAATGATTGATAGGTTATTCAGAAGAATAATTGATTAACGCATATATATATATATATATATTATAAACATTTTAAAACAAAGAAGAAATCAGTTAACAATATATAATAAAAGATAATGTTAAGAATATTATGTATAAATATAAAAGCTAATAATTACAAATTTTTGTCCTCTTGAAACATATTTGTAACAATTATTTTATATTATATGCATTGACAAAAATCCTACACTTCGAACAACCAAGATATTCGCGAATACTCGCTGTCTGTGGAATATCATCACATGTATATATATAATGTACATCTTATTCTATTATGATTCAAAAAAGTTTTAGTATCTAGTCATTAAATGAATTGTAAAATTATATTTTTAGGAGAAAAACAAAAAAAATTTTTTAACTTTCATTTCTGTAATATTAGTTTTGTTGTTAATGTTTGTACAAGTTTGAATTGCGTTGCTTGGTTATATTTTCCTTTTTATATACACTAAATATTGTAATTTGCTTCGAGATTAAAAATTTATGTTTATTTAAAACAAACCTTACAGAAAAAATTTGAAACTTTAGAGTGTAGTTTCGGAAGAAGCTTTGTTTAATATTCCGTTTTTTATCTTTTTAGACTTTAATTTCGGCACTATCAGCGACATATGCAATAGAAACTCTTATTTAATTCGTTGATGTTGTCACATTAATAAATGTAAGTTATATCAGTACTTTCAAAATGTAATGATATTTTTCTTTTTAGTGTTTTTTTATTGCTAAAAATTAAATCTTCTCGTCTTCCCCTGTCTGCTCAACCATTTTAGTATGGTTCTTGAGCTTATATACTGTTTTTATAAATCATATTTATTTGTATAGTCATTAGAAATTAAAAACAAACTACGATTAAATGGTTGATCAATCTTTTTCATTTAGGAAATTAATTCATGTTGCTATACGATTAATGTAATTTTAATTTTTTATACAAGTGATTTAAAGATCTCAGTTCTATTATATTTTGATTTCAGCATTTGAAAGTTATATATTTTAGAATTACAATGTAGCATTTTATAAAATATAGGATATATAAATCTAAGCAGCAACAAAAAAACAATAATGAATACCTGAAGCGGATAAAAGTACAGCAAAAATTTTGGTATATAATTACTGTTCATTTATGGTATTTTATGAAAAGGGTAATAGGCTTATTGGTAAAAGACACTAAAATATAGTTAAAATCATCATAAGAGAAATAGAAAGAAAATAAACATGATCATAGCAATAAGTACATGAAAAATGAAAATATAAAAAGTAAGGAGAAAAGGTGTAAAACTCAAAAAGAAACATCATTAAATTTAAATCTAAAATATTTATATTTATTATATCTTTAAAAGAAAAATTCCAAGGACTCTTTTTGTAATTTTTTTTTCCACAATCGCATTGATTCGTTCATTTATAACGCTTCTAGCGATATATAAATAACATATAAATTTTAAGACCTCGCTAAAAAAGTTTGAATATTTTTTTGTGATTTTCATCTTTGGAAAAAGTTTGTTCCTTTTTTGCCTTGATTCTATTTAATTTCTTTTCTGGCATTTTTTCTAGATCATGCCTATATTTATAGTTTAATCAATTTATAAAAATAATAATATCAAAACTAATTTTATTTTCATCTTAAATAAAAAAATATCAATTAAATTTTACTTGTAGATATTCTGCCGAGTACGACACACAATTTTAAAATATTTATCCTTTATTTTTGTGTTTTATACAATATTCATAATCATTTTTTTTGTATTTTAATTGACAAGATTCGTATATATTATTTTGCTATTTAGAACTATCTACTAAACCTTCAAATTATGTTATTTTTTACTGAACACAAATATTATAAATGTGTAATATATTTACAATTTATTATGTAGATGCACTTAAAATCACACAAAAACCTGTGTCTTTTTTTGCGTATATACTTTTGTAAAGATGAAAATTGTTTTTTCAAAACAGAAAAAAATTTTCAGTTGCATAATTTGTTGGATTCAAGTTCGGAGAGTTGTTGTTTTTAGGCTTGTCTCCATTTACTTGTGACTGATACAATGTTTCATTCATATTTAAACGAGGTATGAAGATTTAAATGTTGTTAGATAAGTTATTATATCACATACGATACTTTTGAACTTATGTTTAAGAGGAGATATGTTGTTGAAACAATTATGATGCATTGTTTTAAGTTAGGTATAAATATACCTATGATAAATAAATTAACAAAGAAAAAAAAATCTAATTCTTCAAAGTTTACAAAGGCACAGGCGGGCTCGACGGAGCAACCCAACCTAATTTTCCCCAAATTTTTTTCAGTAACTTAAATTGTTTTAATACAATATTTCTATGTTTTATAAAATTCAATTATTAAATGTTCTCAAATAAATTTTAAAGTGCTACCAAAATAGACCCATAAATTGTTTATTTGAAATTTAAAAATTGTATATAAATCACTATAATATGATTTTTCAATCAAAATAGTTCTTTATCTGTTTATAATAAAATTTAATTTGAGCTTTTGAAAAAAGGACCTAGTAAATTATCAAAAAATGCATTTATCATCAAAATGAAAATTGATTATTTATTTAGAAACCAATCAATATACAAATAAACTTTTTATTCGTGTTATATCTTTAATAAAACACAAATTTTTTATTTCAGATTTCAATTATAAATTTTCTCATTTTTTTGTATTCGTTTAAAAATATTCACAAATTCTTATCACTAAATTATTCTTATTATCTTTTGAATTGCCAAATCTAACGAAGTAAATGCTAACTCCAACCCTTTAAAAAATGAGTGTTTTGCAAGAAGAACTATACAGTATTGATATCAGCAAAAATGGGCAGCTGATAGCCTTTGGTGGAAAAAGCGACACGCTAACATTGGCAAAATTTCCATCACTGATTTCAATAACAAGCGAGACTAGCTTTACTGACTCTATAATATACGTAAAATTTATTTTAAACGACGTGATTTTGTGTGCAACACTTGATGGAAATTTATCTTTGCATGTGCTTGAAAACGGGGAGCTTGTGGAGGTTGATAACAGAGATCTTGAAGAGGATATTTCATTTATTGATGTGATCAATGATTTGGTTGTTGTTGGAACTAACAAAGGGTCTATTCACATTTTTTCGCAAGATTTACAAAATGAGATTTTGTTTGTTGGGCAGCATTCAGAAATCAGAGATATTAAAATTATATTTGACGAGAGTTTTATAAATAACAATGAAAATTGCGATAATAATATTTTGCAGGCAGAAAATGCTATTAATGAGAAGAAAATTGTTGAAACCGACGAGAATGAATATTTCGGATCAAATTTTAAAGGAAAATTGTATTCATTATCAGAATCACATTACATGATTTTCGATTTGTTTACTCAAGGAACTTTGTACAAGAGATCATATAAAGATTTTAGAACATTTAATATTGTAAATAAAGACTTGCTTTTTATTGGCAACGAAGGCGAGTCACTGCTAATAAAAGATAACGTGGTCTTGCAGAAATATTTGTTTGGCTCTGAATGTACAGCGTTGGTTGATGATTATTTAGTTTCCGGTGGCAGCGGTTTTTCGTTAACAATAATCAATATTAAAAGTCCTTCTAATTGCTTTAATTTACGTTTCCTAGCAGAAAATGTCGAAGGCATCAGTAAAATTGTGAGACTTTCTAAAAACATTGTAGGAATAGCTACCTTTTGTGGCAAAATAGCAATTGGCGACGTTCGGAGCGGTGAGACATTTAAATTCTACGATTGTGGGGTTGGTATTATATATGATATGAAGTTTTTTCGAAATTATGTTGCTGTTTGTGGAAACGCCGGCTTGAGAATTGTTATGTTGTAATTGTGATAATATAATAAATATAGATTAAGCTTCTTTTTTGTTTGCTTTTATAGCTATTTTCAAATATTATCTTGATTCTATCTATTTTTTAGTTCTGTGTTGTTTTTTATTAAGATTAAAATGAAAACTATTAAATATATATTTAAAGCGCATGCATTCAATATGATTAATAATTAATTGAAAATTTTATTCTACAATTCTATTAATGTGATATTTCTATCCATAAAATTCTTTAATTAAGATCAATAAATTATTCTAATAATCTTTATTTGTTTACTTTATTTTTGTTGTATAAATATATTCGCAGGTTTTGCAAAAAAAATCATCTAAAGTTAAAAGCACAATATTCAATCCAATTGCATTTATGTTTTTTCAAATAAACAACCTGTTTCCTATAATAGAAAAACTATGATGTTATCGATTCAGATCAATCTTGGTTTAAGTGTTGGAGAAACTATAATTTTTATAAATCGGTATAAGAAGTTGATTTCTCAAAAAAATTATTGTTTTTAAGAATTAATACGCCCAAATTATAATATAGTATTATTAGTAATAGAAAGAAGAATAAATCACATGAAAATTGTAAATAAAAAATATTAAAAAAATAAAAAAAATATCTACACTAATAGTGATAGATAATGCCTATGAAGATAAAAGTGCAGACCTTTACACGTATTTTTATTTGTTAATATACATTTTTTTATAGTTCTTACCTTGACGGGCTTTTAAAAAAAATAAAAATGTGCCAAAATCTTAATTTTTTTACCACACCGACAATAATACATTCAGATAAGATCCTAGTCTTATCTACACACGATACCGCGATTAAAATCATATATCCTTTAATTGGAAATATTTTCCACTCTTTAAACCCGCTTCAAATATAAGACACAACCCCATAGCTATACTAGTGATTATAGGCATAAAAAATGTCGTTCCGAAGATGTGTCCCAATTAAATGTGTACATTAAACACTGAATAAAGCACTAACCATGCTATAGACAAAATTCAGTTGCATACAGGGAAATTTTTTTGCCTCTAAAAAGGTTTGATTTTATCTTGCTATACTTATTGAAAAAAGTAGATTTTGATGATTTATTTTTATTTTTATCAATCTATTTTTATTAATAATTTACTTGATCAATAACATTATTATTTCCTCCACCAATATTTATTCAATTATCGATTCCGTAATCATCATTTAAATTATAATTCTTAACTCAAAAAAGATTCTTATTAAAATTAATCATTTGTTTTTATCAACAAAAAATAATTAATTATTTCCGTTTATCATATTTAAATCTAATTTGTTTATTTGTTTATGAAATATTTTCTTTATCAAATTAAATTAATTTAACACTAATAAACAAAAATACTTTTAAAAGAACATTTGCTGAACACTATACATCCATATAATTGCAAATGACGAAAATAATTTTTCGATGCTTTATGTGACTTTAAGCCAGTAAACCCTGGAAAAACGAAACATATCAGTTTAATAAAATTTTGTCTAAAATTTAATTTATTCCATGTTTTTACTCGGTATTATAGATTTCCTTAGACCTCTGCACTAATATGTAGTATCGGAATTAAGTTTATGCAGAAACTAGCGCATCTATTATAATAAAATTATGCATAACTGACTTTATGCGTAATTTAGATCTTAAAAATTAAAAGATAAATTATAGTCTACCTTTTGTGTTTTTTCGGAACTGAACAAAATTTTTTTTACATAAAAAGAAGATAAAATAAATTATGAACATAATTGTGTCAATTTACTTTTTCTGTTGTAATTTTCATGAATTCTTATATAATATATTAACTTTCAATTATTATCTATTTCTTGTATATAATGATTATTTGATCTTGATAAGCAGAGAATCATCTCAATCTAGTGTTTTGGAACGTGTTATATATTATAATCATAAATTTTTTTATTAAATATCATAAAATATCATTTATGCTTTTTATATCGATAATTAAATCATTTTTTTTTATTGAATATCTCTATCCAAATCTTAACCATAATGAACAACTTATTGTATTAGTGAGTATAATTTCAAAAAATATAATATAATGTAGAATTAAAAATAAAAATAAATTGCAATTATTATGATGCATAATTGCTTTTCTATATTTTGGCGAAATTTTCAACCTATATATATATATAGAGATCCCGTACTAACATGGTGAACGATGTGAGTGGCGTAATTAAAGAGAAAAAAGAAACTGAATCGGTCTATTTTAATTTCAATATAATGAGACCTTAGTGTCTGGTGTATCTAGATGACACTTTTTGGGAGGACCATTAATTATTTCCTTCTCAATTGCCTTTTTACTATTCTTGCTGTTGCTAGGGTGCAGAACAAGTACACTTAAATAAGGAACAAGATGTGAATTGTTGGAGACAAAAGGAGTAAGTAAGACAATAAAAGGGATTTCTAGTGTTCACCTGTGTGGTTTGCCAAAATATCAAAAACTAAAATTATATATCAATACTTGAATGAAATATAAGGAATTATTAGACAATCTAAAATCTAGTTTCTTAGTTCTGACAAGATGAACTTTTTGCTATTTTTTTACATTGACATGTAACAATACTTAGTATTAGATTTTTAATTAAATACTAATGTAATTTGTAGCTTTTAAAAAACATAATCAATTAGAGACAATGTGTCTTTGTTAAAACCCAAGTGATTTCAATTGCTTCTGGTTAGCTAAAAATATGTCAAACTTCAAAAAAACTGACGTTTTTGAAGTTTTGATATTAAATTGATGCTTTTGATATTTGATCAATTTTTGATTAAATTGAATCACTTTTGTTGAATATCGGTCCATAGTATCAAGATAAGCTTGATATATGAGGTTTTGATTTTTGATCATTTGGTGATTGGTCATGAGCGATCACTAAAAACCTTAAATATCTTTCGTAAATAACAGAAAACCTGAGTTCAGATGTCTTTAAATAATAATTTTATTCCTAATCTAAGTAAGTTCGGTAGGCCAAGAGGTCAACCCCGGCAATCCAACCTAATCATTAATCAACAGAATTTATTGATATAGATACAATTAATTTCTTGCTGTTCATAAAATGCATTTTTTTGTTGAAGTTATGGCTATTATTCTATTTCTCCTTGCACTTTAAATCTACATAAATAACTTGCGGAATTTTGATTATTTCAATCGAACGGTTTATGTTTTTGCAAAAGTAGAAAAATAATTAATGTATTTTAAATTTATACTATCTTTTATTATCACAAATATAGCTTAAAATTGCTAAATTATTATAACGAAGTTACGCAATGAACATAAATTTTAATACACATATAAAATTGGTATTTTATTACTTATTTTGATATTCTATCATATTTTTTAAAAATGCGTTTTTATTTTTGATTGCCATTTAAATAATTTTTATTTATTAATAAATTTGTCAATATAAATATTTTCCGACTTTATATATTGAACATTTTGCTTAGTTTAATGTTTTAGAATTAGATACAATTTAAATAAAAATTAAAAGCGTTTAAACCATATCTGGTATCGAGTTTTTTAGTTAATAGTAATAATAAAGCATTTATAATTGTATTTATCGGTATCATTGTTTTTCAATATCAGATAAATAATTTTTGCACTATATTGTCTATTTTGGTTTTTTTTATTATTTTTTCTTGTTTGTTTATTTTATCATAAGAATTATAAAAAATTATTCTATTTAACGCGTAATTTGTATGAATAAAAAATTATAAATCATTTCTTTCATGGATTTTTTATCAGATAAATCACTTTCATACTGATAAAAGTCTTTGTATTTTATTTACTATATAAAAAACTTATCACATTACTATAGAAGATTTAATGTACTAATACTATTTCGTGTATCTTGTAATTTATTTTTTGTAAAAAAAATTGGTTTTTTCTATTTTTGATAAATCTTTTCAAATAGAAGAGATATATGATTTGTAAATTTAACTCTAAAATTCATGAAACATCTTGATTATTATCATTATCTATGCATGAAGTCAACAAACTAAGATTTTAAAATTATATAAATCAATAATGAACTGTATTATTTGTTCTCTTTAAAAAATATATTATATAATTATCTATTAAAAACATTTTCTTATAGATTATTAATTTCTAATGAAAAATTCAATGTTAGTATTATTTAGATACTTTCAAAATATTATATATTTACCGCTATAAACTATTTTTTTATTTTATATAACTGTTTGATATAGCGAATTGTCAAAATTAAAACTTCAGCTATTTTATTGTTTTCAATTTATACGTTTTTTGAAGAATTAGATTTAAATATTTTTCTTTGATTTAAAGCTCCAATTATAATTGTAAAAAAACAAAATTAAACAAATAAAAATTTCCATCAATATTTATGCGCTAAGATGTTCTTTAAGTGTATATTTATATATCCAAGATAAGAAAAAATACAAAAAAATGTTATTAACTAGTTTTAATATATCTTATCTAAAAAAATTTAATTCAATTGATATTTCAACAATTGAATGTATTAAGTATTCGAAGTTTTTTCATATACAAATTAATAGACCATATCTACAAGTATATTTTTCATTGTGATTTTATTCCACTAAATTTTCTTAAATTTTTAATTTTAAAAGCATCTAAAAAAGATAAAAATGTTTTATCACTGGCTGTTTGTATTTTTTTCGTAAATTTTTTAATAAATTTTGTGAAAAAAACTAAATAGTAAATTTATATATAACAAAATATATCTGCAAAATCTTTAGTATAGTAAACATATCATGTTCTTTACTCACAATGCTTAAAATTATATTCCAAGAGAGCTTTTAATTATAACATGTTTTTATATATAGTTAATATAATAAGAAAATAATTCTATTGTATAAAAATCGAAAATATTCAATGAATTTTTGTATTATAATAAACATTTATGCATAAAAAATATTTGAATAAAAACGAAATAAATTTATGAAGAGAAAAGAAATAAGATTAACACACTATAATTATTTAATATAAATTTATACTGTTTTAATTATAAAAATATTAATCCTAAAAACCTTTATAGAAAGTAGATCTTATACAGATTTTAATTACAAAAAAATCTACGATATATCACCTTACTCTTTTCATAACGGTAATAAATTATAACTATGAGTTAGAAAAGATAAACAATTTTAACAACAAAAACACACCAAAAATTACAAAAACATATAAAACTGACACACATACTCTTTACAATTGTTCATATACTGTATATCACTTCTGTTTACATAATATATATGTCTCATTAGAAACTATTTAATTACAAGAACAAAATAAAATTTAATCATGTAATTTATTTTTTGTAACGATTTGATTATCGCAAATATATATTTTGAGCTTAGATATTTCTTTTCTAAAAAATTCAATTAACAATAAAAAAATATTTTTTATGATAAAAAAAAACATTTTCGATTTGATGAATAAATCATATTACTGTTAAAATTTGCAGAAAAAATATTAAAGCTGTGGAGGCAAAAGCTAGTTTGTACTTTGATAGAAAATCACCATAAGCGATTCATAATTACGTAAAAAGTTTTAAACCTAGAAGAAATATTATGAATAAAAAATTGTTTGCTCATTTAATAATTGTAAAAGAAAGAATATTTACTATATAATTTTTTTATTTGAATTTCCGGATTCTTATGCCGTGTTGTTTATTCTTACAGATCTAATCCTTTCGAAAAAGCTTTTAAGTTTAATAATATTCTTTTTATTTTCCAATTATTTTCAAATTCATATATGAATTTATAGATATGTTTGCAAATTATTAAATTGCTTTTTCTGTTTTTCTTCAATATTATAAAACATAAGAAAATAAGAAAAAACTCGCTTACAATCTTATGTAAAATAGATGAATTACTGCATTTCCTTTTTTTCTGCAATCGTTATTGTTCTTTTCCTATTTTGTTTTTAACTCAAAGAATAAAAAAACCACACAAATATATGAATAACAATCTAAGAGCAAAAAAAATAATTTATAAACAGATTTTCAGTGTTTTTCAAATGTTTTATTTAAATATTTTATCTTAAAACCTTAAATACTCGGTGTAACTGAAAGGATCGCACACTAACCGAAAAATTTAAGCTTCCATGATGTAAAAATTGTCCAAAATATTGATATTTATGAAGGTACTATTATTCAAACGTCTTCTTATTTTACCCAAAAAAATCTTTGGACCTATGGACAGAATTTATACGCACCTTATGGACTCTTGTTTATCAGGAAACAGTTTGTATCTGAAAAGATTTTGCGATTGTGAAAAATATTCGGGTTATAAAAAGAATAAATTCATTCATCGTTGTTGTAATAGAACTATTTGTATTATAAATGAACATGCTTTCTTTTCTAATTTGCTAGCAGAAAATCGATATCATAAAATCGGATTTCATAAAAAAAATAAAAATTCGGATTTCTAAGATATTTGAAGGATGTAGATAAAGAAAATCTTTATGATCGTACATTCTTTGCTCAGATTTTCGTAACCTAAATAACCAAAAATATAACAATAAACAAAATATCTTTAAAACTATTCAATTTTTATATGAAATGAAAATTATCAGTTATAACTAGTTTCGTTGAGATTTTTAGAGTAAATTTTTTTTAATGAATATTTTTTTGGTATGCTTAAATGATAAAAATTAGTTTTTCCGCATTAAATATTTAATTACTACATTTTAAACATATTTTTATAAAATTATGTGATATGTGATTTGTGTTTTATATACCACTATAAATTAGCATTTTAATTGCAAAATTATATATAATATTATTCTGAATGACTTTTTACATACCTTTTGGATATCTTCTAATATTTGCTTTGTCTTTATTTTTGCACAATAGGTTTTTTTTATATAAAATCTTTAAATTTTTTGTTAAAAAAATATGTGGGTAAAATTTTCATAAAATCTTATAGAGGATCATTATATTTATTCAAAAAAGTTTACCTCAATACAAATATATTAATGTGTTTCAACTTTTATATGTTCAAAAAAAAAAATGAAGTTGGAACAATTTACGTAGGTACTAGAAACATATTTTTGTAAGCACATTTTTTTAGAAAAATTAAATAAATAAATAAATTTCATGTTTTATATACGATTATATGATAATATTGTTTAAACACAAATAGAACAATTTCAATAGCGTAGAACTATAATATATGGTGTAAGTAACAT
Organism: Edhazardia aedis USNM 41457; assembly: GCA_000230595.3. Lineage (NCBI taxonomy): Eukaryota > Fungi > Microsporidia > Culicosporidae > Edhazardia > Edhazardia aedis. Next base: position 625,472 of record AFBI03000016.1, on the reverse strand, counting down.
CACAATAAAGGTTATTTATGAGAAAAAAAAAAGAAACATCAAAAAAGTGCAAAAAAAAACAATTTGCAGTTAGAATTTCATTCAATTTCACAAAAATTATATATTATTTTAATTTTGCACTTAAATGATCTTTCAAAGAAAGAAAAAAATGCAAAAGAGATATAAAACAGTGAACTAAAAAACTACATGTTATGAAATGTGGTTTGTATATTTGTAGGTTTAACAACATATTAATAGCAGTATGATATGAAAAAAAAACCTATCAATAATATAATTTTTTTTCTGTTATATTTTGAATATACGATCAACTGAAAACCACATTTATAATTTATTATGTATACATTTTATCGCCAACTTTTTTATAATCTGTTTTCTTTTTTTCGAATCATAGCACGAGAGAAATTTTTATCATGTTCTAAATTTTAGTTTATTATATTATTTAATACTTATCAAGAATCAGTAATTATATTCAAAATGTTACTTTTTTAACGATAATAATATATAAAATTGATATATGAAAACTGAATAGAAGCAGGTTAAAATCTGCAAAATCGACTATTAAGGATAATTTCCAAATGAAATTCTATTATTATTATTATCATAGAGATAGAATATGATATGCATCGGTCCAAGCGTCCCAAGTGCAATTCTCATGTCTAATCTAGGAATCCAATTATTCAAAATAAAAGAGATTTTTTATTTTTCTTTCACCAATATTTTATTACAGAAAAATAGAAACGAATGGATTAAATAAATATTTTTAACCCATTGCGAATAAAGATTTGATAGAGTTTTGTATAAATGCTCCAACAAAAGGTGTGTCTGTAGCCCAGCTACGAAAGCCGTCTCGTTGACCACAATTATAATAACTTCTTTTAGTTTGTTGCATCTAATTTTGGACACAAAATTTTTAATTAAATGTTATTTGAATATGTTTCTTGTTCAGTAATGCTAAAATTTAAAAATTCATAGCAAATTAAGCACTTCTACAAGTATTTTTTATGCCTTTAGAAATATAAAGTATTCATCTAAACGAAAAAAATATGAAATGGTATCAAAAGAACGAGATAAGAATCGTTGTTTGTGTATTATAAATTCATTTATGATTCTTTTTATGAAAAAATTTCACATCTGGCTTCATTTCAAGATTCCCTTTCGGGGTATAGTCTGATTTAACAAAATGTTATTTTTTACTTTGCTATCTATAGTTTCAATATAATTGTGGGTATTTCATGTTATATATTTATGAAAGAGCACTATAATCGTCTTATTTTCAATGCTAAAATTTTACTGATAAATATATCTTAATATTTAAAAGGTACTACGAAATAAAAGATTTTTTCATGAAAATTTTTTAAGTTAGTATTTTAAAATTTATTTGAAATAATAAAAAGCCAATAAAACTTTTGTTAAAAGTATTGCTGTTTTTAATCTTATATAACATGTAAACAAAATTTATTAATTGATAACAAGTAAACGGTTTTTCTATTTTATATAATTATAGGTAATTTGTGACGTATAACATGTTTTGAAGATCATTGATGGTTGATAGCATATCGAACAATCGGTGTGATCGATCGACGTGAGAAATAATATTTATTCTATAATAAAATCGTTTTAGCAACAAACAACTGACAAAAAAAAATATTTATTTATTTATGATTTTATATATGCGTTTTGATATACTGATGAAAGTAATTTTTCAGGTTTTTATTAGAAAATGATTGGTGCAAAAAACAAAATTTGTGTACTGTCGTTGTGTTAAACAATACTACAACGTGCACCAAAAACACCTATCACTGTGTTAGAACTAATACTTTTTGATTTTCTCTATCGATTTACCTATCTTTTTTTACCTCTATATCATCTATAAAAGCATAAAAATCAATCACGAGAATGCATACAAAAAGACATGCAGGACTAAAGATATGCTCAACCAAACTAGTAAGCGCATCTCTGGTTTTGGAAACATAACGAAAAAATAAATAGATTCTCAAATTTTTTTTCACACTCCTATTACATTACAAAATATTTGCTAGCCGTATCAAACAATCACCGTTAACCCACGGCAGTCGTAAACCTATCTAGCAAGTTCCGGCAATTTCGAAAAAACAGTAAATTGAAGAACACAAAGATATACCTTTAGTCTTATATTTATCTAATTATTTGGATATTTGTCCATCATTGTTTATATAAACAGCGTCGAATGTGTTTATGTGAGTGTTTCATTATTTATATTAAACTTTATCCCCTGATGGGGTTCAAATGTAGAAACAAATTTACACAATATATAAAAAAGGGAAATTAGTTTTAAATTTTTTAAATCACAATATCTATAAACAGACAAAAAATTTTGCATAAATATGTCTTAAAAAATTAAGTTCTCGTTTCAATTTAAAATACAAATATCAAACGATACTATTTACGTGCAGGACTTAAAATAATCACATTGAATTTACTTGGTATTTTTGAATCTGTTTTCATAAAACATTGAAATATTTTTATAGGATCTAACAGGTTTACAAAACTAATTTATATTTGTTTTTATTGATTGCCAGATTTTGATAAATATTCATTTTTTCTAAAAACTTTTTAAATTTTTAGAATTAAAAATTCACTTTATGCTCTTTTTCTTAAACAAATTTATTTATCATGATAAAGATATGAAACAATTGATATTTGAAAACTTAAAATTTTTTTGTTGAATACTGTTTATCCTATTCGTTTCAAAAAAGAACCTTCAATAATTTACTAGCATATAAAAGAAAATATCGGAGCGGCTTGTCGTGGTCAAGATAATGAGATTGATATCTCATGTAATTCAAATAAATATTTTTGGTTTTGATTTGTTGAATAAAGTATTCATCTTGACATTGGATAATTAAATGTGAGTATTTATACTCATTACAACTAAAATGAAACTTATGTTTCGAAATTAAAATTATTATTTTTGTTTAATTAATCAACATAAACTAATCATCTGAATTTAATTGATTATTTATTGATTGAATATCAGAATCAATTAAATTTAATAAATCGTGAATCAATAAGATAAATATGTTTATTGTTTTTTTTTCACGATACGACTCATACTATTTGTGATCTTCAAAAAATGTAAATTATTGCTTTTGAGAATCTGTTTACATAAAACAAATTTTTATTTAAAATAAGTGATTGTGTTGTTATTATTGGTTAAATTTGCTTTTTTTGGAGATAATTCTTAAAATTAAAATATTAAATACACTGCTAGTTTTAATTGATTATATTAAACAATTTAACTACAAATAACTTAATTTTCATAAACTTTGAAAGAAAATTGACAGAGAAAATTTTAGAAAAAACCATAAATTTTTTTATTCTAATTGTCATGGTCAAGATAAAGTATAGATATCTCATATAATTCTGTTGTGTCTCACTAATGAAGACAAACAGTTGAATGATTAGTGCAACCATTTTAGCAAATTTTGTAGTAAAGTATTTCTAGAAAATATTTTATTATAAATTTTATTATTTAAATAAACGCTACCTTTTACAAAAAAAATGTTTTAAATGAATCATTACAATAAAAATACAGATTATTCAAAGAATAATAATTCCAGTAAGGTTTTTGGAAACAGGAAAATCGACGGCGAGTGAGTGAAAGTGAGGAACTACCCCAATCACCGCTCTATTCTAGAAGAATATTTTAGGACAAGTCGCATCCCAAGTTTCCACCACAAATTCAAATAAAAATTTTTGGTTTTTGATTTGTCTATTATATTATTCATCTTGACCTTGAATAAGTAAATTTTAGTTTTTATACTCATTGCAATTATAGTGAAACTTATGTTTCTATCAATATTATTATTTGTTTAATTAATCGATCTAAACTAATCATCTTAATTGAATTGATTATTCATCGATTTAATATTAGAATCAATTAAATTAAATACATCGTGAATCAATTAGAAATATATGTATATTAATTATGAATAACGATACTAATATTTGGGAAGCGTTAAAGAATAAAAAATGAAATTTGAGAATTAAATATTACTTGGCTAAAACACTTTATATAAATATTATAAATAATTACAAATTTTTATGTTTTTGGTTTTCATTAATAGTATATTAACCAAAGAGAAAAAAATTTTAAAAAAGCTTTATAGGCTTTAAAAAAAAGAGAAGAAAAACTTATTATTATGCGAGTTTTAAAATTTATAAAATATAATATGGATTTCACAGAATTTTTTGATGATTCAAAGAATTTGTAAAAATGTTTTTAAATTTTCATTAATAAAAATTTTTAATGATAATAAAAATTTAATTATATAAATATTAGGAAACCTAAGTATGGTTTAAATAAATAACTCACATGACTTAAAAAACCGAATAAAACATATCTGCCTCGGTTGTTATACTAATATATAATATTCAATCATTTTCGATAAAATTTTTCGTAAATTTAATATCATCTTATTTGGAAATTATCCAATTTACTATTTATTCAATCTAAAACGTGGCTTTTTTTCTAGTGTTACATTTAAGGAATATTAGAATTCGAGTATTTAAACGTTCTGCTTTTCAATCATAGAAATGCGATTTGTTTTTCTTATCCTGTTTTTTCAGAATATCGTCATACTATGCTGTTCCTATGAGGTCGATCCAGATCAAGTCTCCAATTTAAAAGAAGTTATTAATGGTCTTACTTGTATGAAATTCAAAGTGTCTTTCGAAAAAGAGTATGATGAAATTGTTACAATGCATTTGGAATATCAAAATTTCTACAACCAACTTAGAATGAGCAACGAAATATTATTCAATGAATTTTCTAGTTACATTAAGGACGAAAAGACACGAGTATATGAAATTTTATGTTGTTTAGATTTCGCCAAAACGTATGATAGGGATGCTTATAGGAAATTTTGGTATGGATTTTCTGATTCAACCAATGGGTTCGCTGATTTTATAGTTAAAGCTAAAAATCATTATAATTTTCTTAGTTCTCTATATCCTTTGCTAGAAACGGATTACGAAAGGCATTCAAAAATTCGAAAAGTTATTGCTATTGAGAATGAATTTGACCAGATAATACTCAAAGAGGCTATAAAAAATTTTTCATGCAGAGATACAACCATCAAGTTTTTATATACTGATAGTATACTTGCATTTTTTAGTGACGACAATAAGAAATTTGAATTATCTGTAATAAGAAAAAAATTAATGGAAAATTTTCCAAGTGATATGATAAATTTGAAAATCAAGTTTTTAGAACTTATAGAAAGATTTGGATCACATGAATATGAGTAGTTTTTTATAAAATTTTTACCAATATAATCTAAAAAATATTGAAAATTTTTTCCTGTTTTGACATTTAATTTTTTTTATATTAGATTAACTGATTACTGCAAACATGTTTGTTTTTTACTTCATAAGATTTTTTTTAATTTGACAGGATATTGTGTTTAAATTAATTACTTTGATTAATATTGTAAATAAAAACAAGGATGTACACTTAAAAAAGCGTTTTCAATGTAACTCATCTTGTCGGTATGACGAAATCTCAGTTATACAAACCAAAAAGAATGATGTAGTTTTATTCTTTTTAAATTTATAATACTAGAGTTTAAAAAAAATGAATTAAATTAATAAATATTTATTAACCCATTGCAAATAATTTTTTTATATTTCTTGCAATATATGTTTCAAACCCTACTGTGTCTATGGCACGGCTATGAAAGCCGACTCGGACCACAGATCTATATATAAGTTTTATTACACAAATATATCAACAAAATATAATCATGAGATGTCAAGCTAAGTTTTAAGAATGCATAAGGAAAGCAAATAAAAATCAGACCATACTTGAAATAAGTATTTAAATAATAATTATTTTTTTTACTAATCCTGATAAAGAAGGTAGCATATAATGCAAAGTGGAATTATATTTCCTAACGTGAATAATTAGAAATTTTCACCCCATATATTATTCAATGGCTCTTAAGTTTATAAATTTCATCTAGAATTTTTTATCACAAGATATCACTGTTGCCCTAATTTAAACTGATATATACAAATCAACCCTTTTTTACGTATTATCGCCTAAAATTATCGTTTTTTGGTTTTTAAAATCTTATTTTGTTTTTTTTTGCAAACATTAAAAAAATAAATAATAATAATCACAGTGTTTTTAAATTCGGTTGATAAATGATTTTTTGTGTGAAAATGAAAAATAATAAAGGACTTAATTTATGATAAAAATCAATTCGCACATTATAGTTGTAAATTTGGAAGGTGATTAGGATGCAAAAAGAATTTTTAAGCACTAAAAGAGTTATGAATATCAAATCTATGTATAAATTTAATTTGTGAATTATTATTCATACTGTTATTTCCACAACTATTTCTTCAATTGTTATTACTTTTAAAATTTATTCTTAATAAGATCACTACTTTTCATATTATGCATCAACATTTTTTTAATTCCATAACAGCATATAAAGATTATAAAAATTAATAAATGAGGTTGTAGAAACATTGATTTTAAATTATCAAATACACAATTTAAAATACATCTTAAACAATATAACTAAATTTAATCTTCAATAGATAAATTAACAATAAATAAAATATGACAACATATAGCATTTATACCTAAATAAGGCCATTTAATTTATAAAAGGATAACTAATATGTGATTTGAACCACAAATGCAAAAAAATTATAGTAGACTATAAATCATAAAATATTTTTTTTCTAAAAAGGTATATTTTTATTTGGTAATATGGGTGTAAGATCTCTTTTAATTGTGTTTTTATTCCTTTGATGTGTATAAAATTGCTTTATACAGCGGCTAACAATTTGGGATTAGCAAGCAGAAAGTTATACAATTTGAACACGATCTGATCATTCTAAAATGAAAGAAGCCACCAAAAAGATTTCTGGGTTCCCTAAAAACTGTAAAAAAGTCCTCTTCAAGAGTTGATGGACAAAAAAAACTTTCGAAGAGCATACAGACAATTATAAAAGTACGCACTAAATCTCATAGATGACCTATATTTCAATCAGTGAATATTTCTTTACAATATTTTAACTTTTATATAGAACCATTGAAATCTCCCGTTGAATAAAGCCATAAAAAATTATTTAAAAAGTTTTTATCTTATTTATTAGACTATAAACACATCTGTCTTGCTAAGTATCACTTTGTCAAAAACATAATTGACCATTTTTTAAAAAAAATCGTCATCAATATACGATATTGTACAGACTATAGGGTATTAGTATAATTCTTATACATCGAAAAACCATTGTTTCAATTTTATTAACCTATAAAATATTTAAGTAATTTTAAAGATGTTTTTTAAATTTTTTTATACTAAAGGAAACATCTAAAAGCATAATATTTCATTATAATAAATAACCTTAAAAATTTCTAGGTAAAATCGTAAAAAAAAACCTAATTTATTGCTATTTAGAAAAGTAAAAATGGAAAACAAAAAGATGGATTTTATTTTAGAATTTTGACTGGAAATATGAACAGCCAAAAAGTAAATTTCGCATAAATTTTGCAAAAATCATAATTAAAATACACAATCACGCTTTTATCGCGAAAAAATATAGATTTTAGTCTAGTTTACACTTAGTATCTGTACATGTATCTGAAAAATTTTGTGTTAATGTCTAGTATATTATAGATAACAATTGAAACGGAATTCATTCATAATTAGTTAAAAAAAATTATTTTGGTGCTTTTAATAAGTCTAAAAAAATTTACACCTGCTAGCTATCAAGAAGTAATAAATACTACTCATTTTATGTTGTTTTTTTTATAAGATTTTTGATATTTTTATATATTCGAAAACTTTTGATTATAATAATTTTGCAATAAAAATTATATTCAACAATATTATCAATTCAAATATTTGATAAAAAAAATGAATTTATATTTTAATATTATTTGAATTTTTGTCAATTATATTCATAAAGTTTATCAATAAATTGATATGATTTGAAATAAATATTAGGTGAAAGATTATATTGGTTTTAATTTTTGATAATTTTTATTTTCGAAAAAATATAATCTGGTACTTGGAGATCTTTATAAATCCTACATTAATATTATAAAAGGTTTTGTTATAACAATAATGCACAAAAAGCATTTTTCTCATTTTCAAATTCTAAACAATGTTATTAATTCAGTACATTTATATAAATACTTTCGTAAAAAGTTTTCATAAACTATAATAAGCAAAATATATCCAAACAAAGTTTTATTTCACAAATATAAATATTTATTTCACTAAGAAAAAATTTAAGACGATGATTATATTATATTCTCATATTTGGAAACAATCTAGACCGCTGTATAAAATATTATTTATATAAAAAATATATCTTTAATGCTAACAAGATTCATTTCTAATTTTCAAGCAATATACACACTTAAAAAATTTTTTATCAACAAAAAACACTTTCAAAAATTTTTATTTACAAAAATTACCTTATATAAGTGTGAGAGAACATAAATCATTAGGCTAAACGTTTTAAATGCAAACTTATGAAATTAATATCTTCTAATATGAAAATACTGGATAATTTAACAATGGTGTATATAGAAGGCTAGTTCGCTGTAACCCAAATATAAATAGAGTTATAAAAAAGATAAATAAATGAAGAAGAAAGAAATGCAAAACAAAATTAAATAAAATACGCGTATTAATAAGCGAACAACACAATAAAATAACAAAATATGATATTTTACGCAATATCTATATCTATTTTCGATTTTTTTAATTCTAAAGAGGTGTATAAACATTTATTCTCTTTTTTTCACCGTGATACTTTTGAGGACTTACTCTCATAGCAATATTTCTACAAACAGGAAATAAAAACCTTTTTTTGAAATATAATTATTTTTACGATATTAATAACACAATACATTGTATGATTAAAGTTAGTTGACATTGAATTTTTTAATCTTTATTTTATAATGAATCTTTTTAAACACCAATTTTATTATCTATGTATCGATTAATAATTATTTATAGTGAAAAGAAAATAAATTAATATTAGAATTTTTGTTAATGATTTTTTAGAGATAAGAAAGATCAAGAAAAATCTATTTAAGATGACAAAAAAGAAAAAAAAATTAAAAAAGTTTTAGTAAAATTAATAGTAATATAAATAATGATGATTAAAATGGAAATATTAGCAGTAATAGTAAATCAATCAATAGTAATAACATTAAAGAAAATCTAAACATAGCAAGTGCTTATATAGAATCATTTTTATCGATATTATAGTATTTTAGCGCTTAATTATTTTAATAGTTATGAACATCCATTACAGGACAATTTTAAAAGCAATAAAGCAATACCTTTATACCTTTTTACCGCTGTTAAAGCAAAAAATATGGCAGAATTACAAAATTTGTGACAATTCATTTAAAATTGCATTCAAACAATTTTTTCCATCTTTAGTGATACATTCTCTTTTATATCTAGAGTTTCCGTGTTTTGTTTTTGATTAAAATATAAAAATTAAGCAACTTAAAATTTGCGTTTTTGATATAAAAACATAAAAATGTTGTGTTCGCAAAAAAAGAATACGAAACAAATAATCTTATACATGAGAATTGTTTATGAAAGTTCATTTTATATAATGTTTAGTTTATTTTAATATGAAATTGTTATCAAATACCAATAAGTGAAACGTTGTACACAAAATAGTCATAATTTTTATAATTTAATATCCGATGAAATATACATATTTTTTTACACATTTTATTTTACATAATTCATAAATAAAAACGACAAAATATGATTGAAGTTATGTTACTTGTATAATATCCTATTCTTTTTTTAATTATGCAGGTTTTTCATGTTTTAAATATTTTATATTGGTAATATACTATTTTAGAGATAATAATAGCTTTCAAAGTTATGTTTTGAATAAACTGTTTTCGGCTGTGAAATAAAACTTAAAAAGGGCATATAAGTACAAAATTTGGAAAATTTCCTAAATAAGAATGAAAATGCAACACTCATAATATATTTAAATGTGTATAGTGTCGGAAAACAAAGAAATTATATATATTTTTCTTTATAAGATTAGGTCTATTGTTTATGTTGTCTAAAATACGCTAAAATTAATTTATAAAAAATATTGTAGTGTAAAAAGCAGAACATAAATAGTGGCACATAGAGATAGATATTAATTTCATTATTTTAAACTAAATAAAAAAATTACCGAAAAGTCAACAGTGAGGTTTTGTGAAATTTTATTAATGTTTATGACCGGCAAACGGACGATATTAATCAGATATTGGGTTTTTTTTATATAGTATATCATATGGAGAAAAATATCTTGTTATCATGTTTGAAAGATGGTTAATAATGATTTACTGAAAGCCCTATTTCAAAATTAGATGATATTTGCTTTGAAAGAATTATTTATTCCAATTTGAATTTTGTTTCTACAATTATAAATACCATGGCTCTGCATGTATTTCATAAATTCTAAATAGGAATATAATAAAGAGACTGAACTAGTCTTCTCAGAGCGGACAGTCCTAGACAGACAAAATCAAATTTTTGACTTTTCCAGGTCAATCGGTCGTAGTACACACTTTTTATAGCCTGGAACCAGTGAAGGTTGTAGGCGAATTGTTTTATGAAAACAACTTCTAAATTTATTCCTCCATTAATTTGTGGACTGAACCAGGCATCGTCACAAGTGAATTTTAATAAAAATTATCTTTTTCTAATTTAAATTTATAGTCGTGATTCAAATATATAAAAAATAATTTTCCCGGCGAAGGGCAAGAAAAACAATATTTTTTAAAGTTTATTTTTTCTGTTGAAATTCATGAAATTTATTACAATAGTAATCATACTGTCCATTTTTTTTCTTTATGACATGGTATTTTTTAAAATACAAATTGCATAAGAAATAAAAAAAATTAGGCTATAGGTGTATAAAACTTTAAGCTTACATTAAAAACGCTTAATTGTAGGATTCACTATAATTTTAGTCAATAAAACGAAATTTCCAGACTTAAACACTTCGCAGGAAAATAAAATAAGTGAATATAATAGAAAAATTTTAACAATCAAACATAGTTTCAACAATATAAATTAAGATATCATATTTTTAAAATACAAAAAATACTGTGTTTTTATAAGATATGTAAAAGGTAGATCAACAAGGCGTTAAAAATTTTATTTTTAACATATAATGGAAGCAATAAAAAGAATTTATTTATAGCGATATATTCCATTTGTTTTGTATCTATTTATAAAAAAAATTATAAAATTAAAACAATATAAAAAAAAAAATAACGGGACTGATTTAACCACTACAATAAAATTTTAATTATAAAATACCAAGATAATATGGTGATAGTTTTAATTATTTCTAATTTTTTTGGCAACTATTTCAAGAAAATTTTCGCCGACAAAATACAAATTTTATGATCTACAAATAATAAGAAAATATAAGGGATTTTTTATTTTTTTTGAGCCTAGAAATATAAAATTTATTGATCAAATCAGAATTTTTAGGTTTATTTATCCACAAAATTGGCATTATGGAATTTATACCGTGGCTAATAGATCTTCCGAATAAATATCACAGAATTAACAATAAAACAACATATTTATCATTTATACAAAAAATTATTTATATATATGATTAAAATTATCATTTTTCATACATCATCTGAAGATTCAATGTAAAAAATATATAACATTAATAAAAAATGTCCTGATCATTTGGAATTCTGAAGTAAATTTTAATGATGTTGTATTTTATAGCAACATTACAAACTATAATTGAAATAGAAACAATCTGATATAATAACAATAAATTTTGTTATTTAGTCATTTTCATACTCTAATTTACTGTTTTTTTAATTTTTCGCTAAGTAATAGGTACTTCAAACATATTATGCAATTTATAGAAATAGATGCATCAAACTAAGCCTTTAAACTTCACAATAATGGATTAAAACACTGTAAAGATAAGTAATTCTCATATTTTAAGCAATTTAAAAACTTTCAAAAAAATAGCTTGTCAATTTATAGTGTTGTGCAAGTATAACTCAAACCGAAAAAACAAAAACGACCAAATTTGGTTTCATAACGAATCTTTGTGGTTATTGCTTATTTTATATTTTATAGGAAAGGTATTGACAAATATATAAAAAATATTTAACAGTAGAATCTAAGAGCTCCTTTACCTAAAAGAATGTTGATCTTTATAATATTATATATATAAAAAGCTTACGTCTATCTGTGTATTTTATGTAAAAATTTTTATATTTTGAACCATTCTCGACATGTAAGTATAATACTAAATAAAAGGTTAGATATAGAAAGAATGGTAAAGTCTTTAATAATAATCTTAGATAAACTAAAAAAAATTTATTAGAAAATAAGATTTTGGATTGTTATTTTGTTCCGCATATCATAATTATCATTTTTTAAAAAAAAACTAATGTTAAATTGAAAAATATTATCAACTGATCTCAAAATTTTAAGGTGAATTTTTAAAAACAAAAAAAATTCATAATCAGCCAAAAAAGACTAATAAACAATTAATTTTAAAAAATTATTTAATAAATGTTCAAAACTTTTTTTTGGATGACGGGAATCAATGTTAATATTATTGAACAACTAAAAACTCCATTTTTAAGTAATATATTCATCTAGATTGAAAGTTATCATTATGAAGAATCTTGTCGTGATCTTTTTCTGCTTTTTAAATTTAAGAATTATTAATATTCTTTTTTTTTGATAAAAATTATTCCGAATATAAATCAAATTTACAAAATTTTCTATGATTACATTTTTTTGTATATAATGAAATTTTTTAAGGTCTAATAAAATTAAAAGATCTTTTTTAATTTTTAAAATTCCGATTTATATAGATATTTGCAATATATTTTGAAGAAATGGATACTTACAAACCATTAATGATTTTAAATCGTTGAAATTTGCTTGGAAATGTCGTTATTACAGAATTATAAGTTTTACTTTTTAAAAAAACCTATTTCTCATATTTAACAAATAAAAGTTTCTTTAATGCTCATATATAATCAATATTATCATGCAAAAACAATCTTGAAGATCCATAAGAAATATAATCTGTTTATTCTCGCAATCTATGCTCCAATAATTATTAAAAACGATTTTTTTTTATTAAAAAAATTCACTAGCAAATATGAGATATAAAGTCATCATTAAAAATATCAAAAATCTATTTTTCAAAATTTTCTGTATTATGAAGATCCATTGAGTAAGAAAATCAATGTAACAACAATTTTTATAACCTATAGTTTAGACAATGTTTTTTATATAACATAATGCAATAATTTAGTCATAGAAAATTGTGCAATTAAAATAATATAAATAGAATTAAGAAATATCTTTTACAAATGAAAAATCTTACTTTCTCTTTTGTTTTTAACTTTCGTTTTTCAGCCTTTTTTTATTCTTCCTTTTGACTCAAGGAATTTTTCTTCATTAATAATTCTTATAAAAATATATTGTCTCTGAAAAACTTTAAAAGTCTTTATAAACAATTTTTTACATTTTGTGTTTTTTCAAACAAAAAAAGCTCCTTTATTATGGTATTGTAAGAGAAAAAGAATTTTAGAAACTTTAGGAAATATAAAATATCACTATTTTTTCTTTTTATTTTTTTCATATACAATTCTGCATTAAATTTATTACAATCAAATCAAAAATATCGCAAAAATAGAATATATAATTTTTTCAACAAATCGTAGTAATTAAAAATAATTATATTATAGTACACACTAAAAATTTTGCCCATAATAAAAATATTGTAAAAATAGCAAACATATTACCAATATCTATTATTAATCAATTATTTTTATCTTATTTTTATAATTTTTATTTGTAGAATAAAATTTATGAACAAATTATAATAAGACAAACCATTGTCTTTTGTACATATTAAAAATACACAAAATACTCATAAGATTGTCTCTTTTTAGGTGTTTTTACCTATAATAGTGTATAAAAATATTGAAAATATAAAAATTAATAGACCGATGTATGTCAAGATCTTTTTTATGATCATGGTTCGGTGGTTGTGCCATATTTAGCATTGCTAATTAAATAATCGCCTATTTTTAGAAATTCTAAAGCTTATCAAAATCAACAACATTTGTCAGTGCAATAATTAAGAGAAAAAATGTTTGCTAATTTTTATAACACTTATAAGAGTTATAGTAGTCGACTTTGCAAGGAATTAAAGTTTTTCGTGAGCGGTTATTTAAAGTAAAATTTTTACTCGTATTTATAATCTTCGATATTACTGATTGCTGATGTTTTTGAAGCCTTTATTTAAATTCTGTATTTGATACGATGATTAAAAAAATTAATGTTTATTTTTACTATAAATAATACTTGTTGTTTTGATAGTTGATTCGTCAAATTGAAACCAAAATTTCCATTTGATCATGTAAAAGCTTGATTAAAACTATTTAGAATAAAGTAATATGTTTAAAATTTTCTTTTCATTTTCTCAAATTCTTCTGGAGTAAAAAGGTTGGATCGATCAAAATTTCGTCCATGATCATACAACTTTCAGTTTAAATCTAGACATCGAATAAATAAAACCTAAAGTCAAGTTTTTAAATATGCTTACAGCATTCATTTATAAAAATGCGTGTACCAATGATATGTTAACAATTAAATATGTTTTCCTCATCTCCTTTTATTTTTCAATGCAAATAGCTTGTCATATAAAACACACATAATTCATTTTATCTACTTTATTATATATCAAGATTATTTCATAATTCAAATTAAAAAGATGATTCATGATATTTTATGTAAAATTCTGCACTAAATCTATAGAATAAACAGTATTAAAGATTTTTTATTCACTTAAAATATAATAACAATTCAATTATAATTTTAGAGCTTGAGAATTTTTTTTAACGTCGTATCATTGCTCGTGAAACCCTATTGATTAATCCAGTACTTAAATTGTATGATTTCATTGACAGTTTAACAAGAGCATCATGTAACAGCTCTTTCATTTAACATGATGGAGACCTATTATTATTTGTTGTTTTATAAATAATAAAGATTTTAGTTTAAACATTATTTAATAGCATCACGTTTTCTTTCAATTTTGTATGAAAATCTTTTCTATTATTAGTCAACCTAAAATTTACTTCAAATATATCAAATTAATTATTTAGTACATTTATTTATTCTTTGTTTATATTTCAATAATTAATAAAACTAAACTCTTTAATGAAAAAAAAACTAAACGTTTGTAAATAGTTAACAAACTGGAAACATATTAATTACCCCTGTCGCATTCCCGCTAATGACAATATATTAAAGAAATAATTTATGTGATATATAAAATATTAACAAAACTAATTATCAGTAATATCCAATAACCCTTTAATCTTTTCTTCAAGATCGGTATGCATATGTTTCGAGGTTACATTTTCAAATTTTATCATAAAAATTATAAGAGTATATTTATTTAAAACAGTGTTTTATAGAATTTTTGATTTATTTACTAAATTTGATCGATACTTTCACCTTTTTTTCGCGTTTTAATTGCATTTTATATTTTAGCAAAAAACATGTTATAAAAGATAAAAACCTTGAAATTTACAACAGATTATATTTGTAAGCATATATAACATTTTAAAAATCAAAAAGAACAATCATAAAATTTAAAATTTCCAATAAAATTTTTGATCTTTTATACGCGCGGCAAGCACTAAAAATGCTTTCTTTGCACAATTAGTTCCCAAAAAGAGATAAACAAGTGCCTTGGCTATATACATATTGACCTTTGTTTTTATGAAAGTTATTATTAAGATTAAAGTCAAAATTGTTATTATTCATTTTTTATCTAATATTATTTTATTAAAATATTTCTTATTAGATGAAGCATAACTAGTTTACCAAATTTCCTATGATTGGTTTATTATATAGACTTCAGATAATCAGTAAAGAAAAAATTTCTAAAGATGTCAAAAATGAAATCTATCTGTTATCTTTAGATAACCTAAAAGGGTCAATGAACAAAAAAACCAATTCTCTTTGTTTCTAATGCACAATATGATTTGTATTTGGTTGGACTTTATAGAATATGACCATTCGTTTCAAAATTTATTATTTCTATATGAAAAACAACTACACGTTGCAACCACATTTTTTTTCTTTTTATATACTAACATATTTGATCTTCTTTTTCAATAAACTAATTAATTTCCAAAAAACACAAATAAAATCTACTATTTTCTTGCCTTAATAAAAATATTGTTATAAAATTGCAGTTTTCAACTACTAGCTCAGCCTTGATTAATATAAAACTTACAATTTCTATTTCATCATTGTCTATAAAAAAAAAACTTTATGAAAAAAGCAATATTAATATACAAAACAATAATTCAGCATCATAAAACAGAATGATCTTTGACAACTTTTATTGTAAATTCTTTTTTAGGTTTAAAAACTCCAACTTAATAATGTATATTCTTTATATGTTTTTTTGGTTTTCAAGATATTCTTCAGTTCTTTTTTTTACCAGTGTTTTTTCTAATTTTGGTTGTGCGTATATTGACATTTTGTCTTCCGTTCGTAGTTAAATTGATTTGGCACTAAATTTTTGTTTTGTATAATTTATCGTAATTTTTTAACTATTAATCACGTTTTTCTTATTTCATTTTAAACCTAAAAAATTTTTATTCACAACAACATGTTTTCTTGGTTTACAATTAAAAAGTTACTTGTTTTTTCTTAATCGAATTACGTTTCATTTAATGATTTTTATATTTTGTGGTTTTAAAGTCAATGGGCTTTCACGTTTTTTGTTTTAATTGTCTTGTTTATGTTTTTTGTTTATTATGATTGGTTTGATGCAAACATATTGTAATCACATTTTAGCATAATTATCATTTAAATGACCAAAGAAAAGAAATTTATTAGAATAAATTAATTGAAGCGAATAAAAAAATTTTAATGGATAATTAATTGAACTTATTGTATTTTTGTGCTGAATGGCTTTTTACTTTGCTAAAGGCAATTATTATTAATATCTATTATCATTTTAATCTTATCTGGGGCTTTGATTACTTAAGATTAAATAGTTAATTTTTAAAATAAAAGAAGAATGTAAGAAATGTGGCTTTTGTGAAAGAGTCTGTTCCACTTGAATATTGAAGTGTTTAATTTCTTCCTTTTTCCAGATCTTTCTCTATTTAAAAGCCAGATCTAGAACATAAAAAATTTGCATACAAAATATTTTAACCCTAATAAATATTAATGAACAATAACTACCTTAAAATAAATAATCATTTTATAACTCTCAAAACAAAGTCTTTTCTTACACTTTATTTATTCATGGTCAACTCTCAAATTCCGGGTTCTAAAGTAGTGTTTTATACCAACTTTTCGTAATGTTTAACAATGTAAGATTTTTTCGTGTTTTATTTTTTGTTTTTAGCAAATGGTGTAAAGGTTATTTCTTTGCCAAGATTTTTTTTTGAGTAAAAGTTGTGTGTGTCTGGTCTTTATATTCTCGACTTATTTCTTATATCTTTTTTTTTCTGCTTCGACTTGGTTGTGTATCTGATTCGCTTTTAAATTATTATTAAAATTGTTCGTTTATTGTTTTTTATTTTAAAAAATGCTGTCTTTAAGTGATTTAAAAGTGAAAGAAAAGGAGATTTAAATGTGTAGATTATAGTATTTGATGTACTAAAAAATAATTTGAGTACATATGATACATTAAATGTCCCAAAAAAAGAAGGAAATATAAAAAAATGATGAAAAGGCGATAACAAGACAAAATTAGACATAAAAGAAAGACAAAGAAGTCATTTCATTAAAATTCAATTAATAAAATTATAATCAGAAGCACAAACACTATTGTTAAAGATCGATCACATCTTTGTGATCCTTCGGATCTGAATGTAATCTTCGGCTTGGAACTACTTGTTTAATTGCAAGTTTAAAACATATTTTTCCGCATGGATAAACAAATTTTTTTTAATATAGAAAAATTGGAAGGGAAAGTAAAAAAAGTTATCATTTCCTAAGATTACCACAAAGCTACTAGAAGGCATCCAATTTTGGAATTTTTATTCCTTTCATCTTCAAATTTTCAATAAATGTTTTTGTAATTTTAAATATATCTAAATATTGGTTTACGCATATTTTTTCAAATTTTCAAACATACCGAGCGCTCTTCTTTAGATTGTGTACCAAAATATTTATTTTTCGGTTCACCATATACCCAAAAAAGTGGAAAATATTGTAAATTGTATTATTCTAGCTATTTTAGTATATTTTCATTTTTAAGTGATTCTATTTATACTTGTTGTTGTTTTTTGGTTTCAAATTAATTTTACTTGATTAGGAAAACAATTTAATAACAAAACATTAAATTAGATTAAAAAGATACAAACGTGAATAATCAAGTAATTAATGTTATTATGTTGAATAAAATACTGAATTAATTTTAATAATGATGTTTTGCAGTAATAAATTATGTTTTTAAAAATGATTGCGGTATTTAATGAATAAAATTTTATTGGTGAAGAATTTAATAATTTTATTGATAAAATAAATTATTATTCCTACAAATATTTTGAAAAAAATACAAGTACGCCTTTTTAGAATGTAAAAAAGAATAAAAAAACATCAAACCCTACTCTTTCTAATACTTGTGGTATTTATTTAAACATTTTTTAATTTTTACATAAATTTATATATTTCAGTACTTGAGGTATGGGGAAAAAAATATAATAATTTTGATGAATTTTTTGTTGAATTGAAACTTACTATATACAGTTGTATGTCGTCACAGTAACTAAAATAACCATTGTTTGATTGGGTTATTTTATCATTTGTTTTTATTTGTTATTCGTGTTTTGATGGTTTTGATGTTTGACACTTTTGACGTCTCATTTATTTGATTTGTCTGATTGTTTAGGAGAAGAATTATTGGTATTTGTTGATATCAATATTTCTTCGACTTTGATAAGTGATTTATCAAATTGTGACGATTGGTCCAATTTGATCAAAAAAAAGCTTAAATAAGCTTGATAAATAAATATCAACGAGTTTTAAATGTCTTTAAATTCCTATAATATTTCGAGTGCCAAAAATTCGGGACGACCAAGAGGTCGCCCGCGCACATCCAACCTATACACTTTTTATATTACTGAGTTACTGCATATATATTTTGTTTTTGTAGTGAGATTTTATAATCCGGCAAAAGTAATACTTTAATACTTTTGCCTGATATCTTAGCATTGAAAGCTCAAATATGAAAAATTCTATTAACATTCTTAACTACTTCATATATTATTTCTACATTTTTTTTAATTAAATATTTCATTGTTTATAAGAAATCGAAAAAAAATTAAATTCGGAGATTTTTTTATTAGAATTTATAAAAAATGTTTTATAGTTCGATTTAAAATTTATATTATAATCAAAAAAAAGATATATATTTATATATATAGAATATAAAAAAATTATCTTATATATTAAATGAAAACATATATATTTTTATTTAGAAATTCAAAAATTAAAAAATAGAGAAATTATAAATATTGTGATGCATCATTGGCATAACACAATAAAAGCTTACAAATTTTTTAGATCCCAAAATTCAACGCCACAAAGAAATTTTGAAATGTAGTATTTCATATAAAAAAAATACTATACCACAGAAATACTTATAAAATAACAGTATCAAATGGATTTAAAATAAAAGAAAACGTACAAAAAGTCTTTTTCGCATATAAAAAACCTTATTTTTTTCTCTAATAGCTTTTTTTAGATTCTTCATTATATAAAATATAAAATTAGGAAATAATTTTGTGTAAATTCAAAATACATGTTAAAAACTTGTTCAAAAAACATTTAATTGTTTATACTATAAAGTGCATTGTTTTATTCGTTTACTGACTATAAATTTATGCTTTTTTTGCTGAAGAAAAATGACCTAAATGATTTTAATGTTTTTATGTAAATGCTTCCTTATAGTTGTGATGAAAATTAATGATAATATTAAAATCACGATAAAAAATGATGCAAAAAAGCATTGAAATTTATTATTATATAGTTTTATTATCTTTAAAAAAATAAATGGTATAAAAATATCTAAAAAGCTCGATTCACATCTTTAGTCTCTATATAAAATTTCTTGACTTGATTTCATCAACTTGATATAAGATTATTATTATGAGAGACGCTATGGTCATCCTACATATCTATAAAAATTAAGAAACAATAAAATACAGGTTATCAATTACAATGAATTTAAAAACTTCTTATAATGTTTCTAAAATTCGTTGCATAACGATTTATATAACTTATACGCATCACAAATAAAAAAAAGTTATTATTCCCGGAAAAAAACTATAGCATAAGCTTTATAATGACATTAATTATAAAAATTTTCTACTATAAAGGCCAACTCTATTTTGTAAAGTTCATTTAATAGATTCCATTTAACTAAAAAATCAGATATATCTACTTTTTAGAAAACCATTTATCTTATCACCAAAAAAAAGGTATTAAAAATTCAAAAAAGATTTTTGTAGATTATACTAATTAATGTTTTGATTTCTTTATAAATTTTTTGATCCATTAAAATGATTATAAAGAAATTGTAGTTAGAAAATCTTTACTCAAATAAAAAAACAAGTAAGAGTAGAATTGTAATAACTTTATGGTTAGTATTTCTTAAGTTTACGTTTTCGTCATTCAATTTTTTTTATTTTTACTCAAATTTTTTGTGTTTTTTTTAACTAAAATTTTATTTTACTATATTTCACATTTTAGATATAAGTTTTTATTTATTGAAATAATAAATGTAAAAAATTGTGTACAGTTTAATCTATAAATGTGTTTTGATTTTAAATAGCATGATTTAAAAAAATTCAATTGTATAATTTGTTATAAAAAAACTTTTTAACAGATTTACGATTTTTAAATAGATTTCTGATTTCTTAAGATCAAAATAACATTTTAGGTAAAATAACTATAGTGAAAAATTCGCTGGCCAGATCTCACACACAAAACATATTAAAAAGAAAAATTTTTAACGATTATATTATTTGTAACTACAATCAATTTTTAAAATTGAAAAAAGCAGTTTGCTATTGCATTTTTGTAATTAATTAACAAAAAATTGATCTGCCAAAATTTTCTTTCTGTTTTAGCAAAATATGTTATTAGTATTATACACAAATGTTTGAGTATTTTAAAACTCTGTATTTTTCGAATGACTAATAAATTTTATTTAAATAAATTTGAGTATATATGTCTTACTTTAAATTTGTTTAGCATTTTTTACTGTTAAAAATATACTTAATGCTAAAAATTCAACTATATTTGAATATCTTCTAATTTTGAGCTAAACCTAAAATCATACATTTTATATCTAGCATATATATTATAAAATTTTTACTTCATTAAACAATACTAGATTTCAATGCTTGATATCGGTTGGTTTTTATTTTTTAGTGTTTTATCAATTTTTGACATTTTCATTCCGTTTTTTTTAAAAGCCTCTATAAAAATTCTTACTACTAGCGCTTTAAACAATAAAAAAACTAAAAAAAAAGTATTTTAAAACAATAATGACACTGAAAAATATGTTGCTAAATATTTATATATATTTAAGCATTTTAAATAACTAATATAGTATGTAATATATTGTATATTATTCCAAAAACATTTTAAATTTTATACCGGTTGTAAAAGATTCTGCGATTTATATAGAATAAGTAAATTTAAGCTATTCACTTTTGTAATTAGTAGATTTCTAATCTTTTTCGATAAAATAGTGTTTTAAATATCTTGAACCATATTTTATGCGTGCTTTAAACACTTTTGATCACATATAATCGTTTTATCAAAACTTATTTCAAGATTTTTTGCTGAAAAAATCTGTCTTTTGTAGTTATATTTTTATTAACATAACATATTTTACTGACGCTTTAGTATCTGCACTTATATAAAAACTTATAGCGGTATTTAAAGATCATTTTTTTTATTTTAATGTATTCCGTGCTTTAAAAAATATAGATAATATATGTTACAAATCTGAATAAATATAGTTTTTTTTAATTTTTTATAAATATAAAAATATTCAGAAAATTTATTCTTTTTTTTTTGCTTTAGCCGCACAGAGGAAAGATACAATAGCGTAAAAGAAAAATCAAGTCAAAAATAAGTTTAGAGGTAATATATATTATAAAAATATAACATTGATAGTCTTTTATGTTCATTCTTGCGAGGTAAGCCTAAAAATTCCTCTCCTGCGTCTGTTGTTCTTCTCCGTTGTATGCATTTTGTTGTGGTGGTAAGTTAGAATTTATACTTACGAAGACACGAATTTATTGAATATTTTCATCATGAACGTGTTAATAGTACAAAAAACCACCCTTTTGTCCTTACATCGAGTACAGGTAAGTTTTATACCTAAATATAAAATTTGGTATGTATTTATGAGAAAAAATTATTATAAATTGTTATATTCTACATAATTGTTTGCAAATTTATATTTTTTTAAATAAATTTTAAAATATAAAGTGTTTTGCTTAAATTTTTGTTTTCATATTTTTATTCATCTTTCTTGAAAAATTATTATATTATTTTGATGATTTGTAACATTTATAAAAGAACATTTTGTTTTTTTCAAGAGAGAAAAAAATATTTGGCAACATATTTCCTGATAAATTAAATAAATATTTTTATATATATAATATATCTTGGTTCCATTATATAACATAATCTCTTTGTATTTAGATATCCATTGGTTTTCGAAATTAAATATAAACCGTTCGACGAAAACTTTTACAGTAAAAATGTGAATTTTTCCTAACTTAGGTTAGAATTCTGTGGACTAAACGATCTCCTGAATCTTTTCTTTATGTTTGAATTTTATTTTATAGTTTAAAAAGCCTATTTTAATATTTTCATTACTGTCTAAAATAATTATAAATACAAAAATATGTGTAGGATTATTCTTTTTTTGCCAATAATTTTTTTTTGATCTAAGTCTTTCGTTGAAAGAATTATAATATTTTATATGCTGTCACACACAAATTAAAGAAGAAAATTAAAATGACACATTAAAGTGTGTTAAAATATATCCAGTTTGATTTTCATTTGTAATTCTTATACACTTATGCGTAAATGCAATTTGAAAACTATAGTATCATCAGTAAAAAATACCAGTTTTAAAAATCGAAATAACCCAAATAAAAAAGCTATTTATGCATAGATAAAATTATTTTATCATATATATTTTATGAGAATTTTAGTTTCATAAATATTCATATTACAAATTTTATTTTCTTTCTGTTAATTTACATAGTTTTTGTCTAATTTAAACATTTTTATCATTTTTTGCTTTTTTTCGTTTAATTGTATTTCGATGTTTTTTAATCAAATAAAAATTACAATATTTGCTGTTTTCTACTTTTTCTTGTGCAAATGAAAAATATATAAATATACTTTTTTCATTATTTGAAAGTATAAATTTTATTTTTTATGTTCATATATGTAAAACTCATTTCTAATCAAGTCAGAAGCTAATTTATATTTTTTATGCTTTTTATATATTTTAAAATAAAATAATATTGTTTAATTATTTTTATAGATGCAGAATATTCCTTTTTTTCAATTTTTAGATGCATTCCGATTCTAATTAAATATTTATTTTTTTTACAATTAGTTCGTATTTTTAACATTTATATCCAAGTTGTAATGCATTTTAGGCAACAAACTCTATGACACTTTTTGTTGTAAATATTCAACATTCGTGATCCCCATGCAAGTATAATTTTTTCTCTTAATTTAAGTCATAAAAAAACAATACTTTTTTCTTACTTTTTATTATAGAACTAATTCTTTTTCAAACTGTGGATTCGTATTGTATATAAACTACCAGATTTTTATTGCTCTTTTTGCATTTATCTTTAAAAATTAAAAGTTTAAAAGTGCTTCTTTTTAACAACGCGGTCAAAAGAATAAACTTTTTTTTAATTTATTTAGATTAAACTGAATACATCACCCCAGATATAAATTTTTTAAACTTTTTTAGTTATAAACACTTTTTTCTTCTTTAGTATTACTAAATTGAATTTTTTTTTTACAATATTTAAACAGACATAATATGTTTATATGCGTGTTCAATCTGAAAATCCGCATTCATTTGAATTATTCAATAATTTATATTATAACTGTTACTTAAAATGATTAAATTTTTATGTGATTGTAGTAAATAAACTTACTACATGCTGGCGTGTCTGGTTGATTTTAAAAAAATTATTTATCACCGAAAATATATGTAATTCACCTGTTACCATGCAATTTTATCTTTAATGTGCTCATAAAAGGATAGCAACACTTCTGCCAATGAGTCGGAACCAGAGATTCGAAATTCGTATCAAACAGCTACCAAGAAAAAATAAAACAATAATACCGTAAATAATAAATATAATGTATCAAAAAAACTCTTCTCATTTCAGTCTTTTCCTTTCTTCTCTGTATTTACTCTACCGACCAGACCACCCGTCGAGTAAGGCAGTGATGTTATAAGTTGTAAAAATATATGTGATAATATATCTTATATACCATTGAATATTTTTTTATAATCACTTTTATATATAAATATATTTATCATGGAAATATATCAAAAGCGTTGAAAAAAATAATTAAATTTAACGTGTAATAACACATATCAAATTGTGTTTTACAAAGGAAGATGTTATTGGTATATCATTTCACCCACAGAAATATACAAACAAAGCACCTTTAAATATTTTAAAAATTAATTGTATTGGTTGGGATGAGTGGATGTATACCCAGAAGATGTTGTTGACAATTAGATGATTTTTTAAAAGACATAATTATTTATTTACTAAGCTTGAAATACCTTATTCAAAACTAATGTTTCATCATTGAAACATTGCATCAAGATTTGTTTTCAAACCGTAAACAGTA
This sequence comes from Edhazardia aedis USNM 41457, assembly GCA_000230595.3. Taxonomy (NCBI): domain Eukaryota; kingdom Fungi; phylum Microsporidia; family Culicosporidae; genus Edhazardia; species Edhazardia aedis. Next base: position 600,456 of record AFBI03000016.1, on the reverse strand, counting down.
AAAACAAACCTTCAAACACTTCAATAACTACAAAACAATTATATATCTTTTTACCTAGACAAAATAATGTATGAAACACTATGATTTTATTGACAGGCAAGTATTTTACTTGCCAACAGTATTGTTGTATTTCAAAACAAATTGACAATTCATAGATTTGAGAATAAGTGTTATATGTATATTGTTAAGAATAAGTGATTAAAATATATTCTATGGTATCTGGTTGTTTTTTTTGCAAAAATTTTTGTATAATATCAATTGATTTTGATTATATCAATTTTTGATTTTTTAAGTATTTAACAGTATTGTTTTTTATATTTTGAAATAAAGCAAAATATTTAAGGGTGCTGTTTTTGGGGTACTTTTCTATATTTTTTTTGGTTAATTGTTAAAAAAGTCGAAATATATTTTTTTTATTAATAATCACTTTAAATATACAAAAAGTCGCTTAAATAACAAAAAAAACTTTAAATAGCTATTAAACACAGGAATCTAATGTAAGATTGTTGTGTTCAGAAAAAGAACACAACATATAGTTGATTAAAACATTCTAAATTAATGACAGATATGAAATACCATTTTATTGATATTTATAAATTGTCATTTCATAAATAAATAACCATTCAAAAAAAAGAAAAAATAAATATTCTTATATTTTTATGTACGACCAAAAAAAATCGCCCAATGGTACATACAATAATAATTTTAAAGTGCGAACTGGTCAAGAAAGCGGGAAAACCGGCCATGAGATGGTCTAAGGTGTGGAAAACACTTATTACCTGTTGTGTCTCACTAATGAAGACAAACAATTGAATAATTAGTGCAACCCTTTTAGCAAATTTTGTAGTAAAGTATTTCTAGAAAATATTTTATTAAAATTTTTAATATTTAATTAAACCCTATCTTTTACAAAAAGAAATATTTTAAATGAATCATTACAATAAAAATACGAATTATTCAAAGAATAATAATTCCAGTAAGATTTTCGGAAACGGGAACGTCGACGGCGAGCGAGTGAAATTGTGGAACTACCCTTATCACCGATCTATCCTATAAGAATATTTTAGGACAATTCGCATCCCAAGTTTCCACCAAAGGTCCTTTTCTGCTATCAGTGCTTCTATTGAAGGGTATAGTGTCTTCAGTCTTCAACCTCATTACCATCTGTGTATTAGCAACATATTAATCTTTTTCAGCCAGCATTGAGGGAACTTTGAAAGGCAAGCTTAGAATGGAAAACTAACCCGTTGGGAACGTACTGTAATGTCATCAACACTAGAATGTAGTATGAAAATGCATACCACATCCACAAACACTACTTTTAACATGAGAAAATTTACGCCAAATTCAATTTTATTTTATTTTTAAAGGCTTCACAAAATTTTAACAACAACAGCCATTTATTATTAGTAATCGTCATGCTTTGCTGTTTTAATGCTTTCATGTCTTTTTCTGAATATAATTATTTATAATAAAAAATTATTTGCTTTTATTTATATTAGAAATGAATAAAAATTTTTTAAATAATTCATAAAGTTGAAAGACAAAATACCTTCAAGAATCCGCTACAATATTTTATTTTTTTTATGGAAAGTAGAATTTTAAAATCAGATTTAGAGGAATATTAACAAATAAACATTTCACTTTTTTGCAATTTATGCAATGTTTTTTGTCTTTTTTTGATTTTTATAATATTTCTTAATAATAGCAAATATTCGGCCCTTCAATTGAATATTTTTTTCTTAATTTTTTACTGGATATAAAATTCTAATTTTCGACAAATAAAAATTTTTGAAACAACTGTTACAAAAAATGTTTCAATTTTTTATATTTGATAGCAATTTTAGAAAATAAATTAATGGAGGAAGATTACATTATAAAAAATCCGAAAGATGTCGTAATATATCGGTCATTAGCATGCTCACAGAAACCAAAGAAAACAATGAAGTTTTATCACAATGGGTTGGAATTTGTTTCCGCATACTTTGATAAATTACTCCAAAAGTATTTTATTCTTGAAAAAATGGGTTTTCTGAAAAATACAACAAGTCACCATTCATTACCTAAATTGATATCAAAAATGAGTATCAGTCCATTAGGACAGAACAATGAAAATAATGTATTATGCAAACTCGAGCAAAAAGCATCTAAAATAGTGCAGTCGCGTGATATTTTGATTGACATCGAAGAAAACATGTTTATAATATTTCAAGATGACAAACTTATCACATCAACAATCGTTGGTAAATTGATGTTGAAAAAAGCTTTCGACGAAAGGTTTGTAGTAAGTTTTTCATCAAAAGGCTGCGTAGAAGATATTAGCGCCGTTTTCACAAACAAAAATGGTGATGAAGTCGAGCTACGTCACAAAACATTTTTAACATACAGCAGAAAGCCTTCGTCATCAGAATTACCGATCAAAATTAAATTTGATAAACTAAATAATTTGCTTTATATTGAAAATAACTGTAAATCAGAAATAAAAAATATAAAAATAAATTTCCCATTAAAGCATAGTACATACAAGGCTTCTGCAACATCTTTTGGTGCAAAAAGCAATGTTAAAATAGATGAAACATCCATAAATTGGGTTATCTATGAATTAAATACATTTGGAGAGAACAGAAAAGCTTCATTAAAGATTGATGAAAATGAAATTCCAAATAGCGACACGCGTGGTAGAGTTATTCTTTTTGATTTTGAAGTAGATATGTGGTGTGATGCCGGTATTGAAATCAACCACGTCAAATGTGGTGAAGAAAAATGCAAAGATGTTTTTGTTGCTACCAGTTGTAAGGCTAAAAAGTTTGAATACAGAATTTAGATTCATGAAAAACTTCTAGCTTGATTAAAAATTGATATAGAATGTCTGTGGTATATTTTATGATTTGGATTTCAGATTAATATATATTTTATCATAAAATGTGCCTTTAACTAAAAAATATTTATTTTTTAATTTTTAAAAATCTTCACAATAAATGATTTCATAAATTGTAAGATTATGTAGAGTTTTTTGCTTTTTTCTTATAAAAACTTTTGCAAATTCTGCTATCCAAAAAGACGCTTATTTATAAATATCTTTATAATTTTTAATAATAAATGGATTTTTTGTTACTTTATTGGCATTCATTGCCAAGAAAAGGACATCAATTTATTTTGATTCATTATAAATTACTGCAATATATTACATTTATTATATTTAAAAGGAATTTTTATGTTCTAAAAAACTTCTAATGCCAAAATACATAAAAGTTTTAATCAATGCTAATACTAATTTTTTAAATATCACATTTACAATGATTGACAATTGTTTCATAAAATTTAAAAATTTCGATTCTTTATTCTTTAAACTTTAATATTATCTAGGTTTTTATGAAGATTAGATTAATTGTAATTAATGTGATTTCTTTATGAAATATTTAAATATTGACTAACATCAAATTTTATTATATATTTTCTAAAAAATAAACCTTGGCAGCATACACCAAGCATAAGTTTTAATCTAAGGGAATAAGGATATAAGGAATGAAATAAAACATAGGGAACAAACCGAAAAGTATAATTGTAACTAACATATTTAGATTTTTTTGGTTTAATAAGTATTTTATTGTTTTTTATGCTCTAAAATTTATTTTTTTTCAACTGGTATTTTCATTAATATTTCATCATTTTATATTTATATTTCATTTTATTTTTTTATTTTTAGTGTAATTCTATGTATGTTACATTTGAATCTCTTCGAAACGAAATCTAATACAAATCTATACACAAAATCTTTATTGCTTTTAACAATTTTTTCACAACATAGCTTTGAACGTATAAATGAAGTGTATTTTTAAAACAAAATAAATATCTAGTTAAAGCTATACCACTGTATTCTGTAGGTATACTAATTGTTGGGTGCGAAAACATCCTATATGAAAAATAAGATTATATGTTGACATTTAGACTATTCTATTCTTAGAAAGGTCAGTTTATTTTAATTTTTCTTTTGACATGGTGCTTATCTCCTTTTCTTCTTTCATTATTTGCATGCAATCAAGATTTAAAATCGGTCTAAATATCCTGAAAGTATGCTTTAGACAGGTATTTTGATAGCAAAAAGTAATTTTCAAAATGATAATTTTACTTCAACACTAAATTTCATATTATTTAATAAAAATACATTCTTAAAAACCGTAATTAAATTTTTAAAAACACAATTTTAAATTTCCAATTATAAACAAAAAAAGTTTTAAAAATTGTAACATCAACCTCTCAGTCAGTTTGAAAACAAAGAATTCTAAATATAAAGTAATAATTTCGATCTTAATAGATTGTAAATTATTATTTTACATGACTCAATATTTTTTTTCACCAAAGAACTGATTATTGCGCATAAAATATTTTATTTTTTAAAAAAATAAAAAAAAAGATTTTAGAATCTATATGAAACTGTAAACAAAATTTATTCAATTTTAATTTCTTAATTATATTTAAGAACAACAATAAAAAAAACAAACAAAATAAAATGCTATGTAATGCTTAAATCTTGAAAAAATCATTTAAAATCACATTTTTTACAATTAACTATATTTTTTATTTTTTGGGCGATTTAGTTTAAGATGAATGACTAAAAAATTTATTGTCGTGTATATTGAATTGCACATTTATTTTAAAATGTAATCATTAAATATTTTCCAAAAAAATTATAAATGTTTTATTTTTTTCACTTATTCTATAGCTTCAAATATAAAATAACATATAATAAATCATTTCTCAATAATTTGATGCAAATTGTATCACAAATTATAGCTATTAAATAATAATTATTAACAATGATTTGTTTTACTTAAAGTTAATACTTTCCATAAAATCTATATAGAAAGGTAATGAATATATTCATGTTGAAAAAATAAAAAATTTTAATATTTTTCTTGCAAAATCAAATATAAAAACTTTCAATTAAATGAAAATTTTATTTACAAAATACTAAAAAAATACAGTTAAAATGTTTAGAATTTTTAAAATTTAATTCAATATTATTACAATTATACGGTATTATTGTTGGTCAAGCCTGCTCTAAAATTTTTTATTTATTTAGTTTGTTAAAAAAATCATTTATTATAACGTTTTCTACCTTAGAAAAAACAAAAATTCAGATCAGCACAATGGATTTCTTTGTACCGAAAATACTAGATATTATCATTTAATTCATTCAATGTACTTAACGTCTCTAGGGAAAATTTTTACACTTAATGCACAACTCTTTATTTTTCCTAAAAAATACTAGCATAACTATAACAATGTATTATGGAAGTACCCTATACTAACCTTTCGCGCTTTTTTCAAAAAATTACTTAAGTATTTACTGCGTCATCACATTTGAAGTCTTTTTTCTAGTGAATGCTACTATGCTGCATCAAGCAATAAAGTACATCATCCGATGCGTCTAACTTGCCTGAGAGGAGCTACGTGATATTGCACCTAATTAATAATTCACCATTCGGTATTCACAAAGAAATTGGTTTGTAATGGGCGAAGCTACGTATTCATCAACGCTATGTCGAAGTTTTTCACTATGGTAATAACTTTCAACTAGCATTGTGCAATACGTACCCTCCTTTCACAGCAAATCACAACGGGTGTTGGCTGATTTGTTATTTATTGGTAACAATTATAAAATTGAAAATTAATAAATGACATTTAGAAATATTTGTATATTTTTTTTGTATATAAACCATAATCAATATTTATTAAGTATTTTAATTTCTTTATAGTGTTTAAAGACTAAAATTTTAACATTCTTGTAAATTTTATGATTAATTTATTTTTATTTTAGACAGGTGGCTTGATGTATTGTTGAAAGTCTGTTTTTTGATTTTAAGTAGAATGCATGATTGGTTCTAGAGAATCAAATTTGACGGTTTATAAACAAATATCTTGCTTAAATAAGTATATAAAAAATAATTATTTGTCAGCTTTTTAGTACGAGCTCAATTATCCAATAATTTTAACACTTATTTTTTAATCTACAGTTTTTTTTGTTTTCTGTAAAAATTTCTGTTGACAAAAATGTTTTGTATTTGCTTATAGGAACATAAATATGTGAATTTCTTCCTTTATTTGTTTTTTTTCTTGATTTTGAGAGAATAACTAAAAATGTATTCAGAAAGGCAACATTGGAAACATAGTCAATTTTTAGATAGTTTATCAGTTATATCATTAACAAGGTTATTCGTTACATAAAAAGTAAAAATGAAATAATTATACACAAACTTTCTACTGTATTAAATTAAAAAGTAAATGATTCTCGTACATAGTTTTTATGCTTATATCATGTTTTCTGGACGATTAAACATAGATAGGGGCGATTACATTTAATTTTTGCTATGGTTGTACTTTTTGTATAATCATTTTAATATGATGATGCATGTATTTTTTTACAACATACAAATTATTTTTATATAATTACAGATAGTTAAACATGTTTTTTTAACAGTTTTCGTTTATATTTTTGTATGTCTTTTTTATTCTATTCTTATAATTGTCGTTTACTAAAAAATAAAAAAATGATATAAAAATTGTAAATAAACCTAAATAAAAAAAATTCAAGTTTGTGAGACACCACAGTTTTATTCAAATTTTATTACATAAGTTCTCATTGTTTTGTATTGATATTAAAATTAAAAATAGAATCATAATTAGATTGTTATTGTTAGAAGAGCATGGCGAAGTAACAAAATAACAGGAAGAATTTTTTTATTCATATTAAATGAACAGTAACGTTTTAAAATAACCTTTTTTACTTGTTATTTGTATAGCAAAACATGCATTTCTTATTAGAATATCTAAAGATTAAAGACTTAAGCGTAAGAATATTTATTTAATGAATTATTTCTTCGAGGCATATTCTCTAATTGTCACCTCTATTTATAGCAATTTGTGATAAATTGTTTATTAAAACCACAATTTATATGTCAGCAATTCAATTATTTTCTTAATTAGGAAAGTATATTTGTATATTGAATTTTTAATTTATAAAATAAAATTTAATTTAAAATTTAATTTTAAAATTTACAATGTTAATATATTTATATTAATAATTCCATTTATCACATTTAATTAATCCTGTCACTGCTCTTTTACAACAAAGGCGACTTTGTCGCTCGGTTACAGAATATGTCGAAAAAATACGTCATCTCTGTGCAATTTGCAATTTTAACACATCATATATAAATAAGAATAAAAACATAAATATTATACGCATGTGAAAAGAAAGAAAAAATTACATTATTAAACGACTAATTAATAATTAAAGTTAAAGATTGTTATATTTGTTTTCTGTTTATCGTAGAATTAGATCAAAAGATGCATTTTACGTTTTATAAGAGGTTTTATTTCTACATTTACCCTTTGATTTCTATATTTATATCTTCTGCATCAGTGTCTCAAGATAAAAACTAACAACTATTCGCACGAAACTTCACAGTTGCGGTTTTCAAAAAATCTAAATTTCATACCTACCATTCCAGCGGTAGCACTAGGATTGGACAGGATAACTTTTATATAAATATTGTAATTAGCAAAATAAACTCTGTCTTGATCAGAAAATTTTATATACCAACCTGAATAAAGACCACTTATAAATTATAATTTTTAAAATAGAAAAATACAAAATCAAAATTGTAAAAAATTTCATTGAAGAATTTATTAGTTGTAAGCTCGATTAATGCTATATGTTTTTTATACGAAAATTTAGTATGTTAGATTTTTGTTTGTTTATTTTAAAAAAAGTAATTCTTTGTATGTTCGATGAGATCTGCAATATTATTAAAAAAGATATTCGTTTAATTTAAGAGTATAAATTAGAATTTTGAAAGGAAAAAAATATTTAGATTTTTTACATATTAGATGACTTCTATATCACTTAACAGTATTAATTTCTTTCAAAAATTATTCTATATCCAATTAATAAACGCTTGAAATAATTATTTCTCCATATTTTTTTAAGCTTGACTGCGATCGTCTAAATATTAGTAATAAAGGTTTTTTTCGTATAAGAAATATCATTTGGTTTCTGGAAGTTTTTTTGAAAACTTTTTTTAATTTATCTTTCAACGAGATATTTTTTTATGTTTTTTGTCTTAACCTTGAGATATTAAATATGTGGTATTTATGGAATAAGATTTATAGTAAAATAAGTATTTGTTTTTTTGGTAATGAGATCTATTTAATCTTAGTTTATATTATAAATATGCTTAAAAACTTGGATCATAACATAAGTATTGATAAGTTATAAATTTTAAGCAGCAATACTAATTTATGATAAACAATGGTACAGCAAATAATTCGTGAACGACATTTTAAATATTTGTAAATTTATGTATTGATTTATTTTTTTAAAAAAACCATTTATTCTAGTGATAGAACAAATATCAAAACACTATAAATTTTTTTATGCAGAGATTTATTTTTCTATGGTGTTTTCTAGCAAAAAATTTTTTTAATTTTATGAATCTTGATACCCTAAGAATAGTGAGAAAAATAGTTTGAACGAGCAATAAGCAAATAATGAAATCTAAATTTTAAATATGATTATTTTTAATTAAGCCCTATTTGCTGATAATTTTGTTTTCCAAATCTTTGCTTTCGTATTTCGCACAAAGAATCTTCCCAGCTTTTAAATCACTGTGATTAATGCATTGATTTGTTTTGTATTCAATCTCTTTTAGTACAACTTATTATATATGTTTGATGTATTAGATTTTTTAACATTTACTCTCTTGATATTAATAACATTTATTCATAAATCAACTATATTCATTTTTTTTCTCCACCATACTGGGATAAAGTATTTCTGCTACAAAATCTCATAAATATAAGAATCTTCAATAGAAATTTTCACAAAAATCTTTTAAGTAAATTAAATGTATAAAATCATTTAATCTTGAGAAATTGATATTCTAAAAATTTAATCGTGCCCAAATTTGGTTTATAAAAGGATTATTAATAGCATAAGAAACATTAAATAAAATTTCTAAAAAATAATATTTATGTATGTGTCAAAATTTAGATCTTTTTTTTATTCAAAATATAAAATATGTGCATGTTTGCTTTTGAAAACTTTTAACATTGATTAATTAATATTTTTACTTCATATATAATATTGTACATAAAACGGAAGTAATTTCCCAAAAAAAAATGTTTCTAGAAATAAAAATTTAGTATGATTGTTATTTTTTTACTGTTTTATTATATTAAAAATGTACATGTGGACTCCTAGCATTTAGTATATGATTTTTTGTATTGGAATAGTGTTTAAATTTTTATTGGCATTTGAAATTATTCTATAAAATTTATTTTTTTTTATTATTTCTAAATGTAAAAAAGGAATAATTTTACAAATAAACACATCCTAAAAAATAATATTATTAATTATCTGAATTTTCGGAAAAAGATTTTTTTTACTCGTCTTTTATTTTTTTTTCTCTATATATTATATATATAAAAGAAATATGGAACTTTATGTGACAATATCATCACCTAGTTGGATCCATTAGTTTCTTTAAATTTTTTTTAATTTTTCTAAAAAAACAATCATTAGGGTTTAAAAAATCTTAATTTGTCTTTTGTATTAATTAGAAACTTATTTGTAATGAAATGGTTGAATGTAAATATTATAACAATATGATTCCAGATTTTTGATTCAATAACATGGTATAATTTTATAAGATTTGATGCAGTCTTACGCATTCTTTATCTAAAAAAATCGTGTTTTATTATAACCAAACAATTTTTTTGCACTATATAGTCATATATAACTTTAATTCCAATTTATATAAGGTGAATTTTAGATTATAAGTCTTTACAATAAAAATTTAATCATAAATATTTATTTATTCTTTTTTTTTCACACATTCGAAATATTAGCACGTGTTGTTGTGTTTCATAAGAGCAGAAAATTTCTATTCGCCTACAAAATGTGTCATATTTTTGCTGTAAACAAATACTAAAAAATGTTCTTCAATGATATCTGTGCACGGTGTTTTATTGTTGTTTTTATATTTTATAAGAAACCACTTTGAACTAAAGGTTATTTTGGATCCGAAAAAGAAATCTTTTACCTTTGTTTAGCTTATTTTGGATTTAAATAGTCTTTTTAAAAATATAATAATTATTTGGATAAATAAAAATGTTATATAGATGTATTGATAATTGATGGACATATGCTTTATAAAATATAATATTATTTTTTACTATTTGATATTCATGTTTTTTTTGCAATTGAAATTATTTTGATTTTATATATCTGCAATTTTTAGTATAATTTAAAAGTATCAGGTGTGTCGTTTAATTTTTTTTACTGAAATTAGGGATGATAATAAAGTAGTATTATTGAAAAAAAGAACGATTTTTAAAATTGCTATTATAAACATATTTATTGTAGTGCTTTGAAAACAAATATCAAATAACGTTAAGTTGCACATATTCATATTTCATTTTATATTTTAACACTTTTAATTCTTTTTGAATGTTTAAAATTATAAAGAATTTATAAAAAAAACGGATGAAAAAAATATTAGTAAGCGATGTAAGTCTTAAAAAACATTAATAATATTCTGAAAAAAATTTAAATCATTTCGCTAAAGAATTGAATAGATTTTTGCACAATAAATTTTAAAAAAAGTAACATGTAAAAGTTCCATAGTTTGATCAACATCCTTACATATAAGATTTTAGAAGGACTTATTTTTTTTATCTAAACAGTAATTATTTAGAATAGAAATTAGATTATTTTTGTTTTATATTTATTTTTATCTTATTAACTATAGTATATATTATATTTCGTAATGTTTTTTGTTTTATTGAAGAAAATATTCTGTTTTAAATATAATCATATATTATAAATTAACTTTGATACGATAGCTAATTTAAATTATTGTGTTGTTATGAACATTATTTGCACTTTTAAAAAAATTTATAGGGTTTTTATAGAGTTTATGATAAAAAAATGTTAAGATTTATGTGTTTTTACGTTTTTAATTCTTCATATATTATCTGTAAACAATACAAGAAACTAAATGCACATTTTTTTCTACGCTTTTTTATGTTATTTTCTATGTGTATGCGAAATTAGATCGAGATAATTTGATATGCTGCATTCTATTAAAATATTGGTTATTTTTTTCTATTACAAATTGAACAATTTAGACAAAAGTCAATATTATCAGAATGAAAATTCCATATTTTTATATATTTCTTTATTTGAATTAATGTTTGTCTATCAGATAAAATAGTTAAGAATATATATATTAAAGTATGATTGTTTACATTATAATCAAAATCTTAATATTTGATTTCATATTGATATATGAGTAATTATAGAGCAACAAAAGTTGATTAAATTATAGATCGTAATGGTATGTGTGCAAAATATTTTTTCAGTATTCCAAAATATCCGAAAAAAAGCCCTAAAAAAAAGAAAGAAATAAAATACAAATAAGTGTGAAAATTATAACGTGGAAATTTCAATTAATGTTTTTATTAGGGATGATGAAAAGAAAAAAAATTTCAATCTAAGCATTTTTCTGTGTATTCTGCAAATTTTGTTCAGTACACTAAGATCATATTATAAGTATCAATATTCCCCAAAATGTATTTTTCTTGTTATTTATGATCATAAGAAGATTTTTTATAGCTTAACATTTTTATTATATATTTATTTTATTAAGTAAATCAAATTTTTTTAAAATATTGACAAATAAAAAATATGAATCTGAAACCATGACAATTTGACAAATTTTATAATATTAGGACACAAAATCATTATATAAAGTTCTATTTTATAGCTTCTAATATTTTTATTAGATTTTAAATTCATAAATGTTAATTCTATATCTCGAATGCAATTTAAATATAAGTTTCTTATAAGTCAAAGAAGCCAATCAAACAACGATGAGCTAATTAGATTCAAACTATTATTTATAATACTTATATTTTTTAAACAAAAAACCATGAATATCACTTTTATTAGACGATAAATTCTACTTATATATTTATAAAAGATAATATCGTATATTTGATAACAAATTTATTTTAAGGGAAATTTTCTTGATAATATCGAATGAATATATTTGCGATTATTTTCAACAAATGTGATATTTTGTTTTTATAATAATTTATATTTATAATGAAATACTATTGTTTTTAAACAAATCAAATTTTTTTATCGCGATTCCAGTATTTTTGTGGATCAATTGTGAATTTCCAAAATTTCAAATTTTCGGATAATTAAATTGTGTATGCCTCAGAAATCAGAAAGCTAATATGTAAATTTGAAATATATAATTAATTTCCAATTTGATATATTTTATATTCTATATCTCACATTTCATATTTCGTTTGATTCATATTCAAATCAATGCTTAAATTTAGTTATAAAACATTTGAAATACTGGTTGATTACACAAAATCAATAAAACGGTGTTTCATCACTTACCTACCAGAAACAAATTTTAAATAACCAACCAAAGGACAAGAGAATTTCTTCATTTTAAAAATGCAAACCCCTAAATATCAATGAAACGCAGTGATTTACAAGAGGCATGGCTGATTGGCAACGCAATATTCATAGTATTGTACACATACGGCATATTACGCTACATAATAGCAATTCCTGACATTGTTCCCAAACAAGTTTTATCACTCATTCTATTACTTGTTTACGGTACAACCATATTTAATGTTTTTTTAGTAGACATCAAACAGCTTCCGTCGCTCACAAACTTCAGATGCATGCTTCTTTTTCTCACAATGCCACACAAAATCCTGCTTTTTCCGTTCTACATTCTCTCTTTAATCCACACTTCCCGCTTTGTTTGCGAAAGACGTAGGGAATTTGAAAAGTACTTTTTCTACAATTTGGCTGCGTGTTGCATGCAATTCCAGAAAAATGGTTTGCAGCTCGCGCTTACAGCACAGATTGTGATGGTTGTTATGTGTTTAGCTATGATTGTGTTTCAGTTGTGCTCTTTCTATACGTTTTTCCTGTATTTATTTGTTGTTTTTTGTGAGCTTCAGAATAATAAGGAAATGCGTGTTGCTTTAATTAGAGTCAGAAATATGTGTGACGATGTTTGTAAGAATTTGCCTGGTAAGTATAAGCCCATTTATGATAAGATAAGAGAAAAAGTCTTTTATTTGGCCGAAGAAAACCATAAAAAAACCGATTGATAAAGTATATCGTCTATTTATTATTAGTGTAGCTTTAATAATTATTTTTTATATTAATTTGAAACAGGTTATGAGTTTATTATTTTTGTAAATCATTATAACTGTAATTGTAAACATAATTTCTCAGATAATCAAAAATTGAATTTTTTTTCCGTCTACAATTTCGATGATTTTGCTTTATATTCAGTTGTTTAGAATTTCAACTGCAGTTTTTGAAATCAAACTTTCCTGCTAATTATGTTGTGAGTTGAAAAATCTTTTAAAAATTCTTTGCGCCATTTTTTTGAAATCAATACTTTCGTCTAAGAATTTTACTCAAACAGAATTTATATAATATGCGATTTTTCTTAAATGAGATGTATCAGATCAATTTTTGTGCTTATAAATAAGTATATTATATTCAATTGGAATTTTTATTCACTTATGCAAGAATTTTACACATGCTTTTCTTCTGAGTACAAAAATTTACAACTAATTGTTTTTATAGGCTGTAGAAATCGCCACAATATCTGAATTTTCTTTTAAGGTGGTATTGCTAAAATCGAAGTTTCGTTGTAAACCTTTTTTAGTATGTTTTGTTGAAAAAATAAATTATTTCACAGATGTAAACAACGATAAATCAATTGACATTTCCAGTTAATTCTATTCACAAAAATTTCAATGTAATCAATAGTCACACCCCAAATTTAAATGATTTCAGTGATTTTCTGTATAAAAAATCTACCATTAGGCTCATAACGTACTTTTAACACATTTTTCTTATCAACCGCGATTTCAAACGTATATTCTTATATCAGTAACAATTAAAATCATGAAAGCATATGAATTGTATTACTATAAGACATTTCTTATAAAAAACACCAAGTTTGTAATTTTGGAATTTTTTTATTTATATTGAAATATGCAAAAAAATTTTATTGCCAAGAATCACGATCTTTTTGTAATAATTAAAAAAGGTTAGTTGAAATCTAAAATCAAAATTAAAGTGTTAAAACGCATATACAGCGACAAAAATTTTTCATTTATATTGTGATATGAATTAGATTTTTTAACTTTATAATTAAATTTCACAAGCATTGAATTTTATTGTAATCTCTAGGAAACATTGCTTAAAATTTTTTATTTTTTTTGTGCTTTTCTTGATTAATCATTTTTTTTAATATTCTGTGTACATTTAAGAAAGAAAAAAATTTTAATATTAATAAATGAACCTTTAATGTATTTATATTTTTTTACATCAAAAAATTTGTGACTATTATATCGAGTATTTGCAAAGAAAAAAGATAAATTTATTATTTAATACAGCTTTTTATATACAATTGTTATCCAAAAAATGTTTTTTTTAAAAATTGACAAATGTTAAGTTGATATCAATAATATTTAAGGAAAACTATTGAAAAACATGCGTTACTTTTTAAATAAAAAAATACCTAATATTTTAAAAAATCCACGAAATATACAAAAAAGACTAAAAAATGATATATTGTTAGATTAGTAATCATTCACATTCAATGTTAACACCATGCCAATTTATTTACAGGCTATTTATTCGTGAAATCTCAGTTTTACATCTTTTAATATTATCTATCCTTTCATTTTCCTCCATTTTACTCTTATTTTCAAAACTAATATTCTTATCAACAATTTTCTTATTATCATTCAAAATCATCATTAATCTTCTGGTATACTCATTATCTGCACTGTTAAAACTGCTTTTTACATCACAAATAAGCGGATTTTCAAATTTCAAATATTCAAAATTTTTTCTATACTTCTTATCAACAACATTATTTTCCTTCAACATGTTCATATTATACACTCTCATGCTATTCACTTTTTGCTTGGCAACAGAAGGCTTTTTTAAAAGTAAATTTTTAGATTTCATCTCGTTCAGTAAATTCAATTCCTTCGTGTCTACATTTTTAGTACCACAAAACTGATGCGGCTTCTTTTTACAGGGATCTCTTTCTGGACGCATCTGGCTAAGTGTAAGCGGTTTTATTGTATTAATAGGATGGACGTCCATATCTTTTTTACATGAAAAAACAGTTAGCATACAAATTATTACTTCTAAGGTATACATTTCTTTGCCAACTTTTCACTGTTTATATATGTTTTTTTAAAACAAGTTTTGTGTAGGTTTTATGTGCAAAAATTTGTTTACCGCTATAATTAATTTTAGACTGTTTGGTATTGTTTTGTACCAATAAAATAAAAAAATGTTTGGAGTTTATTGGTTTACATCTTGTTTGAAAAAAAAATTTTACTTTTTTTTATGTGTAAAAAAATTAGAATTTATGAAACAATGTTTAATATTGACAATATTCTATATTTTTTTAAAAAAATATGTAGCTAATACATCTAAAAAGGGTTTATCTCATATATTTTTGATTCATATTTGAAATTATTTTTATTTGTATGTTAATAAAATTTTGTTGTTTTTTAGGGTGTTGCTTAGTATGCATAGATATTTTCGGAAATTTAAATCAACTTCGTTTTTATTTTAATTTTAATACGTAAAACTATTTCGAACATATTTTTTTCTTAAACTAAAGTTAAATCAGATTTTAAGTAATCAATTTCAAAAATACCTGTTTTTCAATGAAATAGGAAATTTTATTGAAAAATAATTTAACAAAAAAAAATATTAAAAATAAAAAAGTAGTGTATATTTTGAGTTTAATCTGAATCTGGGCTAAAAAATCTATGCTTGTAGTAGAGTAGCAATAAATTTTTTTGATAGTTTAATTTCGATCAAACATTCAATTTTCCTGTTTTCTTGATTGATAACAATTTTTCAAAATACTAAGAAAAAACAATATTTTTTAAAAAAATTTACTTCATAATAAATTAAATAATGCATTTATAAATTTTATTTGCTAAAATAGATTTAAAAAACTTGTATTATAATCGTAAATATGGCAAAAAAAATCTTTTATCAAAAGCACCTTTGGCCAAAAACTGATTATAAATCATGTTTTTTTCTTATATATCTGCTTTGGGAACTAATATTTATTTAGATAAAACACAATAAATATCATTCAAATGCAAATAAAGAAATTGAAAAACTGTTTATCATATTCTGTTTTCTTCCGTAAAAGAAAAAATATTTGGATAGTCTGCGCACACATATAAATTCTTAAATTTTTTTTAACAAAAAAACATATTTTTGAAAGATGATTACATCGTTTATAATTCTTTCAATCAAATTGTTTCAATAGAATAAGTAAGAGATGTTTTTTTTGTATTTTCATTCAAATCTTTTTTATACATTAATAGCTACAAATAATTGAAAATATAGTTATAGATAGTTCCTAAATAAAAAAAAATTGCATCACTTTTTGCTTTTAAAGGCAATGTTATAATAATAAAATATATAAACTACAAAATATTTTTTATTTTATTTTGCTTAAAAATTGTAAAAAATGATGAATGTGCTATAACTCTGGTTTATATTTTTTTTCTGATATAAAATGAAAAAGAATTGCCATTATCGTTTCAAACACATACATGTATAAATTTTCTAAATATTCTTTTTAATTGTATAAAAGATGTACAAAAAATTTTAAAATCGCATAAAAAAGTACATATTCAAGTATTTAAATGTTATTTAAATTTAAAATCACGATCTATGTAATGGTTTCCGATATTGTTGAAAGGTGTGTTTAATTATTTGAATTTTTACTAATTTTTTACATTGAAATGCAATATTTAAATCTAATTTCACATAAAAAACGCAATTTTCTTCCTTTTTTATACTGAAAAAACATTCGTAAAGTCGTATATTTTCCACTATAACTTTATATTATAAAAAATACTAAAAATCATATCAATAAATATAAAGCTTATATTGATAAATCTCAATTGTATCTCAACCTAGATTTTAATTACATTTTGATTTTTATTAAACAGTATCGCCAGGATGGATAATTGTTTTTATCGGTGATCTATAACAATTATTATAAAATATGAAATTATTGTTTAGAGATTATATAAAATAAAACAATTGAAAAATGAATATTAACACCATAAAAAAAACAAAAAAGAAAAATACGTATATTTTACTTTCAAATTAAGTTATAATAATCGAAGAAAAAATATAAAACCTGTTATATCATTTAATTTAACATTTGAAATTATTTGCCATGTTTAATTTTAAATATGGTTTTTTCATATAATAAAAACACATTTCGTATGCATCATTATTTTTGTTTTTTGTAGTTATAAATAATTTTTTAAAAAGGGTGTATGCGTCAATTACCATCTTAAAGTGCAATTTTGCCTAATAACATAGAAAAAAAATTTTTCTTAAAATATGTTTAGCATCTCTTTTATTTTGTTTATATTTTTATAAATATGTTATCTATGTGCAAAAAAAAGGCAATTTTTTAATTCGGTTCCAACATTGAAATAAAAACTTATTACATTTGTAAAATATGTTCATAAAAAATATATTGAACATTTATAACTTATTAAATGTTTTTATTATCTATAAATTGTTTAATACCAATTGTGATGTACAACATATTAAAATATCACAAATAAATGTAAAATTCCGATTTAAATGTCGAATTGTATTGATTGTTAAATACTATTTATTGTATATAAGGTTGTTTTAAATTCAATTTAAATGTAAATCTGTAATATTTTACTATTGGTATATTTTATAATGTATAATATGATTTGTTATTGGCTATTTTAGCAGACTTTATACCATATATAATCAGATGTTCAAGTATGAAAAAAAGTAGTGCAAATAAAAATCATATCAAAAATTATATTAGTAAGAATAGCTTTCATAGTAATAGCAACATTAACATAAAAAGAATAGCAGAAATCATAATTGATTGAAATCAAATAAGAAATCATTACTATAAATGGATTATAGATTCAATAAACTTTCAATATTTTCTTATTACATTTACAATAAAATCGTTATTCTAATTTACAAGAGAACAAAATTATTTTTTCAACAAAATACATCATATTCTACAGTTTAAATAACCATTTTATTTACTCTTTCTATTTTTTAGTTCTAAAATTCTAAACAAAAAATCTAAATACAAAAAATTAGCATCATGAATTTAATCCGACTGTTTATCAACATGCATAAATAGTATATTTTACGGATTTAATTAACGTTTTTTCAATTTTTTATGTCTAAAATGATATTTCATAATTAATTTTGATTATCTTTTGGTAGACTATAATTGGCATGACTTTTGTTTGCAAAGTAAAACGCATTATTTTTCTTTAGAATCATATAAAAAAATTACTTCACGTAATACCTAAACTTTTCGAGTATAATCATAAATTACACAATTTAATACACCTATCAGAAAAATGAAGATAATAAAAAAGTATTCATTACATTTTAATTCTAATATAAAATATCTTCAAAAAGTAAGGCTCACTCTTATATTTATTACTTACTTAAAGAAATATTTTTCAATTATTAAAATTATATTCCATATGAGTTTTTTCTGAAAAATAATGAAATGCCTTTTTTGTACCATTATATTCTATGATCGAATCATATCGTTAGGATTCATGAAAAAATACTGTTTTTTTATATATCACATAAAACAAATAAAAAGAAAAAATTGTATTTATATACTTATGTATCAAATTATATTTTAATGAATTAAAATAAGAAAATCCTAAATAAAAATAATGTTTTCCAAGATAAATAGATGCATATAAATTACAATGTTTCGTAATATTATTTAATGTAAAAGATTAAAATTAAATTTATTGAAATTCTCTGAATTTTCATATTTTAAATCAAAACGATATATTATCAGAAAACAATATTGAACAATTCTGTATGTTCACACAGTTGGAGACAATGTTCTTTGTCAAAAACCAAGTGATTTCATTTTTTTCTGGTTATCTAAAAATATGTCAAAAATCAAAAAAGGCTCACTTTTTTGAAGTTTTCACTTTAAATTGAAGCTTTTGATATTTGATCAAATATTTGATCAAATTTGACCTTTTTGGTGGATTATAGGTCCATAGTATCAAGATAAGCTTGATATATGAGGTTTTGATTTTTGATCAATTAGTGATTGGTCATAAGTGATCACAAAAAAGCTTAAATAGCTTCGTAAAGAAAACTAAAAAACGAGTTCAGATGTCTTTTAATAATAATAATTTTATTCCTAATCTAAGTAAGTCCGGTAGGCCAAGAGGGCGTCCCCGGGAATCCAACCTACACAATAAAATTGCTTGAAAATTAGCAATTAAAATTTATAAATTATAGTATTTCATAATCATTTACATATAGTATTTTTGTGATCAGATAATTCTACATATAAAAAATGTCTAGATTTAGAAACGAAATTTTTTACTTCTATCAAACCAATAAAAATGTTAAAATTGAAAAATATATAAATATTAGTTTAAAGATTTTTTCTGAAAAGTAAATTTTATTGAAAAGTGTTCATTAATTGTGTAAAAAACATCGTAGTTTTGTAAAAAAATTATATTTACTTTATTGCAGTAAATATAAAAACCACCAAAAATAAATGTTTTTCTTTTTATTAAGGCATAAATATACTTTTGGCATTACCGGTCGATATTTTCAAGAAAAAAAGAAATTCTCTAAAATGCATTTACTATATTTGAATTCAAAGTCTTTATGAATTTTTAAAAAATTGAATGCTATTTGCTGCTATTTTGTTTCAAAATTGGCTATAAGTTGTTCAGTTTTTTAGATTTCACTATTTAATTCTTCTTGGGAAGAAATAAGTTCAATTAGGTTATTGTAGTTGGCTGATAACGAACTAGACTAATGTGGTTAATAATATAACAAAAATAAACAAATGTATAATTAAATATCACAATTAAATAGTTATTTTATATCAATAATAAACTCGCCAATTCCAGGAAGCGAATGAAATTCACCGTCTTCAATAAAACAAGAATGTGGGTTTGAAGTTTTTGTTTACAATATATCACAACAATAGTATAAAGTAATATAGGCGAAACAATTACAAGTTTTATTGGAAATGACATGAAGGCATGCCACGCAGCCTAAAATAATGATTAGAAGCTTAACCGAAATAATTTAAAATTCGCTGATATACTGAAAACATCATGATTGGGCCCAATATTCATAAATTACTATATATGTTCCTTTTATTCTTCCTCCTCTAATATCCCAAGGGTGAACTTTGAAAATCATCAAAATTTTTTAAATCCAAAAATATTACATTATAACCTAATCTTTTGTTTTTGTCTTCGTTTTCTATACAATAACTTTATATGTACATATTTTTAACTCTATTTCCTATACATTAGATATTTATAAAATATTTTAATGTATAAAAAATAAAAACATCGTTAAAAAATGTAGACATTTATAACAGAATTTATAAAAGATTTTTAATTATATTTTTAACAGTATTTACTTGGTTTTTTGCAATAAATTTAAGTATTCCTTTATATAAATGCAAATTTAAATTCTTATTTTCCATTTGAAATGAAAAAATTCGCATAGAGAATCGATTTTGTTGATTGAAAAGTAATTTACAATTTGTAAAATGACTAAATTTTTTGTTTTTTAAATATATTTATGATTTAAAAATCTTTATAAATTTTTAGATAGATAATTTGCACAAACATTAAACTCTTAAAAATATTTTATCTGATCAACGATAACTTCTGATTTAAAACCATTAATTTTGTTTCTTCAAATCTATATTGAGCAACTTATTTCATTTTTTTATACAAATATTGTCGTTCTGGTCAAAGATAATATTACAATTATAAATTTTGTTTAGTTTTTCATAAAACATTTGAGCAAAAAAAATTCCGACATGTTTTTGCCTTCATTTTTATTTTATTTATCACAATCAAAAATTTTTAATCAAAAATTAAAAATATTAAAAAAAGATCAAAAATATTCATTTTGTATTTTGATAACCAACAGAAGTGCAAAAAAATAAGAAAAAAATAATGTAATACGTCATCTAATTTTTTTTGAATATGAATATTCCTTATCTTATCGTTCATAAAATTACAAATTCTCAAAATACCATTTTTTAAATTTACAATTTAAAGCATCAAAAATTTTCAATAAAAAATTTTTAATATATCAATAGGCAAAATTTCACACCTAAATACATTTGAGAGCTGATAAAAATATTTTTTTAGTATTTTTGAAATAAAGTTTGTGCATTATGTAATTATTACAGATCGACCATTACAATTAATTTATATTTATACATGAAACATTGCTTCGCATCATATTATAAAATTTTTGCATATTCGTATTATATAAATGATATTTTGAATTTTTTAACGTAAATTTACTTCTCAATAGTTTTTATGTACGTTTATTGATGCTTAAATAACCGAAGAAAATATCAAATTTTAAATATTGTATAAAATACAACAATTTTCTTTCTTATGTGAATTTATGATATAGAAAGAACAAAAAGCTTGGTTATAACAAAATAATTATTATCGATAAATTTACAACAAAAAATGATACAACCATTAATTTGAAATTTATCTTAAAGTTAAAAATCAAGATGAATTCGATTTTAAAAGCAGCTTAAACTTGATTCAAAAACGAAAATTCCTTTAAATCTTAATATGATACAGCATGTGTTGTTTATTATGTCAGAAAAAATTTCATGTAATCGAAATTTTTACCGGTAAATAAATCAATCGTATTATTATGTCAGATATAATAAATATAATATTTGTTAAAATTTTCAAAGAAAAGATTTCAGAGACATCAAATCAAATTTTTTTTAAACAAAATTTAAAAGTAATATTTTTTGGTTATTTTTTTATCAAAAAATACATAAAAATTAAAGTTTATAATTTGAAATTTAAATATGACTAAATTTTTCTATTTGTTTTAAAAATCGTACTTAAATTTTCAAAAGGTCGTTTTTGATATGTTTAGATATTAATACAGCATCTAAATAAAAAATATGCGATTTTAAAAACAACATTTAATTCTTTTTTTTTATATCAACAATATGACTTCATTCAACACTATGCGAAATAAAATATACCGAATTAAATGTAAATGCGCTTTCTTTTTCTTAATTTTTTTTTTAGCATTTTTAAACAAATTTTTGTTGAAAAAATTACTACAATTATCTTCGAAATGTTATTTTTATTAAATATAAGAACACTTAAAATCTTTTTACATTGTTTTCTGTATGTTTTATGCATTTAAATCACAAATAATTGTATTGCAGTTTTTTACCGGTTATATTTATCAGGTGAAATTTTATTACATTAATCGTATATTTTTATATCAAAAATTATAATTATAAGCTATCTATCCCATAACAAATAAAAAAATATTTCTTTAATTAATATATCATTTATTATGTAAAAAATAGGATAAGCTAAAAGTTTACATCTAAGAATTTTTACGAAAAAAGAAAAAAAATCAAAATTACTAGTTTGATAAATGATTTTAATACTCAAATTATTGTCAAATGTCATCCTACTGCGACGGGCATATTCATGATTGTAATATAGCATAATATTCTAAATTTTTCGTTTGTGTGTTATATTTATATAATTTTTGTTAAGTTCTGGTAATTTCTACACATCACTATTATTGTCACTATTACTATTTTTATTAACCTATTACTAAATTATATTATTCCCAAATAAGTATTTTTTTTACAATTTCTGGAGTTAATTTGTCAATTATTCTCTTCTTCCATTTTTTATGCTATAACTTATTTTAATAGTTATATGTATTTTTTTCTAATTATTAAATGAAATATTCTAAAAAAAAATCGTGAAAATAATATGCAAGTATTTTATATTGCATATATTAATATCCAATAATGTACAACTACCAATACTTAAAACTTTTCTCATAATTAGTAAATATAAACAATATTTTTTTTCTAAAATATGTGGTCTTTTATAGCAAATACATTATTACACTCTTCTTTTAATATCTAATAATACATAAAATCGCCTTAATCTACATTTTAAACAATATACACCTTTTCTGTATAAGGTAAACTATTAAAAACACAATTTAAAAAAAATTGTGTTTTATTAAAACCTTTTTCAAAGAGTTTCTAATAAAATATATCGTGATTTAATTATAAATTATATTACGAATTTCATTTTTAGGATTTAATTTACGAATCCGTGGTTTTTGTGGAAGTTCTATTACATTGAATTAAAGTGTTAAAGTGTCATTTTCAACAAAAAATAATGCTTTTTGTGCTTTTTTTTCTCTATTTTTCTTTCTACATATGTAAAAAGAAATTTAGCGGTTTAATCATTCAATAATTTAAACAGAAAAGAAAAAAAAAGAAAAACAGTTTTTTATCTATAAACACACGATTTACAAAAAAAATATATGGTTAAACTAAATCATTTATATAATTTATATCTATGATTAAAATTGATAAAGACTTACTTGTAAACGAAATTCAAAATGACAATTTTTATTTATTACTTATTGCATTTGCTTGTGATTCTTGACTATTTTGCTGCTTTTATTTCTTATTTTCTGTAGCAGGGTGCAATAGAATTTTTTTATCTAAAAGATTTAGCAAGCTAAATGATTAAAAAAATTATATATATATTAGAAGCAAAATATAATATATCCTTTTTTGCGATTAATCTAAAATAAAATCTCTCTTTTTATATGCCATTAAGGTAATCTATTTTTTTTTATGTTTTATTAAATCATACAAAATTTGTAAGACATTTAATTTGCTACGAACTAAAAATAGAAAATTTAGATATACTACCAAAGTATGTAAAAATAGGAAAATTTATATAGAGAGATAAAAAAACAGCCGAATATCTTGTATCTTATCTACTTTGAAGGAATAGTTAGAGTTTTTTGTCTCCCTTGGCTCAACACTTCGGTAGTTCTTGTGTCAATATCGGTCTTCTTGGTTCGGTAATTTTTTTCGCTTAGAGTTTTTTTTAATTTTATCATAATGAATGTTTTTTCTAAAATCCATGTTTTCTGTAAATATGATTTCTCGGTTTTCATTTTTTTCAAAGGTAAATCTGTTTTGATTGTCTTTTCTTTTTTTGGTCAGCAGATAAACGTTGTAACACAAAAATTTTTAAATGATTTTAGTTAAAACGATATTAAAAAATTATGATAAATTTTTAGTGTTACAATTTTATGTTAATATTTTGAGGGGAAAGTGAATTTAAGCCTACTACTTTGTGATAGAAAAAACTAGCACACATTAAATAAACAATACAAATATGGAGTGCCTTGAATTTTTCTATTAAAAATTTACGTCCCAATTCACATAAATTTTCCATTTTTGTTGTTGCTTTCAAGGGTTACCACCGTTTTTTGTTTTTTGGCATATTTAATATTTATCTCTGAAAAACGCCTCCGAGCTAATTGTAAATACAATTTTCACATGGAGATAATGAAAATTTTCAATAAAGAAAATGAAATACAGCAAATTCTGGAGTGAGCCGCTGGAATAACCCGGACCTACAAATAGAAAACAGATTAATAAATACACTTTGCAACAATATGACATTTACAAAGCTTTTTACGCCACGCTGGTCGTTCACCCACAGAGTGCGGCATATTTATTAGGAAATGAAGTTGAAATTCGTGTTATGGTACTAAAAGATTTTTTAAGGATTAAAAAATGATAGTGATTTATTTCAATATCATTATAATACAAAATATAAGAAAAAGATGAAAATACAGAAAATGTAGAAAAACAAAAATAATATAAATAAATATTAAAAAGAACCATAAAAAACAAAATAATAAGCTATGCAAGTGACAGAGATGAAAAAGCCAAAAAAATCTCAAAAGAATATCCTTAGTTTGAAATGGTCTGATTTTTAAAAGACTTGAAAAAAAATTTATGAAAAAAAATCAATATATTTTTTTATTAATATCATATATCGATGATATTTAACCATTTCGACTATAATATCAATTCATTCAATAATTTTATATAACTATAAATAATTATAGATATTAATCACAATGATTAAAATTTTGAAATATTTCAAAACCATAGAAGCGATTAGTTTTGTAAAGAAAATACAATAAAAGTTTATTTTTTTTATTCTATAATTAAGAATAAAATTT
Organism: Edhazardia aedis USNM 41457; assembly: GCA_000230595.3. Classification (NCBI taxonomy): domain Eukaryota; kingdom Fungi; phylum Microsporidia; family Culicosporidae; genus Edhazardia; species Edhazardia aedis. The sequence continues at coordinate 575,153 of AFBI03000016.1, read as the reverse complement.
TTATAATGAACTCGCATTATGGCTAAAGAAGAATATTTAAAACAACCATTTTGTATAAATATTTTATACTATTACATAAAGACCCGCACAAATGTACAAGTAAATTGAAATTCCCAAATTTGAAAACGAATCATTTATATAAATATTTTATACTATTATATAAAGATCCGAACGAATGTATGAGTATATTGAAATTCCAAAATTCGCAAACATAAATTTTTTTAACCATTATATCTACTCGATAGCGATCAACTAAGGATAATTTATATAAAATCTTAGTTTCTACATTATATATGAAATTTTATTTTCTATTACGATATATTTGTGTGATAAATATCACATATTATTAACAAATTAAATGAATTAATTTTTTAATTTAAATTATTAGTCTTAAATTAATATTTTTGAATATTAATATTAAATATCTTAAATTGAATAATATTTCATTTTTATATTAACAGGAAATAAATTTAAATTTAATTTTTTTAGTTTTTTTTGGAAATCAGAAAAATTAAAAAAACCATCTAAGATAAAATAGAAAAGAAAAGAAATAATAGAATAAATAATAATTTATTCGGCTACGATATTAAGAGAAACAATGGTTTAGATAACAAAAAACTTTAGTAGTAATAGTAATTTAACCAATATTCATAACAATGATTATCTGTGTAAATATAACAATATTTTAAATTTCAAAAATTCTAATTGATACTGTGATATACAATATCACATATATTTAATATTTTAATATTAGTTATCAAAGAAATGTGTTTATAATTTATATTTTTAACATTCTAAAAATAAATTTATGTTTATAGTTTTGTGAAACTAATTTCATTTTAAAAATTAAAGAAATTAGTATAAGTAAAAAATTAATATAAAATATTTCTATATTTAAACTTTTTTGTGATTTTTTGTGATTTTTTAGAGATAAGAAAAATCACAAAGAGTTATTTAAGTAAAAAAAGAAAAAAAGAAAAAGGAGAATGTTGCATAATAAAAATAACTTTAGTAGTAGTAATAATAGTAGTAGCAATTGTGTTAGAAGAAATCATATATTAGCAATAATTTTAGTAGTAATGATATTAGTAGTAATCATTTTAGTAATAACAATAATAAATATAGCAACAAAAGCATTTCCAATCTTTAGAATTCCATTTTAAAACAAACAGTGTTCCTTCTTAACAGGACAGATACATTAATATTTATAAACATATACTTAAAAAATGGTTCTTTTATTCCAATAAAGGACAATTTGTTATCAAGTTTCTAGAAAAAGTTGCCTGGACACAGGGAATATTTATAATATATATTTTTTCTTGATATGACAATCTTTTTATGCCTGTATTTATGATTTTATCAAGCAACGAATTTGTATCCGATAATGTTTACTAATTTTATAAAGTATTATGCTCTCCTGAATCGAGTATCAAGATTCTTATTCGACCAATTGAAACAAAATAAAAATATTTCACTTTTTTGAACATTGCGGAAAGCGCCAAAAATGCTTTTGTTATCAAAGTATTTTAAGAAGAGATAAACAAATGCTTTGGCTAAATACATATTGATCTTTTTTTATGAAAGTTATTAAATTAAAATTAATATTATTATCATTTATTTTTATTTTTATTTTTCTTTTTCTTAATATTGCTTTTATAGATGAACCATAACTTATTTATCACATTTCTTTTTTTAGTTTATTATCTAGACATCAGATAATTATTTATAAAACATCTCTAAAAACATCAAAAAGTAATTTTATCTCTTATTTATAGGTAACCTAAAAAGGTTAATGAGCAAAAAAACCAATTCTCTTTGTTCCTAATGCAACAGGCATTCACAATAATTATTTAAAAATATATAAATTTTTAATTTCTTTCCAAAAACAGAGAAATATAGATTTTCTCCTTTACACTGTATAATATTCTAATTGCACTAACTTTAAAATATTTGATATTATACAGCTATTTAAATTTTTTCCTTTTTTTCTATTATTTAATAGTTTTTCCAAAAATTATATTTCATAATGTAAATCTTTTGAATAACATTTGGTGAATTAATGCAATATGCAATAAACAGCATCAAATTGTTTTGTAGACATCCACCAAAAATTTTATTTAATCTCAAATCGTGAAATTGCAACTATTTTATAATTACTAGAAAGTCATAACAATCTTAAATACGCTTAAATGATTAAAAAATTGGATTTATATATAATATGATTTAAGAATATTTTATTGTAACTACGGATTAGAATTGTAGTTTAAAATTTATAATATATTTTTATAAAAATTATATTTTTATCATCATTTAATTAAAACACCCCAACTTTATTTAGTTTAAATTAATTTCACTTTCTCTTTTAGATTTGATTAACAAAAAAATTACTAATTGTACTGCTGAAAATTATATTTTTATTTTTCTATCATAAAACCTACGATTCAATCTCAAACGGTATTAAGTTATAATTTTTATGCACTCATTTACAAACGTAATAGAAAATTTGCTGATTTTAAGTCAAGTTTTCATTTTTAAAAAAACCCTATTAACGAATTATTTTTTAGCGCAATATAATAAATGGTTTTTGGTTATGTGAAAAAAGGACTACTTTTGTAATTGATGTTTAATTAAACGGTAATCTACAAGAGCTGCTTATATCTAAAATTATAATCTAAATATTAAGGTTATGTGTTATTTGAATTGTAAATAAAAAATTATATTATAGTATACTGATATTTAAAAAGAATAAATGTTTTAATAATACTTAAACTTATTTAGCTTCTAACATAATCATAGAACATTTAAATTAAATAAAATGGTAGTAAAATAATTATGTTTTCTAAGCATAAATTGTCTGAATAAATTTTTATTCATTTTTTTATTCATTAAAATATTTTAATTATTTTAAACATATTTATTATCTTTTTGTCTATTTAAATGCGTTTTCTAAAAATAAACAATTAATTTAAATATTTAAACAACAAATTCTTTCCATATAAATATAATTTTAATTTAAAATATACCCATATGAAACTTGTTTTGCTTTTAATTACGCTTATAGATTACTTGAATGCTGGAAAAAATTCGGAAACAACGCAATTAAAAAAGACAGTGAGAGATCGGAAAAAACTAAACGGAATCTGTGGAAAGAAAGAATCACAAGTTTTTTGTTTAAAAAAGAAAAAAAATACAATAAAACCAATCATAAATCAAGGAAGAAAATACTCTAAATCCAAATCTGGTGGTGCTGTTAAAGCTGTGTGTAAAATTAATGTTAAACCCAGAAATCCAACTTTACCCACGCAAAACATAACAAGCAATACCACTTATAATAACAGTGATTTAGACAAAGACCAATTCATAAACGCTGCACATATTTTGACATTTGACGGCAATTGTAGCAGTAGCACTGACAGTGATTCTTCAAGTAGTAGCGAGTTAGAATGATTGACAACTATAAGTTGTTGAAAATTATGAACGATGGATGAAATTAAAATTTTAATTTTTTTTAATTATTATCCTTGAAATATCCAAAACAGTTCTAAGAATGAATTTTTTATAAATTCTTTTCGGGATGTAAATAAATATGCATCATTATTTATATTTTGCAGCCATTTTTAACCAATCATTTAACTAACTGATCGACCAATTATAACTTCAATTGAATTCATAACGGGTGATTTTTTCAGATAACCAATCAAAACATAATATTATTAAAATTGTCCCAAAGGGGAAATTAATTTCGAAAAAAAAACTTTTGATTGCATTTTTCATTTGTTAGTTAAATATTATCTTAAACATAATGTTAGCAGAAGTTGATGAATCAACAATATATAATTTACAGACAACAGTGTAAAGTACTGATTTTTTTATCAATTTGCAAAGAAATCTTTGAGAAAATCATTTGGTTTTTTTTTTCTGATTTTGTATCTATTAAAAATCTTTTCAGGTTTATCTAACGACACTTTAGTTTTGATCGTATATAAAGAATATATTATAGGCCTTCAATATGAATTATGTACTGGATTTCACCACACAAAACCGTTTTTCAATATATTATCTTCTTTACTAAAACTTAAAAAATTTATAAAGTTAAAAAATAATTGTAATATCTAACAAATGGCATGCGTTTTTCTTTGATTCAACAGTCAAAAGTAATCCTGCGATCCAACTCTAAAAAATCGTTATGTAAATTCCGTTTAACATTTTGTTTAGAAGACAAAATAAGGATATTTAAAAAATGAACTTTTTTATACCAATTTTAATATGAAAAATATTTAATGAATTGCAAAAGAGCTACATGTTATACCTCTTTTAAGAAGATGCAAATCACAAAATAACTTAACCGATAAAAAAATGACATAAACATATTGTTGTATTCACTAAGTATTTTGTTATACCCAAAATAATACTTTAAAATATTTTTGTTATAAATATTAATATTATTTTTAAAAGAAAGAAAAAAATATTTTTATTCATTATTTTTTATATTTATTAACAAATGTAAACTATTTATAATTTTAATTTTACATATTTTCAACTTTTTTCTTTTTTTTAAAATTGGCAACTTTTGATAAACCGAAGACATATTCTATTTTCGGATAAACTAAAATTGATAAACATAGCAAATTCGTATTCAATTGGAAATAGAAATAAAAAATCACATATTTCACAAAAATCTAATTATATATATTCGCCGTAACAAAACAGAATATTTATACTAGTTTTTTTAATATTTTGAGTACTATACTTAAATAACCATTAAAACTTTTTTTCCCGAAAAATAATCAGACGTTTATATGAGATGAGAACGGAATTATAAGATGGATTTTCAAAGGACATGTTGACTTGGTCAGATGAAATATTCTTTAAAAAGTATGCACCATGATACTATAAAATAAATATTGAATCTATCGATTTTTTTTGTTGAGAATAGACCTGCAAAAAAGTGGCTATTCTTCTGAATAAGCCGATAGGATCACAATGTTGTAAATAGTAATCAATTAATCTGATAAAGTGTTAGAATTCAACGTACACAATTTCTTACTTCTTAAATAAAAAATAATGCTACTTTTCAATGCCTTTTTATTTAATTTAATATTTTATTGAATCATTGATGGTTAAAGGACTAAAACTATTTTAAAGAAATTAATACCAAATAAAAGAACTCTTTTTTTGATAAAAAAAATACTTACATAAATACAAGTAATTTTTTTTTTCGCTGTCTACATTTTAGTATTATTACTATGACTGCACAGTATGCTAATAACTTTGGGAATATTTTATTTTCAATCAATATAGTGCACTCATTGAATACTAATTAAAATACCGCTAAAAAAATATCATAGCAAAAATAATGAGATTAAAAA
>AFBI03000016.1:260127-569232 GCA_000230595.3 Edhazardia aedis USNM 41457 | reverse complement strand
ACAATCTATTCGTTTATGTTTTTAAACAGTCCACAAATCAAGGTTTTTATGTAGCGACAAGGATAAAAAAAGGTTGTGAACAAAATTATATTATATACAATGAAGATATTTTTATAAGAATTCGTTGCTAAATTTTAATTTTTAAGAGCTTTACTCATTTATATAAAGCTCGATAATATAGACAATATAAATATAAAAAATTGAACATAGAACAATCGTTGTGTTTTTACGAAATACTCAATTGGATTATCAGGTTTTTTATTTTTATTTTTAATTGATTTGTACAATATTTTATTCAGTAAAAAATATAATTTTTAAAACTCTAAAAGTAAGTACTTTTGTTACCACATTGCATAAAAAGGTTTTTAATTCATCATGAATTGATTCAATTGAGTTTTATGATCAAATAAAATTTAAAACACTATAATTGTTTTATATATATGTGTATATGTGAGTATGTTGATTAATTTTGAATTTATTAAAAACTATACAAAAATCTAAAAATTCCCGGTGCTCAAAAGCTCTGTTAAAAATATACTACAAAATTTAACATGTGTAAATTACTAGACTAATTTATATAAATTTTTTATAAATTTTGTTTGAGAAATATTTGTCAAAGGCCCAATCGAATTTCATACAAACAGAGTACTTTGATTTACGCGATACAAAATGTGCATAAAAGAAAAAAATAAGAAAAACAAAGAGTCTAAATTATTGTACTTTACGAGTACATAGTACATAAATTGTGCTAAATTTTAAGGTTTTACAAAAAATAGAAGTTTAATACTAAAAGCCTTAGATATATCTTTTCACCAAATAAAACATATGTAAATATTATTTTATTTACGATTATTTTAGATGCATTTTGAATGGTAAAGTTTTTTTTACTAAAAATTGCCAAAAAAGTTTTATCAATACAAAAAGTAATTTAATCTATAAAAAACGAACTCAAAACGTTAAATTATTTGACGAAAGAAGATTAAAAATATCGGTTTAATATGTGTAAAAAATTTATTCATTTTTATGAAAAAAAAATTTATTATCAAAAAAATGTTTATTGATTTAAAATATCATAAAACGTTAACAACTAAACATAATATTATATTATAATTTTTTTTGTAATCTAGTATTTATAAACGCAAATTTATTGAACAAAATAAATAAAATGTATGATGAGGATACATGATAATGACATAAAAAATGTTTGCAATTAAAAATTCAGTAAAACTCGGTTATGGTATAAAATAATAACTGATAAGATAGTAGCAGATCAGATCCTAAATTAATACTGTATGAAGTATAAATAAGAGTCTTTCCATAAATCTGTTCTTAAAAAGTTAGTCTGGTTTTTTGAATTATTTGTGTTGTTGTAATTCTTATAGCATGACATATTTTCTATGTCTCTGTTTTTATTGTAATCCCGTGATATGTAGCATTGACGATATTTTTGCATCATTTAGTTTCATCCTGTTCTCATAAATTTCTTTTAAACTATAATTCAACTATAGAGATATGAAAAAATATCTCTTCAGGTAATTACAAATTATCCAAAAAATATTCAACGTTTTATTTTCTCAAAAAAAACCGAGAAAGAATACTTTCTTCATTATACAAACTTGCTAAATTTTATAATCATTAAAAAACATTGAATATTTTACAACACATATTCTTAACTTTTATAATTTCTTAGAGAAAGAATACGAGCATAAAATATTTTTTTTAAATTCTGATAACACCTCATTTCGCAATAATTTATTATTTAAAAACATAAAATTATTTTGCGTAAATTTTTATTATATGCTTCACTTACATCGATACAAGTATGATTTCGATTTTTTCATTAGAATTTGAGCATGATATAGCGATTATGTATTATTTTAGATATACAAAAATCTTATTTACATAAACTAAAATCAATTGATTTTGTATCTTTTTGAATATATTTATATGTATTTTTTACATTTTAATGTATAAATTCAAATACATCTAATTTTAAGACATTTTTTAATGTAATAAACTAATCAAATTATAAGTTTGTTTGTTCAAGATATATATAACCACAAAATCGGTGTCCAAATATAGAAAAAAATTGAATAACAAACAATAAAACAAAGAAAAAAAATTAAAAAAAAACTAAAAAATTTTAAAATTCGTATTCAAAGTTATATTATTAAAATAAGAACAAAATTATTTTAATAAATCTCAAAGATAACATTTATATTATTTTTCTTCCAAAATATGTATATTTTACATTATTTGGTGGAATCAATAGTATATTTCATAAAAAACAGCTACCTAATATGTGAATTTAAGGTCCAATTTTGTAAATTAATAAAAAGTGTAGAATCATGATTTATAAAGAAATAAAATGATTAAGCTTTATATACTAAACACCTTCACATTACGCAGATTAAAATTTACAAACAGATTTATCAATACCAAAAAAGGAGACAATTTGGCAACAGAAATTATATTATGGAAACAGATATCGCATCACTACATATTGTTTCAATATTTATTGAAGATATACATAAAAGAAAAGTTTTAATTTTAGTAAATATAGCATAGAATAGTTTATTTATTCTGATTTAATATCATGTTTAATATTTTAAAATAGAAAATCAATAGTGGGGCAATAAAATAAATCAGATATTTTTTGAAACCCAAAGATTAAAAAAATAAAATATTTACAAATGATGTGCATTTATAGCATATTAATATGTGCATATTTTATTTCATCTAGAAATAAAGAGTTTATATCAAAATTTCAATGTTAAAAAATAAATTTCAAAGCCAAAAAAAACAAATTTTTATTTTATTTATATTTATAAATTTTATTTAATAAAAATTTTTAATTAAAAAATCTTTTTCAAATTGTATTGCGCATAATAACAAAAAATATTTGTATTTCCCTGTATAGATTTTAACATAAAGATTCAATGCATTTTCAGGCTTTATAGATTTAATTACAGCAAAAAACCGCAATAAATCTTATTTACTATAATAAATTATGCTCGCATATATTCATATTTATATGCATAACATACTTTATGTTCATATATGTATATTTTATGATATAGTATATGTAATATACACATAGTTTATCTATAAATTTAAATCATCATTTAGGCAAATATTTCTAAGATGTCTTTAACAATAAACTTTTTTCATTTTATGATATTTCTAGATTTATTGTTAAGTATTGGTCTATAAAATATTTCTGTTCTGTTAATGAAAACATCTGTTTATGCGTAAAAAGTAGTAAAATTTGAGTTTTTATACATTCGATAAAAAAAAATCAACATAAAGAAAACGCTATTATGATTATATACACAGAAAAACACTACAAAAATGTGGTTGTTTTATAACTTATACCTATGTTTTACTTTCTTATGACAAAACTAATAATAAAGAATTATTTTTTTTAAAAAAAATATAATTTTTCATATTTCTCATATATATATATATATGTAAACAAACTTATTATTATAAAAAATGTTAAAAAATCCAATAGAAATTTATGAAAAATAGAAAAACTTATTTTCAATGCTTCAAGAAGGCTTTAGTTATCATTAATTTTATAAATCAGCTTTTTAAACCACACGAATTTGTAGAAATACCGAACATTCGTTAATATATTTTTTTTCATACTATTTAATTGTTAAAAAAAATTTTCTTTATAAAATGTGATAAATTATAAAAAGAAATTTGAAATAAAAAAACATAAAAAATTGTAAATAAGGTATATTTATAAAACTTGTACTGCTTTAGATTTCGATGTTCTTTTTAAAAGATAAAACTTTGAAATAAGATTATTTTTTATATTTTAATTCAATGTAAACACGTATTATTTTCACATGATTTGTCAGAAAATGTGTAATTAGACAGATAAAAAAAATTAACTTTGTAATTTTATTTTCTTGGCAGTTTTTTAAACAAACAAGAAGATATATTAAAATATAGAAAGAAAATGTAAATTTAGTAAACTAAAACGAACCAGAAAGGAAGGTGAATTGTTAGGTAATCTTACATTTTAAAATTTACACCGAAGCGCTTCTATAAAAACATATCCCCAAAATTCCAAAATGTATTTTAATAAAGAAGTAAGGAAATTATTAATAGGGCAAGTCCACTGTGCTCACACTGCCCAGATATACATTAATAAAACACAGCAAATATATTAATTCTTGTTAAACTCTTCTTAATAAAAGCTTTAATTATAAAATACACACCAAAATTTGGTAGTGTACCAATGTAGCCTTGTTCATTTACTATGTTTTTATCAATTTTTTGAGTTAATCAATTGATTTTTTTCTATATATCTGATAATGAAATTTTTTTGTTTTAATGATTTTATATTTTCTAATGTTGTAACTCAAGGTGTTGAAAAATTTTTTTTAAAATTTTTTGCTTCTATTTATCATTATTAAATAATAAAAATTTTTCTGTAAAAAACAATATGAAATACACCATAATTTAAAAAACTTTTTTTCTTAAAAAACCTGTTCTCAATTTTTTGTGAAAGAATTCAGTATAAAAAATAATAAATTCAATACAAATTATCTATGTATATTTATCATGGTTTGAAATGTACTTTCATGAATAATTTGACCTATCGTTTGTAAATACAGGTGTTATTAAAATTTTACAAATATATTTTACCTTTGTGTGTCTTTGTGATACTTCACAAAGATTATTAGTTTTTAAAAAAATGAAATTAAACATTCTCACATGGTGCCAAATATAGTATTAAGTGGTATTTATTATATTATTGCATTTTGTGTTCCAATTTAGAAATGGAAACGAGTTTTTATGTTTATCAACTATAGTTGTATCAGAATTGGAAATAGATACTAGTTTATCCGAATTTGAGAATTAGAAAAAGAGAATAAAAAATATGTAAAAATATAAATACTAAATATTTTTTTAAAAAAATAATGGATAATAGAAAAACCTTTAATCTGCTTTTTATTTGAATAATAAAAACAATCATTGTAATAAAAATTTATTTACAATATGAATATTTAAAACATTTTTTAGAAATGACCAAATTCCTTTAGATAAGGCAGTCTTATATAAAAATTTAGAAAATCAAGTTAAATTCGTTTTTTTATTCTTTAAACCATTTTATGTTTTTAAATATTATTTGTTGTGTTTAAAATATTTTTAGAACAATGTAATCAGTTCTTTGAAATTTTTTTAAAAACTTTTCATAACAGATCAATAGAGACTAATAATTTAATCGTTCTCAATATTTTTAATCCTAATAAAAAAAATTCACAACTTATTTTACAAAATTAAAAGAACAAATTTTTATATCAAATTTGACATTTCTTGTAAATTTACTTTAAATTCTAAAGATTTGTAATTTTTTATGCTGTTCTATAAGCCATAAATAAATTATTATATAAAACCATTATTGTAAGTGTGAAACAGAAATAATTTGAATGATAAAAGAAAACAATTATAGAATCTTAAATCTATATTTTTCTGGGGCTTTAATGCCTTTAAAAAACATTAAAGCAAACATTTTAGTGTTTCCTAAATGAATCACTATATTAAAAATTTAAAGTTTTTTATACATATATTTTAGAGAAAATTTTTGTTTCCAATTACAAATATACAAGAATAGAATAACAAAAATTTTATACAAGAAAAACGACAAAAAACCGTGATATACCACTGGAAGTATCTTATATTAGTGTGTTGTTGAATGCTGTATTGTATTTTGTAAGACTTTAACTGCTAATTTCATTACTAATTGCGAAATTTTGCTATAGAATAGAAAAAACTGTTATTTAATGTGAAAAAAATACCAAATACTATTTATTTGAGAATATAATATATATTCTATTCATGTTTTTCATTTATCATTTCTTCATTAATTTTTTGTTAATTGAAAGTAATATGAAATTTACCTTTTGACATATCATCATATAAAACCATAAATAAAAACTTGAATAGCACATTAAGTTTTGTAAAGTTAGAAAAACTAAAAAATTTAGAATATATGCGATCACAAGTGCTTAATTTTTGAATATAATTTAATTAGTCAATTTATAGCAAATAGATAAAAGTTAAATACTTTAAAGAAAAAAAGGTAAGAAAAAATGTTTGATACATGCATAAACATATTTAAAATATCTGGTTACTACTGCAAATTTATAAATGATCTTAAAATTTTAAATAGATCAGCACGTAAAAATAAAAAAATATATTTCTGGTGCAATTTATTGATTGTTTCTAGCCTTAAATACCAGTGTGGAGGAATGTGCCAATGAACACACATCCAAGAGGTTCAAATGTTTTTTATACTGGCTTCTCTTACAAAACTAGTGTAGGATCCTAGGTGATGAGGCAACCAACGTTATTAACAAATATGAATTTAGTGATCACACAAGGAAAAAAAAGGAAGATAAAGAAAAAAATGGTAAGAACATAACAGAAGAAAATATGAATCGATATTTAAACCATCGAAACGGAGAATAAATAAATAAAAGTTACTTTAAACAACATTATTATCGTATCTATCTTTAAATTATTGGTTTTTCAATTCTTCACACATGGTAAGTACCACTTCACTGTCGGATAGAGGTTCACATCCCAAGACTTATCATGTCAACAAGCTCAAAAATTTTAATATACAAATCTTTATATCAGCGAATTTATAAAATTTTTGAATGTTTAAAAAATATTTTTAACTGTATGAATTCATAATACGATTTTATTATTGAATGTATATTTATATATGAATTTTATATAAATTTGTGTAGATTAATATCGTTCAAATTTTAGGGTATGAAAGATTGTATTTTATAATATATTAGTTTTGAAAATTTTTATTAATACTTATAAAAACCCCAAAATCTCATAAATTTGTTTAAAAAATATGTTTTAGAGCAATAATACTTTTAAAGTGCACATTTACACAACAATTTGTGATAAAATATTTTATCAGCACAAAATTTACAGAAATTCAATTCAAAGATTACGATGTCTCGTGCGAAAACCACCTGTACCCGTCAACTTGAACATATAAACTGTTAGCGTGCTAGGAAAAGAAATTATCAATACACACTATAATTATGCAGGCTGAACTTTAAGTTTATTCTCGATCGTGATACTTTTTTTTAAGAAAAAGCAAATATTTACAAATACCCATTTACATGACACTTTATAACACATTGCAAAATTTAACAAAAAACTATGAAGTATATAGTTGTTTTAATAAATTTACACAAATAAAAAAATAAGTAAGATGTAAACTATTTAATGTCGGGATGTGAATTAGATATTTACTGTCTTTTTTTTACTTCTTATTTTCAAAACTGTGTTTTATATTTAAAGAAACTATGTAAAGCTATTTATTATTCTGATTTATAAATTTTTTGAATTGTATATTTGTGAAGTATTCAAAATTGCAAAAATATTGATTAAATTACCTTTATAAATTTAAACAAATAGGACCAAAAATAGAAAATTCAAAATCAAAAATACTATCAAATACAGAATTGTGGAAAAATGCTTGCGAAATAATACTTATCGATTAATTTTTTAAATCAATTATGATAAAAAAAACATTAATAAGCAGTAATTAGAATGTCAGAAAAATTAAATGCTGAGATGATAAATTGCATATATTGTATGTTATAATATAATGGATTTTACGAAAAAAACTTGCAAAACTAGTTTCTCTATTTTACCTCGAATAATACTAACAATTTATCGTGCCGATAATATAGTCAATATTTTAACTTCATACATTTTATTGCATTTGAATAACGGCAAAAAAATTTTTAAAAAAAAAGAATTTTAAAAAAAATTTTCAATTTTACTTTTTTTTCTTCTTTATATAGTGGTTTTAACTCATGATGTGTTTATAAAATTCATAAAATTCATGACTTCTTTATTCATAAAATAAAACATGTATTAATGGTTTGATCGGATATGCTTTCATTTTACTTAAAGTTTTGAAATAACTTTTGCAATGAGTTTTATGACAATTTTTTCATTTTTTTTTCTATAATTTATTCTACTAAAAATTTGGCATGAAAAAAAAGCTAAGCTTTTAGTACAAAAACGTAGTTTTTAGTCTCGTTACTTCGTTTACTTTGGTTATTTTTATCGATTTTGATATATAATCATTGCGGGAAATCATTAATTAATTAAAACATTGGTAATAAAATATTTATGTTACCATTACAATTTAAATTTCATTAATAAGTTCAGAATAAAATGCTCAAAAGTAAAATATGTGCTTAGCTAGAGACAAATTTGGTATTTAGTCATAAAAGATGATTGTAGGTTTTCTATTTTTTACATGTGTAATTTAATGTACATATTTTTGTAAGCTGTACAATACGATGTTAATTGGGTAGAAAATGAAAAAAAATCAAGCGAATTAACATTTACTTTATTAATATAAGTTATACATTTTTTTCATTGCTACCTGTGATTTTATTATATTTATTGTGCTTAAGTTTTTTATGATTTTTTAAAAGTAAATATTAATTAATTTAATATGAGAATTTTTCGAATTGAACAACTAGCACAAAATAACATTTATATAACACCGTAATGCCAATATCGCATTTTTATGAAGTTTTATATCGGATAGCAAAAAAAAGCCAAAAATATTAAAGATTTTTTATCGGAATGAATAATTTTTGTTATAATTTTTTCATTTTATGAATTTATTCTGTTTTTGCACTTTTTTAGTTTATTAAAATTACTTTTAATTTTAGAGTTATAATTTTTTTGAATTCTATTATTTACTGATTTTTTTATAAACAGTTAAAATATCTTAATCCTAATGTAAATGGAGAATAGTTTATTATATTTTTACAGGTGCTGTTTATCATGTTTTTAATTTTACAAAATAATCTATAAGAAATTGATCTGGAAAATTACTCACATTTTAATCATGTAAAATAATATTTACATTTATATCATAAAATACTTTATTCGTGATTTTTTTGTCAGAACCAATAAAAAAAATTTTTGTTATCAATACAAAATTTATCGAATATTTTTGTTGGTTAAAAGACATTTTACTAAAGAAAATGACGTTTTGAAATTGAAGTTTAAAAATATTGAAAATTTTTATTTAGCTTAAAAAACAAATGTTTAATATTTGATGACTGGTTTATGAGCCGGGAATCGAATTAAAGACTTAGCAAAATAAAGATATACAAAACTAAAAACGATTTAATTTGATTTCAAATTTATCTAAGTCTTTTACAACTAACAAAAGGTTTTGATTAATTTGAAAAATATAAAAAGATAAAATTACATCATTATAACCATAACTATTTTATATTATCTTTATATATTTACAGATAGTTTCTGTTTGATATGGATGTTGTCAAAGGCAGATACATTAGTTGATGCTTTAATCAACCGAGTAAGAATCATATAAAATAGTATTAAGATATTTGCTTATAAATTTTTTAAACGACAACTTCCTTATTTTTTGCACTTCTTATACATCAACATACTTTTAGTACCTATTGTATTGCAATCTAAATTTTTTATCATGGGTTCCAATGAATAATATTTAAATAATATTAATAAAAGAAAAATAAAGAAAAAGTTATAAATTAATTTACTCTTATAAACAATAATTAAACGTGCATTTGTTTTTGTATCTCTTAGACTCTTGAATATTCACAAATGTAAATAAATAATTAGGATTTTCTTAGAAAGAAATCTTAAAAAATGAATATAAGAGATTTAAACGACCAAGAAACACAGACCATATTGTTTTATATTATATTTCATCTAAAATTCAAAATTTTTATATTTGCTAAAAAAATTGTTATTCAACACAAAAACATATATTCAACAGATTGTATAAATTTTTGGCCATAAACATTGAAATGGAAAATAAATTGTTATATGTTGTTTTTTATGTTGATATCACCTAATATCACGGCTTCATAATATTAAATCAGCAAATGAAAAATTAAAAAAATATTATTTTTTGTTAATTAATTTAAAGATTGGAAATTTTCAGTTTTAAAAATTTTGTGTTTATGAGAAGAAACAACACTTTATATATTATATTTTTCTAATTAGTTGTTGTTATGATTGATTAAAAATCGCTGTAAAAAAGTATAAGTACTGACATGTATTTGTTTACAAGCCGAAAAAAATTTTAATAAAAAAACACAATCTTGAAACTAAAGCCACATATTCTAAAATGTAGCATAAATTAAATACAAATAAATGTAAAAAAATCAAAATATTCACCATAAACTCAATAAATTCATATTTAATATAATCATCGCAAGAAAGGATTTGTCTAAGTTAGTTTTTTTTGTAAATAGTAGATTGTAAATCTATTTTCAAGCATAATATGATTTTTCTTAGTTTACTATACGATAAAATTCGATTAGTTTTACTTTTTTAAATCATGAAATATTGATTTTTTAAATACTTTGCATGATTCTGGTATGTAGTATTGTTTAACTTAGGATCAAAAGCCAATAAACTTTAACATATATGATTATGCTACAAAAAATTTCAAAGATTATTGCTACAGAAAAAAATCAAACAAACGTTTGATGTTTTATATTACCTAGAAAAAGGCTTTTTAAGAAATATAATTAAGGTTACCATCCTCTAAGATTATTAAGAACTTGAAAACAGGTTTAAATCAAGTCCAAAATCCCAATAAATCAAAATTGTTTATATCTATAAAGATTAAGTATCCTTTCAAAGATATAAACTCTCTTAGATTTCGCTTACCATCATATTATCATGAAGTATATTTCAATTTTTTCGTTAGAACATAAATTTAAGATAGATTACATTATGTTATTGTTCTAGGAATAAAAAAAACAATTTTTAAAAATTATTATAAGTTTTTCTATTCAATATCCAAGATCATGAATAATATGCAATGATTAATTTGTGATTATTTTTAACAAATTTATGTAATAAACTCAACATGAAAAGGCTCAAAAATTTATGCCAAGATTTATATTTAGAACAACAATTGCTGTAAATAGATATTTTTAAAAAAAAGCGAATAGATAGATAGTTTTTACATTATTTTAATTGATCTCAAAAAGGAATATAAACATGAGTAAATTTATTCAGTTTTTTGTAAAAAACAAGCATTTAGAGCCAACATATTTGGATTCAAGTGTTTTTTTATATTTTCATCAATCATGTTTAAATTATTTCACACGAAGTTGAGAATTATTTTTTATTTTTTAGATTTGTAAAATACTTAAAATTAGAAATCAATTTACAATAAAAGCCAATTAAAAACCTAACCTAAATAATATCAAACAGCCATAAAAATATTAAATCTTTAGTTTCATAATTTTTTAAGAATATTTTCAAAAATTTTTATTGAAATACATGAACAAAATTGAGTCTGAAAAAATTCACTTTATTACATTTTTAGTACGCAAGAATTCATAATAGTTCCAAAAATGCCTTCTTGTATTTGGGTGAAATTGAAAATGGCCTATCTTATGTTTGTTTGAAGTTTAAAACATGTAATAAGATCAAATTAACATGCTTCTACTACTGATCGCAGCAAAAATAAAATTATCCGAAAATTTACTTGTTAAAAACGGAAAAGTTCACTATAAAACCGACATTTTAAATTACCAATTATTTTTTTGTTTAAGAAAGTTTGTTTCTAACAATTTTTATTTGTTTGATATTATCTGAAGCAAAACACCAATAGCAAATATTACAAAAAAATCTTTAAATATCGTTTCAATGTTTTTATTTAATCATCTTCAAAATTTTGTATAGTTCATAAATCCTAAACCCTCAACAAAAAAAAGAAAAAGCTAGTTAAAAACATAAAATTTTTTAATGCCCAAAAGAGCACGATCAAGAAAGAAACAAGACAACAGCGAACGCCCATTGTCATACGCAATTGATGGGGAATCTGTCTATGGACAGGTAATTCAGCCACTCGGTGGCTCCAGATTTGAGGTAAATTGCGCTGATTCAATAACAAGAATAGCGAAAGTTGCTGGAAGAATGCATAAAAGAGTTTGGATTCACAAGCACGACTTTGTTTTGGTAAGCTTGAGAGAAAGTGAGCCGAAAAAAGGTGATATTATTGTCAAATATTTTCCGCCGGAAGTTAAAGTTTTAAGGGAAAGTAATTTGATTCCAGCTAATTTCATGTACGATGATTTAAGCAATGACAATATAGAGTTTGATAATATTTAAAAAGTGTGAATTAAATAAAATTTTTCATTATTTTTGATTTTTTTAATTATTTCATATTCGGGTTTCATATTAATATCTCACATCAAAATTTTGCCTTCTTTTTTATGTTCTCATCAAATCGTCAAATATCTCATTTTTGTTTTCATAAATGTAATAAGAAGTAATTATTATTTCTTTCAATCAGCTTCTTAAGTATAAATCTAAAATAATTTTAAAGCTTTGTGAATTGAACAGTGCAAAATTAAATTTCAAAAATTTTATCCATTTATTTATTTGGTAATTATATTATTTACAATAAAAAGTATCTTGATAATGAGTTATAACTAGCTACACAACGTCAAGTTTATTTCATTCAATGAAAAATATTGGTTTTTTTAGGGGAAAATTTTATGGTTTTATTTAAAATATTCATGAACCACTTCTAATTAATCTATAGCTTTTTTAGAAGTTATAAAGAAATTTGAAAATAAGTTTTGACGGAAAAAAAGTCCAATACCGTCTTTAGCAACCTAAGATAGATTATATACAGTAGTGCTATCTTTTTTTTTCAGTTCACAAAACAGAAGTGTTGCGTCCGGAAGATAAGAGTTTTATAAATTTAAAATATCGAATTATTAAACTCTGCTTTTTGTTCTGTCAAAAAATCACAAGTTTAAAATCGAAAATGAAGGAAAATACACCAAAAACATACATGGAGTGGACAATGAGATATAGCAATAATGAGAAGCACAATTCATAAAAAAAAACAAATGTTTAATAATATAAATACCAACAACATATCAGTAGATTTAAATTTAATGCTTCTCATTTCCCGCACATACTTTAAACGTTTTTTGAAAAAATACAAAATATTTTTTTATGTATATTTAATGTCATTATCGTCTACCATTGTGCATATTAAAATATATTGAAGAATAATGATTCTAAAGTTACAAATAGAGTAAATTATCATTTTGTTTTTAAAATTATTGCAGTAACTATGTTTCTTGACAATGCTGATTAAATACAGAATATTTTCACTAAAATATACTTATATAGTATTCTATGTGGCGAATTTACAATTTTAAAAATGATTTGTAATTTATAAGAAATCGGTTTTTTGAGAAGCATTTATAGCTAAATTTTTTTATTTTGGTGATTGTACTTAATTCAGTTTGACCATCCAAATTGCAAAGATGATTAAAAAGAAAAATTTTAGATGATTTAAATATTAAAAAAATAAAAAAATATACATGTTTGATGATAATGCAATCTATATGAATAGATTTTGCTCAGCCTCAGAGCATGCAATAATAAAAATCATATTTTTTAATCAACTGAAATTAACAGATATAATTCTCAATATAAATTAACTTTAAAAAAAAGCTTTCAGAGTGTGGTATAAATACCACAAAGATCGTAAATAAAATTTAAAAATATTATTTGTTTCGTATTGCTGCATTTTCTAAGTTAAAACATGATTACGAACTTCTACAAATTTAAATCTATCAAAATCTGATTTGATCGGCCAATCAGGAGGCGGGCAGAAAACAGCGAAAAATGTGTCGGAAAAATCCAAAATGGACTTAACGATAAATAAAATAAAATTTAAAAATAAAAATAAAAAGCATGTAACGAAAGCTCAAATGGTGGAAACACCGGAGAAGAACTTCGGATGAAATAATTAAAATCAAGCTTACAAAAATATCTTGGTTTAATTTGTATATATCTTAAAATTTACAATATATGACTCCGTTGGTATTTTAAAGAATTGACTTAAATACTAATCTTTTAAATATAAAGATTAAAAATATTCTTAATTTAAAATTAGAGAAATTGTATACATAAATTACTAATATGAAAATATTTCCATTTAATATTAGTGATTTTTTAAAGATAGGAAAAAATCACTAATAATAATTTAAATGAAACGAAATAATAAAAAATAGAGAATGTATTATATGTTTAATAATAATAGTAGTAGTAAAAAGAGCAATAGTAGAAATAATAGTTTAATTATTTATAGTAATGACAATAGTAGCAATAGTATGAAGTTTAAAATAACCAACAATTCAATAAATTACATCTTAATTTATTACAAAAACAAAAAACTTTTAGAATATTAGAATTATATTTCAAAAAAGGATATGTTCCTTTTTTACAGGACAAAGATACCAATTTTTATTAAAAGTAATATTTTTAATAGTTTCTGGTAATAATAGTCAGTTCTAATTTATAGTCTTTTTTTATTTTATACAAAATACTTTTAAAAAATTAAAAAAAAGACTAAAAAAGAATTACTTTTTAAGATATAATTTGTAAGATCGAAATAAAAAATTAGAAATTATTGTAAAGTTAAATATCTTGAAAGTATTTATTATTTGATCTATATTTATAATATTGACAAAAGAAGTTTTTTTATATGTTAGCAATATTCTATTTATATTTTTTTCTTGCATGAATTATTTTCATACCTATATTTGTATCTTTACAGCCTAATTAGCTAGTATTCAAAAATATTTATTTAATTAACTAAAATACCATGTTATATAGAATTACTATTAAAATTTTTATTGGTAATTCAAAATTTGATATTATGTCTTTTAAAATACAAAAACTTCATAGATTTTAAATTACTTGATTTTTTTCAAAAAAATGATGAAATAAAGATTTTTTTGTCTTTCCGATAATATATACAAATTTTACTATTTTAATTTATTGCATATTACATATCAAACTTGTTTCTATAAATTTTCTTATTTAATTAATCTTTAAAAAGTAATTTCAAAACTAATAAAGCGGAAAGTTACATTCTTGTAAAAAGTCAATTTTAACAAAAACGCGAACAAGAACATTTAATAAATTTTAATAATAAAAGCCGAAACTTATGATCCTGTAAAATTTACCCTCTAGGAATAATAGTAAAATAAAACAAAGATTTGCCCGTTGATGTCTGAATCGACACTTCACATAAATTGCTTAATCAGTTTTTTTTCACTTAAAAAATCTACTAAAATTTAATGCTTATATTAATCCAAACTTTTCTTAAAAAATTGTAGAAAAATATTTAATTTTACATATGAATTTATCTATCTCTCAAATTATATTCGAAGAAAAATGTAGAATACTATTTTTCAAGATAATGAATTAATAAACAATAAAAAACAATATTTTAGTGATGATTGATGTTTTAAAGCGGTGCTTCGGATAATATATTTGATTTTTTTCTTCACTTTTCAACCTTAAATTACAACAAACCTTGACTTAAATAGGCAACTGTCATTATAAAAGATTGATAGGTAATGTACCTTCTCACAATCAGAATTTGATTTTGATAACACGATTATCTATACGTTCGTATTTTAAATAACATATCATACATATATCTAAAATATGAATATAGATAAAATCGAATTCTGATACTCGCCAAAAAATTAACGCCTGTCAAATTCAAACGATAGATATCGCTATAATACCCAACAATTGAAATTATGAAAACAGCTATTATAATATATTTTTATATATTTTTGACACACAAATAAGACAAAAAAATTAGATATAGTTATGGTGTTTTAAGTGGTTTATTATTAAAATATAAGATACTTAAAGTTCTCGATAATATAGAATGCTGGCTGTTTAAAAACAAAAATAAAAATCCAAAATACTTATTTTTTTGTTTTCAATATTAATTCTTTATTCTATTACCTTTACTACTATTATTTTAATTCAAACTGTTGTTACTATTATTTCTTCTAAAAAATACAATTAATGTACATTTTTATTCATCTTTTAATCTTTTTTTAGTCTTTTGTAAATTAATTAGTGTTTTGTATTGTTTTTATCATTTAAAAATCATTAATTTTTATATAAAATTATAAATCGTAAAATGTTATTTTAGAAAACTAAATTGTATACATTCTAAAATTTGAAAATATTTTATTAATATTTCAAAGGATTTTTTATAGATTTTAATAAATTCTAATTCAAAAATCAACTAATTAATTGATAACTTATATGTGATATTCATATCAATGGAATGATTGAAATCGTTTGAAGATTATAGACGAAACTTTTTTATTTTCATAACAAAGTTTTAAATAAAAAAAATTAGATTTAATTTTGGTAAAGAATTGTGTTAATTTTTGCCTGAGTGTGTTTTCTTTTTAGTCTTAATTCCTTCCCTTGTTGTTCTTCTTCGTTTTTGTTTATTTTTGGAGGGTCAAATTCGTTATCGACGATCTTATCAGCAATCAAAAAATTTACTCCACAAGAGTTACACTTAATTTTTTTTGCTTTATACTCATCTTTATTAAAGATATTCTCTATAATCTCACGTATAAATGAATAATAATTCATTTTGTTTTCTAAAATATTGAATCTAATATCAAACAGAATTTTTTATTGTTTGTCGCTGTTTTGGGATGATACGCAAAAAACTTGTAAAATTTTAAATAAAACCAGTAAAATTGTGCATAACACATATTCGCAAACTATAAAAAAATTTTAACCTTTTTTAAAAAGGTTATTACGAGAAATTTCTTTATATCTATATATTTTAAAACATTTTTTTGCCAAGTTTAATGAAGTTGCCGTATTTAGATCAAAAACTAAGAAAAAATTGTGATTTTTTTTGAATTGTGAGTAGTATAAAAATGATAATAAATATAATTAATCTTTGTAGAGATCATTTTTTTACCATATTCGTCGATACAAAACAAAATTTTGCTATGTTCTTTCGGTTATAACCCCTCTTATCTATAAAAGGAAAATTATTGCTTAAATATATAACTGTTTTTAATTTTTTTTATTTATTCTTTTTTTATGTTTTTTTTGAATAAAAATAGCATTTTTAGTTAAATGGATAAAATATATCCCTTTTTTATGATGCATATAGCTGTTAGGTACATGTGAATTATTTTATTAAAATACAAATAGTTTTTTTTTTGTAATAGATATTTATTTATAAATAGTAAAATATTCTAAATAATTTAATTGACTAACCATGAAAATTTTATTTTTAATATAATAATATCATAGTCTTTTTGAAAGAAATATTGCTGATTCTAATGACAGAAAATTGTAAACAAGTACAAGAAATATAGAAAAATTTTTGGCATCATGTTTTTTAAATTTTTGTTTTAGGTTACTTCCGGATAGATTAAAAAATGCAAAATTTTGCGAGTATATAATTTGATATTATGTTAACTGTCAGAGAATACTATTTTTTTGCATTTTTATCTTTAAATATGATTTTTTTTTCTTCTTGCAATTTAACCCTTCATACATATACAAACAAAAGTATTAAAAAAGGTGTGCTAGTCCTTTGATGTGGAGATAAGATTTCTCTAACCAAAAAAACATTTTATAAAATTTTTATCATAATATTTAATTGTGTTTCCCAGATTCTTTTTGTTTTCAATAAATTTTACTTGTGTAAAAAATGTTGTAAAACTTTATCACAATTTTTGACATAATAATTACTTTCGTATGACGATTTGGATCGACCTCGCGGTCTTCACGAAATATTTAATTTAGGTGTATTGGAGAAAATTGTAAAAAACATTTACACTATGGTTGTTAATTTAAAAAATTTTAAATATTTTTATACATTTTAACACCCATCAATATTGATAAATTTTAATCAATTTTTTAATCAGACCAATATACATCATATTGAAAAATTAATAAAACAAATTACCCTGAATTTATATAATTGATAAAATATATAATTCAAAACGAATAAACATACTTAATATATCTCAAACAAATTGAACCAATAATATTTAAATCTGTTTAATGTATAAAAAAATAAAGAAAAATATAGAACCAATCACAAATCTATGATTTCCTTAACAACAACTATATAATCTATATTTACAACAATGAAAGTGTGATATACAAAATCAAATATATAAAATGTTTTATAATTAGTGATATTAGCAATGTGTTTTAAATTTATCTTATTGACATTCTAAAAATAAATTTATGTTTATAGTATTGTATAACAAGTTTCAATTTTGAAATTAAAAAAATTAGTATGCGTAAAAAAACAATATAAAACATTACTATATTGGATTTTTTTGTGATTTTTTAGAGATATGAATTTTCATATAAAGTTATTTAAGTAAGAAAAAAAAGAGAAAAAAAGAAAAAGAGAATATCATACAATAAAAATAACTTTAGCAGTAGCAATAATAAATATAAAAACAAAAATATTCCTAATCTTTTAGATTTTTATTTTAAAACCAACAATTTATCGTCTTAACAGGACAGAAAGATTTACACTTCATATCATAGAAAAAAATTATGTGTTCACTCGGTAATTTTTTATACCTAAAATAATACAATAAAATATTTTTCTTATAAGTATTAACATTATGTTTAAAAGAAAAGAAAAAAATTATTTTTATTCATTATTTTTGACATTTTATATACAAATTTAAACTATTTATAATTTTTAATATTATATATTTTTCAACTTTTTTCTTTTAGATTTTACATTGACAACTTTTGGCAAACAAATACACATTCTATAAACGGAACAACTAACATTGATAAACATAGCAAATTCGTATTCAATTAGAAATTGCAATACAAAATCACACATTTTAACAAACACACATTTATCATTGTTGCCATTATAAAGAAATATATTTTTTTACTAATTTTTTTATTATTTCAAAGTAAAAAAATATATCGATTTTATTGTAAAAATTATAGTTTATTTTAGATAATGTATAACATAATAATTTTTTAAAAAATCGTGATATTTCTTTACAACAATTTAAGATTTGATAAGCATAGATTCTTAAATAATCGAAAAGTAAAAAAATCACAATATAATGTATTGTATATTCTCAACAAAAATAGCAAATATATAAAACATTAATTATAAAACTTTAGTTTTGATTTGAACTTCTAAGATAATGTTGTTTTTAGTCCTTTTTTCACGTCTATTCTTAAATAAACACTTTTTTTTATCATATTTCAAATTTCTTTGTTTTTTTGTTTAATAGTAGAGTTAAGCCAATTGGAAAATTTTAGAGTGATATTGTTGTAAAACGCTCTTCTTTCGAAACAAAAAAGGGTAAATCAAATAATTTGAGTTATGATAAAAAGACAAATCAAGAAAAAATGTAAAAAATAAATATAGCAGAAAGAAAAAAAATTAGATTTTTCATGGAGTACCATCATAGAAATCACATAAGAATCTTTTTTATGTCATTCATTTTTAAATTAAAATAGTATCTTTATATAGTTTTTTGGGGTGTTCTTATCAGAAAAATACGTATTTCTAATTCTTAAAATCATAAATAATGTCTTCTTTGTGGGAAGTGCAATATTTAAATATATAAAAAAGTTTTACATTTAATATGACATCTAACACTTATCAGAAAAAGTTAAAAGAACTCATTAAATCATCATTATACTGCGATCAAATTTAAAAAAAACTTCTTTTTATTAATAACGTTTTAATTTTTACAGTGGAATAAAAAAACGACTTGCGTCTGTTAGGTCTTTCTATATCTGAAATTATATTAAAATAATTGAAAATAAACCCTATCAAATATAAATATGTAGTTTCAAGAAGAAAGATAACAAATTAGAGGTACCATCGTAGTGGATTAAGAAAGAATACGAAGAATTTACCTATTTCACGAGGTAAGTAACGAGCTAAGGCATCTATTTCTCAACACATCAAACATTTCATTTTCTGTGTAAACATACACTAGAGATATTATTAATCAACACCTAAATTAGAAAAAAATATATAAAATCAAATGCGATACATTAAAAAACGGAAATTCAAACTACTTCTAAAAATTATTAATAAGAAGATGAAGCCAAATATGTTTTTTATATAGACAATTAACTTGGAAAATGTAAATCCATGGCAAAATAGAACTTTAAAAGCCGCTAAAAATATTTTCAAGTACTTTTAATATATATAAGTTTAATTCAAAATCATTTATTGTAAAAATGATTTTTTGTGATTGACAATAACATTTTAAAATAAAAAACAAAAAAAATATAACATCAAATGTTTAAAGAATATTTACCGCTATAGATTTGACAAAAAAAAGCAAAAACAGCCTAATTGATTTTTAAGATACCAATCCCCGGAAAAATTAGCTTAATTATGCGAAATTTTTATTTACTTTATTTAATTTTTTTTTGAAATAACTTACTTTTAATATCTTATCACACCTTTATTAGCCAATCAACAGTAGTCAATAATATTTATGCAATTTTTCAAAATATTATTTTTACCTAGATTTTCATTAAAATTATCATTTAAGCAATTATAATTTATTAAAAATACTTATTCTTATGGAAATCATAAGCAATTTAGAAAAATTTTAACTTTTTAATTTTTTTGAAAAAACTGTAAAATCAATATCTTCACTTTTACACCGTATTTTTTAGTTTACGAATTTCAAAATATTGAATATCATACAACACTTTTTAAATCTAAAAAATTCAATTTTTTGATTTATAAAATAATAAATTTCCCATATATTTTACAGATTTTTGCTTATTTCTATTCTATTATTGCGAAGCGAACACAGATATTGCAATAATATTGATATAAAGTTGAAAATCATTAAATATTATATTTAGAAAACTAACCAGAATGTTTTATAATGTCGATTTATATTTTCAAAAATGTTTAATTTTTTTCTTGGATTTCCGTTTTTAATTAACAAAAGCATCTTTATATCAAGTTCTTTTCTCCATTTTTTGCAATAATTTTACGATTTATATCTTTTTCGTGAAATAAGGATATTTAAAGTGTACCCTTTCTTATTCAAATATTACAAAAAATCAATAAATTTAATCATTCATAGAAACTATATACAAAAACGGTTAACAGATAAAAATAGCAATAAATTTGCAAAAATGGATTAATAATAATCATTTTATTTATCAATGATATTTTTGCTGTTATAATCTAATTATCAAGTTTTTAAATGATAAATATATGTATTGCGAACTATAAAAGAACTTAAAAAGAAAAAACGAATAACGAAGATATGGTAAAAAGATGCTAAAACATTTTATGTGTATATTATTCACGTTTTTAGTGTTACTCTACTTTCCTTTGTTAATTATTTTTACTTAATTCTAACACAATGCAAGAAAAGAAGGAAAACAACTGAAAAGGAAACACCAAAAAATACGAGATAATAAACAGAATAAATCAAATATTTGTAATTCTTTTATGTTTTTTTTTGCAATTTTCTAAAATTAAAACATAGTTTTATTTAAATGAATAAAACGAAATAAAAATATAATCACTGTATATTATATGATTTCAACAAATTTTCGCATTTCTGGTTATTTTTGGATGTTTCAAAAATAATTGTCAGCGTTTGGGCATGTAAGTGCCACAGAACAGCTGCACGGAGAAAGATTACACAAGTCACATAAAGATTCTTTTTTCATTTAAAAGTTAGGAATTTTTTTATTTAATAAATTTAAAATAAATTAAAAGGTTTCTTTAATTATTGTTAAAACAACAATTGATCTTGATACGTTTTACGCGCACAATCTCATCGTTTTAGCATTTTAAATTATTACAAGAGATTTTTTTATCAAGCCGTCTAAATTACAACAGAAATTTGTATAAAAAATTTAACTGGAATATTCATCGCCTTAAAAAATTGTTATTTTTTCTCATTAAAACGTAGGAATATACAAGAAAAAAATTTCATCCCTATTTATCTTTTAAGTAAGATTTAAAGGAAAAATTTAAATATATGAATATATGATTTTTTAAAATGCATTTAATAAATTAAAATTTATGATTTCATAAAATAATATATAATCATATGATGCAACCATTTTAAACATATTTTAGTGAATTTTCGGGTTTAAAAACATGTTAAAAATTAAAAATGTTATTTAATTATCTGATTCTAAACAATTTTTTATGTCTAATTTATCTAGATTATTTTTTGAAAATAAAGATTCTAAATGTGTTTTAAGAATTTGATAAGATTTCAATTTAACATAATCATTTTTCAATGTTCCGTTTTCTATATATTCACATAGTTTCGATTCAATTCCTAAAGCACACATAAAATTAATTCCACAATCATTTGCTAGTAATTCACCGCCTTTTGTGCCAAAAATTTTGCTCTCAGTTCCACATTTCTCACAATAAAATCCGCTTAAATTCTCTATCAAAGAAAAGACGTTAATTTTTTTGGTCAAACACCAATCAACACCGATTTTCGTATCGTTTAAAGCTAATTGTTGAGGAGATGTCACAAATATTGCATTGACATCTTTACCTACCAAAAAATTATGTTCTTCAGTCAATCCGGGTGGCATATCAATAATTACAAAATCACAATTGGTTTCAGTTATCGAACCATAGAAAAGCTGTAAAAGACTCTGTTTTTTGGGGCCACGCCAAATAACAGCAGATCCTTCATCAATTAAAGAGGCAATAGTTAATAAATACAAATTTTCAGTTATTTTCACTGGTTTGAGACCCTTTTCGGTCTTGATTACTTTTTCTGTTGAAGGAAATATTGTTTTTTGTGATGGTCCCGATATATCAAAATCTAACAAAAGAACTTTCTTGTTTTCTTGAATTACTAAGCTTACTAAAGCAGCTATCGACGATTTTCCAACACCGCCTTTTGCACTCATTATGGCGTATGTTCTCATTAAGGATGGGATAAAAAAAGTGCTATTATCATATTTTTTCGTAAATAGTAAGATTTTATCAATATGAAATTTAACTTAAAATTTTCAAACACACAATTTTAATTAATTTTTCTAAATTGATAAAGAAAAAAATTGGGTGGAAAATTGGTTTTAAATTAGTTGTTAAAACACATGAAAAATCTTTTACATTATTAAAATTTATAAAAAAATATTTTTACTGTTAATATAATAAAAATATTAATTTTTAAATTTATTTTTAGAATGTCCAATATATTTCACATACAATATAATATCAAATTTACATTTGTAAGATTGAATCGTGTTATAATTTATTATGAAATTTGATTACTTTGGTATGAAATTCATACATTTATTGAATACTGTTTCGAATTAAATTTTAAAAATGACTTATTATAATTTTGAAAAAAAGTTACAAGCATAATCGCCATTTTTTAACATATTTCATAATAAAAAACTTAACTTGTATTATATAAAGCGTTATTGTGATGCAATATAATCAAGTATTTATATTTAAAGCATATGACCATAGTTTGTAATAGAAAAACACGGATTTATACAAATATTATTAGAAAAAGTCTGATTTTTAAATTTTTATTGTTAAATTTCACATTTTCATACTGGCTAAATTGCTATCTTTCTTGTTGACAATTTCAGAATTGTTACAGCATATTATTATTTCTTCTTTGCTTTGTTTCTATATTTATCGGTATTTATATTAGTTATTTGGTACACTCAATCTGTAAATGTGCGCAGAGCTTGATGATTTTTTAAATAGCTAAATTTTTTTTAATTAAAGCAAAACAATAGCAAAATACTTTAGGGTAAAAAAAAACATAAAACCTAAAATGAAAATTTATTAATTATTATTGGGATGTCTAATAAAGCCTCACATTTTTCCGGAAAACCATTTCCTTTAAATCTTTAATTAAACTTGAATGACCCCTAAAAAATATCCCCTCTTTTAATTTAAATACCTTACCTTTCTAGTTCGAACAAACACACCAGCAACAGGGCCCCCAGTGATGCATAAGTAGTAAAGTCCCTTGTCCATAACTACCAGACCTTTGGTAGAAGGAAATTAGGATAGGACAATTATGCTTAGCCATAATTTGCTATATGTGCCTATTAATCAAAAAATTAAAAAGATTTATCTCGTCAATATTGTTTTTATTAAAAATTAAAAACTACTCTGACATAACTATGATTTTGCTATTGATTAATTATATACAAATTTTCATGCAATATTTTTACTAATAATCTATTGTCACTTTGGTGGATTGTTGATGAAATGTGACCATACGTAAAATAACTTTCATGTATTAAGAGTTTATGAGACTTTGTATCTTCTTTCCCTGTTTTTGTCAGCTTTTCCACCAACAACCATGGTGTTAAATAATTTTCTAGCTTTGTTATCATTGTTTATTTAAAAATTTGAAATGTTATTATATTCTAATTAAAAAATATGATTATAATATTAAAAAAAAATTAAAAATAATCAGTAAAATAAAACATAAACTAAGTTAAAAGGAAATCTTAACTATCTTTTTTAATATTGTGTTATAATATACAAAAAGTTTACAAACGAAACATGGTTATTTTATAAATATTGTGCCCTATAAGCTGCATGTTTTAGACATTGAGTTTTACATATAAAAATATTTTCTATTTAACTTAGAATAGATAAGACAGAATGAAAAAACAAAAAAAACATACAAAAAATTACATTTTATAAATAAACATAGTCTTAGAGGTTTTTCTTGATACAGCCAGTCTTGAAAAATAGAAACTTTGAACTGTAATAGAATTAATTTGCAATTTTTAACTATTAATAGTCAATTTACACGCTTTCTACATATTATATATTCTCATAAAATCATTTTATGTGCTTTTTTTGTATTTGAATTTATATGTATAACAAGAAAATTAATATAATGTTTTTCTTATTTTAAAAAAAGTTCATTAAAGTAAAAATAGGTACTTATAATTTTGGTATGTAGCGGTATTATATTTTTTAATGTATATAATTTATCAAACATCACCTCATCAACCGCTATCTATGTTCAAAATTTAGTTCCAAAAATCTTTTATAAAAACATTAAAAAAACTTTTTTCAAAATGCATATTAATGAAAACACTAACCAAAAAAACACACCTTTCAGTATAGATAGCTAGACAAAGAAATAATTCGGAACTTAAAAAAATCTTATTCAAAGTATTTTGACAGTTAAAAGAAAAACAAACTTTTAAAAGGAAATGAGGAATTATTTTAGAAAAAAATTGAAAAACTCATATTTAATAATTCTTATTTATTCAATAACATAATTAGATAATGAATTTTTGTGAAAAATTAAAGCAATATTTGACATCGTTCAACAATCATCAAAGTTCATTTAAAATTAAATAAAATACTGGTATATTTGTAGAGATATAAATAATGATAAGAAAACGAAATATTTGAGTGTAATTTGGTGTTTTTCTGGTAATATAGCACTTTAATCATTTTTATAATAATTTTATATAGGAAAAGCATATTTTTATTTATTACTCTAAAAAGTCAAAACTGTTACCATATTCTTAAAAGATTATGAAATTTTTTAACAAATATGACCAATTGTTAAAATAAGTCAACAGATTTTTGTGATTGATGTAATTCTATGTTTTGTAGTTGTGTATTGGCGGCGAAAGCCAATCACCATAAAAACATCAAATTTTTGCGTTTTCGATTTTTTTTAAGTTACTACTTATTTCTTTTCAGGTAAAGTTTTTGCTTCTTTAGAAGCTGTTACTAATTATGACATTCACAAGATAAATAGATCTGCTGAGTGCAATACAATTCATATAAAAAATCAATATATAACCGCAAATGAAAAAAAATATAATAATACACATACTATTAATTGTTTTAAAAATTGCTGGTAGAAATATTTTAGATTGTACAGATATTTTTTATTAGTAAAAACTATGGTAATATAGTTTTAATTATATCATAATATCTTACAAAATGCCAATTTAACATTTCTTAAATATTTTTTTATGTCATAAAAAATGATAAAAATTTTTTTTCTATATTTTTTTTCTAAAATTTTTAAATATTGATCTACATAATCATATGAATTAAAATATTTATCGAATAAATTTATAAAAAGACCCTTGCAATGTTTTTTTAGAAAAAAATATAATTAATTCTCTTCTTCAAGTTTTTGTTTTTTATTAAAATTTATTGGTTCGCCAATTTTAGTGAATAAATAATTTTTTTTTAAAAATATTTGAAAGACCAATCAAGAGTGTATTATATAAAATTTCATTTGATTTCAGATGATTCAATTATCTAAATTGTTGTTAACGAGTGTTTTTTTTTCAAATATATTAATTCAAGTCGGTTAGTTTATAGTTTAAATATTTGTTTCTAAAAACTTTTTCTATAAAACTATGATGATTTTTTTTATCTGTAAAACATCCTAAAATAACATTTATATTATATGACAATATTTTATCGTTTTCTTGTAATTCAATAAAAAAAAATTATATTTTCATGACCAACGCTACGAAATTTTTTTTTCGTGTTATTATAACACTTAATAATTGTATATTATAAATCTTTGAAAAATTATGATTTAAATTACAGATTTTTTAAAAACAAACCCAAATTAATCTCAAATAGTCGTATCTAGCTTATCTGAAAATAATGAAAGTTCAAGTAGTGAAATTTATTACGCTAATTGAATCGAAAATTTTACTATCAAACAATTTTGAGGCTATTTAATAATACAAATAAAACAGTACACATAAATATATTTTTTTGTTACTAAATCATAATTTCTTGAAAAAACCTATAAAAAAACGTCTAAAACATATATTTTTTTTATAAAAATTGCAAGGCTCATAAAAATTAAATCAATTTTATTTTCAAGCTATAAATTATTAGCAATATTATGTTGTTATATAGTTATATATACATATAAAACTACGTACATAACATATGTATAAGTTCATTTTGGTTCTCTGCACCTTTTTTTTACAATTTGTATTGAATACAATATAAATCAATATTCCAAAAAAAATAAACGTAATAATTAAAATGTTTTTATATCATATATTAATGCAGCGTACACTACTCTTGAAATTTTTAACTGCTATTAGGTTCTAATTTTTTCGAAAACATAAAATATAAAATCAATTGAGAAATCTAAAATTAATACTTTCTTGCTGTATTTAATGTACAGCCATTTTATTCTTTGTGAAATATTGAATTATGTGAGAATGGTTGAATGCTAAAAGGTTGCTGCACAATTTTTTTATAAAAGTTATATGTAGGAACTTTATAGACACATATAGCAGTTGATATTAATGTGATTCTCATAATCTTTTGGTGAGCGGTTAGAATAGCGTTAAAATATATTATAAAGTGAAATTTGAGTTGTTATAGATATTTACTATTTTGGTTTCTTTTTATCCGGGGTATGTCATGACGCTATTATTGGATTTTATCAAAGTTAATAACTGTTCCTCATTGTTGATCATATTTAGCGTGAAAATTCAGCTAAGTATATACAACATCTCGTATTTTAGAATTTATTACGTTTGTTAGATAACTTACGAAACTAAAGTAAGCAATTTTGCTATTTTTTTATCAAATGTTACATTAAAGAATTTTCAAGTGCAATCGGTAGCTTAGTTTCATAAATACAATGTGACCCAAAGTACCTAATTAATATATTTGGAAATCTTTATATATTTTTGGTAAATAATATTTATAAGTTAAATATATAGATTCAGCAAACATATATGAATGAAGTTTTTATACTACAATGAGCTAACAAATTATTCTCTATTTTTTTTATAAGAAATCCTTTTTTAATGTTTTACGGCGAAAAAAATTGAGAAAGAGCATATTCAATACGCAAGAAGTTACTCTATATTTTTTTCTTTTTTACACATTTTTTCCGTTTACACGGTCGTTTTTTATTCTGTTTTGTTTCTATATTTTAGAATTGCCTTATTTTATTATAACTCAAAAGCAGAAAAATCGTACACAATATATTTAAACACACATTAATAGATATAAATAAACCATATAATATGACATCAATCTATTATTATTGAACATTTTTTATGATATGTATCTATTTCTTCGCAATTTAATAAATATAAGTTTAAGACACATAAGTTCTATTGAAAATATGTATTTGTATTGATATTTTAAAGTACAAATATTCATAGATTTTTTAATAATTTAGGCAAAATATGAAATTCTAAGAAGCTTCAAAGTCGAAAGCAACGAATATTAACAAATATTTAGCATTTTCTAAATGTATTTCATCTATAAAACATCTATTATATATAAAGAATTATATATAATATAACTTATAATTTCTAAATTATACAAAGACGATTATAATATGATTGTATTTATGCAATGATAAAATATTAAAACAATTGAATTTTTTTTGTATTTGAATAATATATTTTGAATTATGAAGAAAATATATTTTTACGTTTTTTACGAACATACTAGTTCAATAAATTAAATCAAAAAAATATTCTCCAAATTTTTCTATAAAAAAACTATTTTGTTATTGAATTGCTCTAAAATGATTAAAAATAACTATCCAAAAGGATATATTCGCTTTTTGCAACCCATTTTTGATTTTATAACAAATTGAAATTTAAAATAGTTAGATAAAATTTAAAAATTTTATTATAAAAGTCCAGAATAGGGCGCAAAATAATTTTAAAATCTATTTTTAAATATTATTGAGACAAATTTTGATATTATTAATTTGATAGTATATTCAAACTTTAACGAAAAATGTAACGTTTTTCTAAAAAATGATTATAAAAATATATTGCACATTAATCATAACATATAACATTAATAGTGGAAGTTTCCATGCTCTTTTAGAGCAAAATTATCACAATACAATAAATTTTCTGAAATTGATAATTTTTTATGGGCACAACTGAAAAAAATTACCAAATATGCATCATTGTAGCGTTTTTAATATTTTTCACATTTAAAGCTCATTTTAAAGCATTAGTATAAAAAAATATATTGCAATTCAAAAATTTATCTATAAATTTGGAGATAATTTCTTTGAAAAAGATTTTTGGTTCTGCAAAAAACGTTTTTTAGTTGATATAAGCAAACCAAAATAATGCAGGAATAAATGCCTCTTTTTTAAATCAAAATTTTCTTAATTACCTCTTTATTTAAGTTTGAACGGTAAAAAGAGGAAACTTTCTTGCATAATCCGAAAGTGTTAAAAAGTGATATTTCTTAAAAATCGTTCATCTTACAGTTTCAGAATTTATTAGAAATGATGTTATTAGCCTCAATTCAATTTAAATAATATTTTCATACAGATATTTATATTCTTACAGCAAAGTATTATATTTTAAGACGTCAATAAGCAAAAAATATTAGAACCTTAGTATTTTGAATTAAAATGGATCTTCTAATATTAAATTCCCGACTAAAACATTTGAAAATAACGTTATTACCTGAATCACCAAGACACTTATTGTTTTTTTATGATTTAAGAAAATCATATAGTTAAAGATCTTGCATTTTTATTAGACGCTAAATTAAAAAAATATATAATTGCAATTTTAAATGCTGTTAAAGTAAAAAAAATGGTGTTTAAATTAAAAACCTTCAAATATAATTAATTTTGAAAGAGCTAAAAAATAAAATACTAAAATATTCTAATGAAGAACAAAATATAACAATTTGATAACAAACAACATACGAAAAGTTTTCTAGTGTATAATCCAGCAAAAAAATTTTTCTTTATTTGCGACGCAAGATTTTTTCTTCAAGATTAATTGCTCTTTATTTTTTTTGAAATATAAACATTTTTTATAAAAACTTCAAAAAAAAACAAAAAAATACTTGTTGGGCTTTAAACTTTTATGCATGAAAAAAATAGTATAATCTTTGATATTTACAAAATAAAGTTCTTTCACATGATTATATTTAATATGTACATTCGATAACTGACCGTAGTCATAGTATTTAAGCTTAAGCTTAATATATTAATAGACGATATAATCATTTCAATAAAAAACCGGTTACATATATAAAAATTGAATATACTTGTAGATCGTTAAATATATATTTTGTGATTCTAAAAATTGAAACATATTCAAATAAAGCATTTAGATATATCAAAAAAAATCGTTTCAAGTTAGAAATAGCAATTTTACCAAGGAAATATAATAAAAAAAAACTTTAAAATTTGTGTTTTATGTCAAAATCTTGATTTTATTTCTAAAGAAGCAATAATAAAATTTACCTTCAATGAAGTTCCAAAAAATATGACACCTAAACATTAAGTGGTCAAAAAAAATTTTTATCTGATATTAATAATATAAAACAATTTAGTCATCTGTAAATCAACATTTTCTGTTTTTATTTCTATAAATAATTATAGTGTCAGGATATAACCTTTAAATGCCAAAATTTTAGCCTCACTATATCATAGATGTATAACTTTTAAAATTTTTTATGTACTTTACACATATAAAAACTTACAGCGTTATTGCATTATAGGCAAAAAAACCTAAAAAATATAGAAAAATATGATAAAATTTATTTCTTTAATAATAATATTAAAAAATTTCAATTTATGTCCAGATATTAAAGTATATATCTCTGTTTACATGCTATTATTATATATTGATTTTTGTGTGTTCATTTATAGATGCACTAAAAATAACATCTTTTTTCGCATGCTTTATATAACCGCAGAAAAATCTTAATCATAGTAACGAGAAATTCTTGAAAAAATCCAAAAAAGATAAAAGCTGATATGTAAAAAAATTTTACAAGCATATATCCCAATATCTTCCATAGTTTTTTTATAAAATATTGAACCATCCAAGATATGGTTAGTATAATATTGATAGTAAAAAAAAGGTTTAATATTTTATAATATGCGGATTTAAAAAAATTAAAATATTCTTTCTGTCTAGTGATAAATAATTTTTTATTTAATTTAGATAGTGGTCCAGTTGAATGATCGAAGATGATCTTGCTTCTTTAGCACATTTTTCATGTTTAGAAGAAGAATTATATATAGGCAAACCCTATTAATTCCTTATTAGAAATTAAAAAGACTTTTTATTGTAATTGATTCAAAATAAACTAATAGTTTCACTATTTCAATCGCCTTTTAAATATCAAAATTTGCTAATGGAAAAGACTAAAACAAAAAAAACAGATAATGTACAAGACTATATTTTTTGAGGCATACAAAACCTTAGATTATTAAAAAATATATATGATAAAAAACATACATGTTTTTTTAAAAAAGTATTATACGCATTATTCGTTGTTTTTACAATATTTCCAAATAATACATTCAATTACTTTGATACATTCTAAAACATTAAAATTTTTATAATTTTTTTTTCGATCGCTAGTTTTCAAATATAAGTTCCTTCATAAATCTACATAATTCTATATTATTAATGAATATAGAGAAACAGATTTCAACTGTTTTTTGTATTTAAAGCCATGTTTTATTTGTATGAATAATTATTTCTTACATGCTTTGAAATATAAAATGAAAAATTATAATATATAAACTTTTTTTGTGAGCTTTTAATGTTTTTAATCCTTTTTTAATAAATAAAAAAATAAATTTAATTAATTATATACATGAAAATACCATTGATTTTTTTTATCACTAAATTTCTCATCTAAATCTAATTAGCTATAAAGGATTTGTTAACCAATTCTTTCAACGGCGATTTTGTATTTGGTTTTATAAACATATCAGCGCTTAAAAAAATAATTTTTATTTTCAGCATAAAAATTGTATGATATAAATTTTTTGAAATTTTTTTTCGATCGTATAGAATGCAGTTTAGATAAGTTTTCAGCACAAAAAACCAACACATGTATATTATTTAAAAACTTACACCCGGATTTAACCTTTTTCAGCTCTTTAAACATTTTTTAAATATTTTGTTTAATTTAAAACAACAAATTATCTCATATATAAAGAAGTGAAATTCTGTGTAAAAAAATTTGGAAAAAATATTATTTATTTAAGTAATTTTCATGGTTTGTAATATTTTAGGCAGACTCTGAAATCATAAAGATAGCGTAATATAATATAGTATTACATGCTTTGACAACTTTAAATGGAATTTTTATAACAAAATTTGAATTCTTTTTATGTTAGTATACTATCTTTCTGTTTGTTCTTAAAGTAAACCCATACGATTGGTAATGTTATGGAAAAAAAATGCTCAACGTTTTGTGAACTTAATTTTTTTTGATATTCATCGCTTGCAAACACTCAATTATCAATATTGCTGTGGTACTATGGAATTTTTTAAGGCGAAAATTTGATCAGTTTTAAAAAAAATTCTTTCTAATTCACTATCAATCAAAATCACGCATTAATAAGCGATTATTAATCAAATGTATTGGCACTAAAAATTTTACACACAATTATAAAAAAAATCAAACTAAAACGATTACTTAAATAATAACCAATTTAAACATCAGAAACAATTATTTTGCAGTGTATATGAGAATCTTTAATTATAAACCAAATTTTTTCGATTACAAAATATTTAAATTTTGTAAATAAATGAGAGTATTCGAATGATACTAAAAATCTATATAAATTTTTTCAATGAATTAATATTTTTTAAATGATATTTTCGTATTTTTAGCCTGCAAATATTTTTCGTGAGAAATAATCATTTTCTAATAAAACTTACCATTGGTTATTTATCACTATCCACATTATTTCTAAATGAACGCTGATATTATGTAATATAGCATGTTAAATTGTTTATTTTATGTTGTGATTATTTTTTACATACCAAACATGTTTCATATTCTTTTCTGCTGCTGAATTTCGGTGAAATTGACTCATTCATATTCATTTGTTCAAAATTGTCTACTTATGAGACAAACTAAAATAAAGAAATAGAACAATCTATAAAAATAATCTTCATTATATTTCCGTGTTTTTTGTGAACAAAACACCGCTGAGTACATCTAAAGAAAAAAAGCGATTTCATATATGATATTCTACAAAAATGTTAAATGATTACTTTTTTGTCATTATAAGATTCTTATAGAACTATATTCACATTTCCCTTACCTATAAATAGTTTATAAACCAAGATTAAAATGAATTACCGATTTTTTAAATCTAATTGTAATTTTCCAATGCTCAAATATCAGCAGTAGATCCTAATGAGTTATTAAAATGTTCCTTTCTGATAATTTTAATGTGCATAAAAATTTGCATTTTGCTTCGAATTTTCAAATCTTATTACATCAAGACTAAAAAAAGGCACTTCATTTTTAAAATAATCTTTTAGTATAAATCCGGTAGTTTTAGTTTCGAAAAAAACATCATAAAATCTTTGTCAAATTAAAAAATTCTTAGAGTTCTGCAAATAAGATATACTTTTTTTATAGCAATAGGTATAAGACAATTTATCTATCTGTCCTGTAATCAAAGAATGAAAATGTAGGATGTGGGGTGTGTCCCGAAGCTGTTTATGATGAATAAGCTCTGGGTTTTAGAGAATGGAGTAGGGGAAAATTTTTTCTTGTCCGTTTTGTCTATAAGTAGGAGTGGCAGTTTTTTTAGTACCCAGAGAATAGAGTTTTCCTAGTGTGGAAGCACGTTTAGGTAAAAAGATGGTGAGATTGTTCGCCTAGCGTTGATAAATTGCGCAAAAATTAACATTGTATAGATTTTAATGTATAATTTAATATAAGGATGAGCATAGGGAAGTACCTAAATGAAAAAATTATAAATAAATGCTGTTTGTTTTTTTTATATTTAGCTATCTTCTAATTTTTGTATAACAGGCGATCATCAATAAAATTGCCGAGAAAAAGTTATAGATCTTTTTTATTCTTTAGCGATCAAAATAAAAAATTTTCTTTACATCGTTGCATGCCGTTTTTTGACGTACTTTTCGATTAAATGGTCATATGTTAAAAATGTTAAAAATGTTAAAAATTTACACATTATATTTTTCTGGGAAGACAGTTTATTTAAGGATAAATAGGTTATGAAATACAATAGTTTATATAGAATCAAAATATATTGATTTCAAAATTTTTTTTTCTAGCTGATTATTTTAATATACTTGTTCGCAAAACTTCTTAAATCCTTATAAAAAGGCGCAAGGTTCAATTCCACATATTTTAAACACAAATTCTTATTATTTAACTCATCCATGAATTTGCGTAGACACTTAGCATCTCTTTTACAAACACTGATGGTAATTTTAGGAGATATTACTCCACTATTTACTTGTTTTCAATATTTTTACGTTTTTTTTGGCCAAAAACATAAATAATTCCAATAAAAATTGGAAAATGTATTAGAAAAATGTATTATAAATATAATTTACTCGTTATAAAAGAATATAAGTCAAATATGATAGTTATTCTGCTTTTTTCTGATGTTAAAAACATTTTTTCAGCTAGAAAACTTGTTTTCTGTTCTTATAACTTTACGATACAAGAAAATTTATCGAGAAGGTACATTTTATAATAACTATTACAGACATGAAGTTTTACATTTTATCTATATTGAATATCTCATATTCTTAGTAATTATTTTTGTGTTATTTATTGAATTAGACATATAAATGCAGCTTTTTTTCTTTTTTCTGCATAAAATGATTTTATGAGAAACATCGACTACTTTTTTTTCGCTGATTAAATGACCAATGTAAATATCTATACAATTTGTATGATCAAATTTATGCATAAAGTGTCTTTATAACTTGCTAACTTACAACCTTGAATTTCGGTATTTTTGAAACATATTATTATGAACATCTTTTTATTTTTATGCAAAAAATTTTTGTTTTTATGTTTTAAATACAATTTTACCGCTTGTATACATAGAAATACTTTAAGGTTAGTTCTGTGCAATTTATATATGTATATCGTTAGGGGATTTTTTAATGGAGACATACCTTTAAGTGAGTTTTAGAAAAAAAATTGCAGTAGAACGTTTCTAAACGGAGTCAATATTTCAAAACTCACAATATCAGCAGCATGAAATAAAAAGAAGCATCAGTATCAAATAAAGCGATTGATTTTATATTGTAATGAAGAACGTCACAAGTACTAATTTATTATTCTAGAATTAATCATTTTTTACATTTTTTTATTGTTTAATGTTTCATCTGTTTAGAAAAAGAACTTTTTCTATAGAATTTTAAGCAATTTATGATCAAATTCTCTTTATCAAGATTTGAATTTATGTTCGGTTTTCAACAAATTTTCCCTGTTTTGTGATTTAGATAAAACTTTGATTTTGCATAAATTTCTTACCATTAGCTATCTAAATTACAAATAAATAAATTTAATCATGTGATGTAAAAAAAATATATTTTAATTCTCTAGGAGCGTTCTTAATCCTGAGTTTTCAGTTACAAAAATTAGTCAAGCAATTCTTATCAATACCTTAATTAGATATTTGTAAATATTCAAAGTATAAGTTATATCCTTGTATTATAATAAAGCTTAGAAAGTAATTTAAGTGCATTTTTTTTGATCTTTAACTATAATTTTATTCAAATAACGTATATAAGGTCATGATAGCTTTTTGATTAGCTGCTCTTAGAATTTTTCATTTGCATAAGTTGCAACGAAAGTGCTGCTTTTTCTAACGTTAGTTTTTTAAAAGAATAATTCGCTTATAAA
Organism: Edhazardia aedis USNM 41457; assembly: GCA_000230595.3. NCBI lineage: Eukaryota > Fungi > Microsporidia > Culicosporidae > Edhazardia > Edhazardia aedis. The sequence continues at coordinate 533,642 of AFBI03000016.1, read as the reverse complement.
AAAACTTGATTTTCACATTTTTCTCGATATGTTTTTTGTCCAGCTTATCGCCATTTTTCTTATTTTGGTAATATCGCTTTTTGTGCCCGATCCTTTTATTTAGTTCATGAGTGCCAAATATTTGATCGTTTATTGATGCCATCAGCTCGGCACTCACGCAGAGTGCTGGGATAATTTTAAATGAAAAAAACAATTTTTTTGAACACAATTCTTTTATTCAAAAACTATTTTTATGAACACTTGCATTTAAATTTTTATCAATACAATTTATGATGATAGTATTAGTTCTCTTTATCATCGGATTCCTTCTTTTGTTCGAAGTGGTTCAAAGTAATCCAATACAAAATTTTTAAATAGTAATATACGCATATGAACAAATCAGCACCAATAACCAAATTTAATAACAAAAGCGAAATTTGAAAATGTAAATGTGCTAAACAAGAAAATTTAAAATCTGTTGAAATTAAAACATTTGGCTGCTTTTTTTCTACACTGAAAAATTTAGCATCAGATAGAATGCATTATACTTTATCTTTTATATAACAAAATCCAAATATAAAATACCGTGAATTTTTTTTCTAGTTTTTTATTATTTGTCAAAATATAATGATGTGTTTATAATTTATGGTTTACGAACCGCTTACGTAATTAAGTTGAATATAGCAATAAAAAAATCATAGTAAAATGCTAAATTTCAACATTTTTTAACTATTGCAAAAATTATATTCTAGTTTTTTGCTGTTTTTATGACAAAAAAATAGTCGGTTTTTAAAAACTAAAAGACAAAATGCTTTCAATACAATATTGGTATGAAAGTGTATAATTAAAATGCATAAAAAACAAAAAATAACAGAAAAAAAACATTCCTAATATTTTAGCGCCCCAAGTGCAACTCAAACAACATAAAAGAAAGATAGAAAAAACATTTAAACAAAAAAATTGATTTTAATATTTGATTTATGGAAACTAACACTATGAATTACAATGCAGTAAACTATATTGATCGGTGGTGAAATAGAGATGTTTAATACTATTGATTGTTAAAAACTTTTTTGATACTTCTGTAAATGTATGCGTTAATTAAAGAAATATAGTGTTTTTATGATGAAGAAAGGTAGAATAAAAAGTATTAGGATTCAAGTGCACTCACGGGGTTCCTGATATACGGTTAGTAACCATAAAACCATATAAAAAATTTGAATAATCGCTCTTTATATTTACTTTTCTTGAAATACACACCGAAATCGGTAGCTCATTACAATTAATTAACATTTTTAATAAATACTTTATATCCCATCTATATTTTTTATAGCCTCTTAATTACACATTACTAGATTTGATATATTTATAAGAGACCTCACTAGTAGGTTAATTTCTTAGGGTTTTTCTTTATTTGATACTTTATAGGTTGTTAAGGATTGTTTTCTATTTAGAAGCAGTTAGAAATAGTGTTTTCTAGTGGTAACTGTTTTCTTATTTTGAATGGTCTTCTATAATATCCTTATCTTGAGAAATTAAGAAAAACGATGTTTCTGACATTTTTCTTATTTTATTGGTGAAATTTGACCTTATTCACATTTGATCATTTTTTGATCAAAATTGATCTTCTTTTGTGATTTTTACAGGTCTTGTTTGTTGATAAAGAAGACAATAACCATTTGTTGATTTTTGATGTTTTTTGATCAAAATGAGATTGGTTTATTTTGATCAAGAATTGGCTTAAATAAGCCAAAGTAAATAAATATATCGAGAAAAATGTCTTTTATTTTTTTAAAACCTCAGATAACAGTGATAAATCGGGAAGGCCAAGAGGCCGACCCAGAAATTCAAACCGAAGGGTTTATTTCCAATGTTAAAATTTCTTTGAAGCTGGATTTAACAAAAAATTTAAACATATTTTAGATTAGGAAAAAAAACATGTTTAAAGTTTTTATCGCTAAAGAAAATATTGCATATACTATCAATAAAAAACACATATATATTTAATTTTAAATATCAATTGTCACCGTTGACTTTTTAATTTACGATAGTAAAAAGTATTTTCAAGACAAAAATATTTTCTATTAGAGATTTTATTCTTTCAACGTTATTTAAATTCAATTTCAATTAAAGTACAACACTGAATACATCTATAAATAATAAAAAAAGTCTATTTTAGTATATTTATATAATTACATATAAAGAATAAATAAATGTTTTTTTTTCTCATTCTAAGAGTAAAATATTGTATTGCAGTTTGGTAATTTTTTAAAAAATGCATAGTAAAGAATTCACATTAATGACTTTAAAATCAAAATTAGATTTCATAAGACTTTCTCAATGATATATATAAAATTTATGTGACAAAATCATGTTTTATTTAGCATTGAATCGATTTATATATAGTTAAATTTAATTAATTATTGAAATATTTTTTTATTGCAAAAAGACAAAAAAAATTTTTAAATTTATATTGGATGTGTATTGAGTTAGATACATAAAATATAGATCTAATATGTGTTGCAAGTAGCACTTTCTTAAATTTTATTTAATGAATTGAATTATTTTTATTCAGCCAAAATTTATAACAACATATTTGAGATAGATTTAAAAATTCTTTACTTTGAAATTTTTTAATTTCTCCATGCATATGTGAAATCAGAAACATTTAAATCGAAAGAAAAATACGCAATATTTAAAGAAAACTACAGAGAAAACAAAATAACATCAAATTTATTCACATAGTAGAAGTAAGAAACTAATGAAATTTTTTTTTATAAACAATATTTGGTTTATTTTTGATATTATAGATATTCAGTTATGACGGACTTTGCTTTGTTTATCAGTGAATAGAAAAGGTTCCTATTTATGGCAAAACGAATTAAATTTGTTATACTTAAGCTTTAAAAAGGTTGTTTTTAAAATAAAAAAACAGATAATTAACTAACAATTCTTATGAACTTTTAATAATATTAATTTAAATAAAAAACCTTTTTTGTTCAATTTATCAATGGATAGATAATGAAATAGTATTTCATCACTTGAAAAATATTTCACTAACAAAAACGTTAGCTACGTACACCGCATACAGATATAAAAAAACAACTTTCAGATATTTTTAAGCACAATAGAGTGGAGCAATCGATATTTTAATTCAGTGTAAAAGATAACTTTTTTAAATTTTAATAAATTTTTCTTAAACAACACCAACTAAGTACTAATTATATCATCACATTGAATTATCATTACATTTTGTAAAAAATCATAATTTTTAGAACTTATCATCGAGTTTTCAGTCTCGTGAATCGTACTAATTTGATTATTTATCTTAAATATTTTCTCTATTGACATTTTCAACACAGTTTTTATTTCTATTAATCAATAAAACAAAATTATGAACAGTCTTTCTATTGTAATGCGGAATCATTACATTAAATCAATGATAAAATGTGATGCTGTTTGATTTTTTGATTTTGATATAAAATATTATTATAAATCTAATCTTAGTTAACTATATACTTTTTGAAAATTGTTTTATAAAATTTGCCTTTTTAAAAATTTTTAACAAACACAATGTTATTTTTGTTCTTTATTTTGTTGAAAATTCTAAAAACTCTTAATTTTGCTAAAAAGAACGACTTTTTTTACTAATAGTACATTTTTAAATCTTTTTGTTATTCATTTTTTTATTTTGTAGCCAATTAAATTTGGCAAAACAAAAAAACTAAAAAAATACTAGATAAAAACCAATAAATAACGCTAATTAAATAATTTTTATTCTAAATACACCGAGAAAAATACATCAGTTTATTTTTAAAGTTTTATATGACTTTTTATTTTATAAATGTAAGCACTAATAATAAAAGTTTTTTTGAATTGAAAGCATATAGTTCATCAAATAGATTAATTTTTTATGAATGACAAAAATTTATATTTTTTATATCCAAATGTATTGAAATTGTTCATAAAAAAAATCTAAATACTTGTTTCTAACGAATATTTTTTTCATTTATTTGTGATTTAATCTAAGACGCATAAAAATAAATAAATATGACAGGATGGTACAATAAAGTTATAAAATTTTTATTAATTTTAAATTACTTAAATGGCTAAGAAGCAAATTTTCCAATTTGTTAAAATTATATATTTTTTTATGGCCCTTAAGAATTTGCCAAAAAATTTTTTAAATTTGATTTTTTTAATAAAATAAGAAAATTTTTTGAATTCACAATTCTATATTATTTCGTTTCTTTTTACAATTTCTTCCGAACATTTTTCTATGTCCAAATATTTTAATGTCATTGTGAATCAAAAAACAATTTAATCATGAATTTTTCTAAACGACATTTTAAGAGTTTTATAATGAAAGAACAGTTTTATCAAGGTAAAAAAACAAAAATACGATATAAATAGTTATAATTTTAAACTATTATATTTTTAATAAGAGATATAAGTGACTAAATTGTTAACCAATCTGAATTTTATTTATTTTATAATTTGAAATCTTACCGTTATCACTGGCAAGTTTTTTACAAAATTATAATTTCGAAAATAAAAAGATCGAAATATATCAAAGTCTTAATATTTCTAATAGATTGTTGTGATTTTATTATATCATGTGTCATAATGAATATACATTCATAATATTTGTATTTAAACCGAAAAAAAATTTTAGAAATGGTAAATGATTCGGCTACAATCAACAAACGCACAAATCGCCGAACAGAAGAAACAAATTTTTATCATTCCATTGATAGTTTTACACGTCCAACAATATCACCAAATTTAGAAAATGAAGGTCAAACAAATAGTTGGATATATAATAATTTCGAAATATGTAGTATATACGCAGAAACAGGAGCAATTTCAAATGTAGAAAACATCAAACGAACAAAAAAAACACGAAAAATAAAATGGCATGTGATTATTTTGATTCTGTTGATCCTTTTGGCTTCAGGCGTTCTTTGCTATTATTTTTTAGAAGAATTGAAGCTTTTTATCAGTGCCTTGGCAATATTCAATACTAATAAGATTATCGATAAAACGGGGGGAAAAATTCAAGTACACCATCATCAACAAAAAATATTACCGGAGATTTTAATTATCCAGTTGAAGTGCTTTCACTAGATGGAACATACGGACAAAATGATGCTACAGATATTAATATTCTTGATAAAAATAACAATTTAAATTCAATTGATTTATCACGTTTTGTAGGTTCTATGGAGAATGTCGGAATAATCGATTTCATAAGCCTTATTACAAACATAAATCTTCTTTTTAAAAGTGTGAATTCAAATATTAAAGAAAATATTATTCCAAAGTTAGATAGATGGAGAAGAAAGTTAGCAACAATCAACATATCTAAGATCGTAATACCATCACTCTATCTAGAGCATTATGATATTAAAATAAAAAAATCATGTCGTGATTTAACTAATTTTATGAATGCAATTGAAATCATCGAAAAAGAAATAAACGAGCAAAAAAACAAGTTAAAATTGTCAAAAGACCTAAAAAATTCTTCAAAAAATACATATGATACAATGAATCACACACACAAAAATTTTTTAACTGAATACAGTAGGCTTGAAAAAAATTTAAATATAAATATTGAAGAAATCAAAAAAATTGCGACGTGTATATCAAATATTATGTTAGATCAGAACAATGCAAGTACTTCTATTCTTACTTTCGATGTAAATCGCTGTAAATTGAATTATTTAATTGATGCTAATACATTCGAAATTGTTAAAGAAAAAATAATTGAAACACAAAAAGAAATGACTAAAAAAAAACCGCATCTTGATAGTATGATGAAATACTTAGACGCCCAAAATACCTTTATGGAAAATCAGAAAGAACATTTTAAAGCTGAAAATCAAAAGCTTTCAGAATTAAAGAAACAGAAAGAGCTTTTGAAAAAACAAAGTTCAAATAGTATTTTAATAATAATAAATTTGATACTCAACAACATCAAAAATACGATTGAAAATATTAGGATGCATAGTAATGCTATGGAAAAATTTTTCGAGATAGTTATAGAAAATAAAAATAGTGATCGTTTTTTTCAATTTTATGAAAATTTTATATCAATGTTGAAGGATAGACCTTTTTTTACAGCAGAAACATTGTCTTTATTGAAAAAAATTGCAGCCAACGAAGAAATTTTTGATAAAAGTGATAATCGTATAGATTTGATTGATATAATAGTTTTTTATGATCAAAAGATTTATGAACTCTCAAAACAATATGAATTAATGCACGAAAAATTGGTAAAAACTCTTGAAAATTGTGAATTATGCCCAAATCTATAATTAAATAAAAAAACATAAAAATATTAAAATAGAATTATTGAATTTTTAAATATTTTTGTGATATAAAGTAGTCTTATAAGTTAATAATAAATTATTTGTTTTTTTAAGTAGAATTTAATATATCTTAAAGTGATCCCCTGCATCCGAATACAATATTTTAATAGTTTAGAATAAAAGTCATCTGTTTTTTGATAATAAAAATTACTTAATATTATTGTTTTTCACATTTAAATTAGTGGTTTTTTAGTGATGAAAAAAACACAAAAAACTATTTAAAATATAAAAAAAATAAAAATGTATATGCCTGGTCAAAATGAGATTGATATCTCATATAATCGAATGAATATTTTAGGTTTAAAATTAATTACTAATTTATTCATCTTAACGTTGAATAATTGAATGTGAGTATTTATACTCATAATTACTAAAGTGAAACTAACGTTTCTAAAATATACTTATTATTATTTCTTTTTTTAATTCACGTTGACTAATCATTTCTACTTGGTTAATTATTTATTGATTAAATAACGGAACCAATTAAATTTAATACATCATAAATTAATTAAATAAATATGTATGTTGATCATGTTTCACGATAGTATAATAATATTTCTTTTAGCAGAACAGACTATAGTAATAATAGCTGAAATAAAAATAATAGTAGTGATAGAGATATTACTAGTGTATGGAAGACTATTCCGATGAACATCACCCAAGAGGTTCAAATGTAATTTGTGTAGGCTTTCCTTAAAAACTTGAAAAGGAACCTGTGTGTTGAGGCAATTAATGTTATTACCAAAAATCACCCAACAACAATAACAGCAATAAAGACAAAAAGTGTGAAGAAAAGAAGAATAACAATATAGAACCAAGGTAAAAAAAAACGATATCGAATTTAGAATATTGAAGTTTACAGCGGTTAATTTAAACCAACGCCAAGAACTATCCTGCTCTAAGTTCAACCTACCATAGGTGTGGTAGTTACTGAACAGGGACTTAGATACGTAGCCACCTCTTTGGGCTTTAGGATTGGTGGCTTCTTGGTTTTGTAAGTAAGTTTGCATTTTTTGGGGAATATAAAATCTAATTTAAAGTATTCGTTTTTAATAGAAAGAAAGATTTTATTTTTGTTGGGGGATATTTATTTATTATAAATATTTATACTTAAGAAATTTCTAGGAAAAACATTTTATGGAATACTGGCATAACAAGAACATTAATATTCTTTATATTCACAATCAACTTTTTTCACTTTCATTAACAACTTATGTCAAGCACTATCAAACGATCAAAAAGAGATTAACTAACTAAGGCGTATTACAGCAAGTAGTATTAATGGAATATAGAACAATCATAAAACTAAATATAAAATTAAAAAACTATTTATTATTTGCGAATTTTATTTTAAATCAAACACAGTTTCTTCTTTTTAGGAAAATCATGTTTTTGTTTCGTTGAATCATAATTAATATTCAATGTTATATCACGAAAAGCAATAAATTTCATTAAAATTGCTATTTATACAATATCCGCTGCTAACTTTTTTGTTAGAAAAATAATTTTCAAGTAATAAAACACTATACTAACTTTTTTTTATTTGAATCTTTATAATTATTGCAAATGTAAGAACTATTGGTTGGGAAGTGCAGTAGTACCAGAAGAAGATAAAGAAGCATGTTTTTTTAACGATTTCTTAGCACAAATGATTTATTTTATAACTGGCTTTAAATAGCCAACATGAAACATAACTGTTTCACTGTGTCCGTTAAGGGACCAATCAACAACTATGGTTTACTTCAAAACCTTATCCGCAACAAACCTGTGTGTATCAGGTGTTTTATAAGATATGGATGTTTTAAAATCCAATACTATTCATTACTTGATTATTTATTATAATTTTAAAATGATTTTATAACTTGAGCATAATAAATTTAAAAATTTTCATAAATGGACTATCTTTTACTACACTGATAAAAACAGCAAAACATGTTAAAACTTGTAATCTAGAATATTAATAAAAATTACCAAATATGGTAAATTATAAGAAACTTTATTCGTTGCTTATGCAACAATATACTACAGCATGCTTCGCTAAGGCTGGCCAGATAAAGCTAATCATATTTTTACGATATTTGCAAACTTCTGAAAAGAGAAATCACTTATTCAGGATGCAGTATTCCTCAAAAACTATAAAAAGGCACAAAACCGTAGACACATGCAACTCAAAGACAGTCACGGGTATAGAATCTATGATCTCTAATAATGCCGATACCAGGGAAGCTAATCATTAATATGTCTAAAAATGATATATTTATTCAATTCTTATCTTCGTTCATTAAAAACACCCGTTGAATACCGCAATATAAATTCATTTTTTAGAAAAAACATCATTAAATAAAAATAACATGTTTAGACGGATAAAAGGGAAAAAAACATTCTTTATTTTATAATTTTAATGCATTAATAACCGTGTTTTTCATTATAAAAAGCTCTTATTTAGAAGAAGATAATATTTTCTTTTTGATCAAATTCTCAGAAATGTTTCTGCATAACCTAACACATATATATTATGAAACAATACACCAGAAAAAAATGAGACGACTACTAGAGCAAGTTTGCGAGAAAATTTTACAAACTGGAATAAAACAAATAAAAAGATACGCTTTCAATAGCTTATTCTTTTTTTTTTATTTCAACAAAATCTGTTTTCATAATGAGTGGAGGTCAACCCAAAAATTTATTCCGTTTGAGGCAAAAAATTCAAAAATTTAAAATGTATTTAGGCGATTGCCTACAAGAAATTAAAGCGTTTAAAAATTTTCAGATCCTAAACATGCGTGGAATATATAATTGAGTTTTTTGATTTCAATTGAGAATCAAGTGTTGTTATATGTAATAATATTTTCTACAATACTTCTTAAATTATTTTTAATGATAAACCTTTTGTTTTATGCTAGTCCTATTTGCATGAACTTCTGATCATCTCAATTACCCTTTTATTAACAAATCTATCTATAGAGACACTAAACTTAACCTGTAACTAAAATGAATTTTCTAGTTAATATTTTGATAAATTATAAGATTATTTTTTTGTACAATGATATATAACGCAACAGTTTTTCTACTTTAATGCGAAGAGTTTATATTTTTCATTCTTTAGAACAGTACCGTAGTTGTTTTCAACGTTAGAAAAAAAAAACGTCAAAATATCATGTTACTTTCAAAATATGTGAGTTTGTTGATTTTGTTACGGTTTATTTTAATTAAGCGAAATTTGTTATCGTTCCTGTAAATAATTAACAAATAAACAAAGAATATATTTGCTCTTTTCTTTCTTCTTCTTTGTTTTCCAATAAATATTTTTGTACCACTAAAATTATTATAATTAGAATTGTAATAAAAAACCTTAGAATTCAAAAATCAAATTTAATATTATTACTTTTCGAGCATGAAATATATTGCAACATATATTTGATGTAGATTTTGTAAAATATAAAAGTACATTTACTAACAAAATGTAAATATATAAATGTAAAACTAAAGTGTTCCTTAAAAAAAATATGAGTTGTTCAAAAAATCCCAAGCTTCTTAATTGTTTTTTTTTTCTCTATTAATTATAATTTTTATTATTTATAAAATCGATATTTTTTATAGGCTAACTTAATAAAAAATAAAAAAATTTCTATTCTTCTTTTTTATTGAAATAAAAATCTTCTTACCTATCATAGGAAACTGTAAATCAAAGGGATTGACATTAAATTTCTCCGTAAATTAATATGTAGATATATTCACAAACTGGAATCTTAAACTAAAATACATAAAAATAAATATTTTAAAGCGACTTATAAACAAAAGATTGTATCCAATTAATCAATTATAATGATTCGATACTTTTTTTGTTTAACTTTCGATTTAATTCGAATTTCTAAATTGAAATTACATTCAATATTTAAAAAATATTTTGACCATTACTACTACGGTAAAAAGTACTTAAGTCAAATCCGTATGGAAAAGCGAAAAAAAAGATTTGAATTGATCAATATTAATTATACAAAAGAATCCAGTGATTTTTCTTCTATAAGAGACACCTTAGAACCAATCCACCAGAAGCGATCCTTCACAAGTAATGGGACTTCAAGACCAAACGATGGCTCCGGAGGATTCCCTGAAAACAGTTAGAGGTCTGTATTAAAAGATTATATACCAACATACAATCATTATTATTCACCTTTTTTTATCATATTTAGTCTTTCCTTTTACACCATGAAATTCTCAAATTACTTTTTTTTGTAATTGTCATCGGTGAAATATTGAAATTATAAAAAAAAATTATATTTTTTTGTCTTTTAAAAATAAAATTAAATTGTTTTAGTAATTTTTTATTACTAAAAATAATTAAGTTATATGAAAAAAATGTTTTCTAATGATTTAATGAAAATGCCAAACTGCAAAAAAAATGAATTGAAAAATTATAAAAATACATTTTCGTATACAAAATATTAGTTTATGCTGATAAAATAACAATCAATACATGAAATATAGAGATAAATAGGTATATTTTAACTCGTATCATATATCGCTCAATATATTGTTTAAATTAACGTTATATAGAACTAAATTTTATATGAAAAATGGAATTTGTTAGTGCAAATTTTATTTAGTCATTTTTTTCTTGTCTGTAAGTAATTATTGCTGACTCAATTTAAACGAACTTTTTAAAAACCAAATTGATATATTATTAACAATATATAAAACTTTCAGTTTTATTTTTAAAGACCGATTGACATCTATTTATCGAGATCAAGTCAATCAATACAAAAAATTAGCATTACAGAAAGATAAAAAAAAGAACGTTAATTGTTTCATATTGACATGTAATCAAATTTGCAAACGATTTACAGCATTTCATGTTGAGCGTTCCCACTTAAATTATAAACAGGTTAAATATCAATTTTTTTAAAATAAAGAAATGTGGTTTTCTGAATCGCTAGAGATGAATTGTATTGTAAATTCTGTGATGCGTATTGTATTGTACATTTATTTTGGTTTTTTTCATATGGTAAAAAAAAGAAAAATACTTATACATATCATTTTATTGAAAAAGTAATATATTACTAAATGATTTCAAAAAAAATTCCTTCTTAAAAAATAGTATTATATGATTAACAATATAATTATTATATATATATTTATCATTATTTACTTCAAATATTTACAATAATAAAAATTATTAGATACTTTACTGATTTAAATTTGAAAAAAATATATTTATTGTTTTAAAAATATGAAATTGTTCAAATAATTCTAAAAATAAAAAACTAAGTAATTTTAATACACTTTAATACATTAACTACTAACTAAATATAGTACAAGTATCTATGTAACAATTTTTATGTTGAATATCATATTTGCTGCGCTTTTTTTATCAAAAGTAAATTGAAGATATTTTTTAATTTTAAGAATAAAAAAACATGCAAAATTTTAAAAATGTTTGTCAAAAAAATCAAAAATATTACAGCAAATAAATTATTTCACGCAAAATTCTTCAGACTTACCATAAATATTAGAAGATTTAAATACTGAATATCTTATATTTGGTTAAATTATGAAAATATTATTATCTAAAAATCTTTTTCCAAGTTTTTGAGTAAAACATGATTCAAAACTAGAAAATATTTTTTTTCAGTATCTAACGGCACTTTTTAAGCTCGAAAAAAATTGAATCAGGTGTGAAAGATATAACAGGCAAAAATTTTGCTTGTTGACAGAATATAATTGAATGTAAATTAATTTTTTTTATTAGTGGTTTTGACTTTTAAAGGGCGTTTTATTGAAAAAAAAACTACTTAGATTAGAGATTCTAACCCGTAGAATATTTTTATAATATGAGTCTTTTAAGACTTGACCTAACATATTAAATATCGATATTTACATATAATTTTATAATGAAACAATAGAATAAAATAAAATTATGTTTTTATTCACGTATTTATATTTATATTAGTTATCCGAAAAAAATAATAAAAAACATATCAGCAATGTGACATACATTATTAAATTTCAATATTATTTTCCTGAAATCTTAAAAATAATCCTAAAGAACAAAATAAAAAAACTAATCACACGATTTAAAAGGAAAACAAGTTATTTAATGACGAATAAAAGTTGAAATATCAGTACACTATGCAAAAATCTAAGACCATAAAATATTGTATAAAGCATAAATAATCATAGAATAAACGCTTCAACATTACAAAAAAAAGTGTAAAAAACACACATTCAATATAGAAAATTTAATAGGAAACTAAAACTATAACAGCGCACAATTTAATTTTTTTTATGCAACAAAAAAATAACATAAAAATACGAAAGATGCTAATATTCTTTTTACTCACATTAAATTTATTCATTAGAAAAAATGTGTGAACAAAATTTTAATAACACAATTTTATTGAATTTTGTCGAATCGCTGTATAAAAGCTTTTATATTGTTATTTACTTTTTGATATAGTTTTAAATAAAAAGATCTGCACATGGTAATAAAAATGACAAGAAAATAGAACCTTTTTAATTTAATTATATAAGAGTCTCTTTTATATAAAAAAATCATAGCGGAACGTATTAAATTTGTTACAAATCTGTATTTATATACCTTTTATTAGATTTACTTACACTCTTTTATATGGTTTTTGAACAGTTTTTTAAATTATTTTTATAGATTATCGAAATATCGACTTGTAGGTATTCAGTTATAAATATAGTGAAAGGATGCTTGTGTAGAAATTTATTGCACTTTAACAAAAAAAAATCAACTATTCAGCTCCTATTAAAGTGTCTTGACCAAGGAATCGAAGGTAAAATTCAAATGAATACTGTAAAGTATATTCACCATAGACAAAGATTTCAAATTGCATATTAAATATCGATTTATGTCTAATTCATGATGAAATTTTGAATTTCTTCTCTAAACATTATTCGTAAAACATATCATTACAACATGCATACTTACCACAATTTACATGGAGTTATAATCATAATACACATAATGTTTTTTTTCGCATTTATAAACAAAATTTTTATAATATAGTTAATTATATAAAATTTTTACAATGAATAAAGTATATAAAATAACGGTAAATAAATAATAAATAATCAATTTTGAATCCATAACTGTAATAAATGTTTTGTCAAAAATAATACCATAATTTATTCATAAAAATATTATAAATACATGTTTCAAATCTTATTAAATGTTTTAATGAATAATGGATAATCTTTTTTTATTTTTTTTTAATTTTTGAAAAAATTACGTACAAATCGAGTTTTTAAAAAGCCTCTAATTATTTGATAGAAATATATCTTGATTCTTATAGATTGTTTGTTTTTTTTGTAAATTTTAAATACTATTTATTTGTGATAACGACACCATATTCTTATTTTCGTACGAAGCCCAAAAAAATTTAAAAGATTCGTAAATTTTGTGCAAACATTTTAGAAATTATAGTTGAATGTTTCGTATCATTGTTCAAACAAAGAACAAAAATTAAAATTTAAAATTGAGATCCTCAGAACATCTATTTCCAAATATATAAAGATTTTAATTGTATGAAAAATGAATATATCTGTAACCAAAATCAGCATATAAAATAATAAGATAAACATGCAAACGATATTGAATAAAGAAGTCTTACATAAAAGAGCTTAAAAAAAAATAAATCTACTTTCATATAACACTGTTTTTATTGTATTTTCAGCTTGTTAACATAAAACTTATCGAAATATGAATAGAGATGTTTAGGAAAGCACCCCAAATAAGAATGAAATAATACAATACAGTATTGAAGAATCCCAACAAATTATAGCGAAATTAAGTATCAATATTAAAAATTCTTATTTAAATAAAAAAGTATCAATCATTAACCTCATTTTTTTTGTAACAAACCTATTGCTATTCGCCTCAAATTTTCAACCGTATTAACTATAAAAATCATCTTGACGATATTAAACAAACCGAAGGTACTATTCAATGTTTTATCTACACCTTTTATCTTAAATTAAATCATTTTAGAAATTTATCAATTGATTATAAAACTTTAGGAAGGATCGATATTCCAGGAAAAGGCAGATAATAGTTCTTATTGGACATGTTCTTATGAATTTTATAACAAAATACCGAACGATGTGTTTTTAGTGGAACTTTTACAAAAATATTTTTCTGGTCTAGTTTTTATCTTTTTATTCTTCTCGAATTCTTTGTAAATAAAATGTATGAATTATTGACATATTATCGGGTTTTATTTTTTTTTGTTAAAATCAAAGAAAACACACAGCTTTAAATTGAAATAATCTTCATTAAATCAAATATTTTTTTTTATATTTCTCAACTACTAAACTTTTTTTTATCTTTAAATTGTGTTTTTATATAATTTTTTTTTGATACAGTTATATAGGTTTTTTTATTGATCTTATTATCAATCTGATAGAAAAATATATGTAATTAAAGATATGGAACTCATAAATCAGACATATTAATGCATGAAAGACAAAAAAAAATGGATAAATGTTTGATAAAATATTTAGAACCTTTTAATATCGTATAAATGGAAACTTTTGTTTTCGGAAAGAATTGTTTTAGAATACGTAAGCGAAAAAAATTAATGCACAAAATTAAATTTTCAACAAAAATAAAGATAATAAAAATCAATATAAACACTTTATAAATACTCTGAATACAAATAAACTTGGAGTTTCACAATATTCGTATTTATCCAGACTACTATAAAAGGTGTTTTTAAAACTCTTCATAATCATTAAATTCACATCCTTCATATTTTTTTTTTTGATAGAGTAAATAATCTTTCACAAATAAAAATATTTCATCTAGATTTAATGTTTATAATATAATGAATGTTTATTTTGTCTTTTAGGTTATTTTCATCTAAGCTTAAATGATTTAATTTGTTTCTATTATTAATATTTAAAATCTACCATTCGAAAATACGAAATTAATTATAGATTTAATTACAAATGTCAAAGGCTCCATTTGTTGCCTGTGACACACTCTAACGCAAAATGTTTTTTCACACAAAAATTGTATTTGCTTCTATATTTAATTTATACTTAAGATATTATCATCCAACAATAATTGAGATAATAAAAGATGATAATACATCAAAAAAAAGTTTTCTAGAAATTTAAAGCATATTACTTATGAAAAACACATAATAAAGAATTCTAAAAATTTGGAACTAAGTTATAAACAATTTTTTTGCATTTAATTTCCTCAAATTTTATCCTTAAAGCTGTAGTTGTCTTGTTGTAAAACTCAAATACTTACAGTATAAAAAAATATGGTTGAATCTGAATATTGATTTATATTTCTATTTGTTTTTTACAGTTAAAAAATGAAAAGAAAAAAAAAACATTTCTGTATAATCTTTTTTATGTATATACACATTTATTGATGCTGTAATTTATATTATTCAAGTAAAACAAAAAATAAAAAGGGGGTAGTACTAATATGTTATACATTATGGTTCCGCTGCAATTTATAGCCATAAACATAATCAATATATTTTTTTTATTGTAAAAAAGTTTTTAAGTAAAATTAAGAAAAAAAGGCAAGACAACTACTAGTAAATACACATGACTTGATTTTGAAAAATATTTCATTTACTACAATTTTTAACTTTTAAAAAACTTTTTTTTTAGTGATTTTGAAAAAAATTATGCAATCATTAACTACACTACTGTAAAAATTAATATCAACTAGATATAGTTTTGACAAAATTTTTAGATATTAAGTATAGCAATTCCAAATTTTTTCAACTTATTTATAGATAATCTCGCACACAATAGGAACATTATAGATTAATAAATAAAATTATAAACTATAAAAATAAATTATTATAAACACATGTTCAGATTAATTTTTAAAATTTGAAAATAAAATACTATAAAAATTTTTACTGTTTATAATATTATTATTACCAATAAGAAAATATATTTCTTATTTTCTATTCTTTTTCTGCTTATATTTTTTTTGATATAAAAATTTATAATTTTAATATATAAATAGTGAATTTTATATAAACTTAATGTGGTAATACCAGTGAAATACTGGAACCACAAATAAATTGAAGTGGAATTTTTAGTAGCTTTTTTATTTTCAAGGCTATTCAACGTTATGTTATGCTTTGTTATGTTTAATTTCATTAGTTTATTTTAATATTAATTAAGAAAAATCCGGAACAAAAACAAGCATAAAAAATTATTAAATAAAAAACCCATGACCCAAAATTATTATTTTTTAATGTTTAATACAAGCCGGTACAAAGGCGCCCAGGCAAGGGACGAGGTGACGAATAAGAACCGATTGTCCTCAGATAATTCGAGGCGGGTTTTTAATATTGTAGAGTACTTCCTACAATACAACCAAGTCCCTTCCTCCAACAGCACTTAATAATTCAATTTATTATTAGAGCAAAGAAAAAAATAATAGAGATTTTCTATGCAGTTAGTTTTATTTAAATATGTGGATTTATGTTAAACCTCTTTATATACTTATTTGTAAAGTATTACTCTAAAATAAAACATGCCTGTCGTAATGTAATTAAGACATATAATTTAACTTAAGATTGTTGATTTTTGAATTAATTTTGTTATCTGATGTCTTAAAAATCGATTTTGTGGTTTTTGATTTGATTTGTATAAATAATTTTCAAGCAGTTACTACTAACAAAAATTGAATATCAATACATTGATTGTTAATGTATCAGCGCAATTAAAATTTGGTCTCTTTTTTGTGTTAAAAATATTGGCAAACAACAAACAAAACCACATATTTATAACAATATTGCTTATAAAAACCTTTTTTTCTCCATATTTATCTTTTATTTGCGCGAATCATAACAACAAAATCTAGAGCGCGATAATACCAATTTTTATGAATTTTTAAATTACGATTTTACACTTTTATACATTACTTTGATATTAAAACCCCTCTAAGTTTGACTAAAACATTCCTCTATTATCTGTAAACGATCTTTTATTTTTTTTATCACAATTAGAATAACAAGGAAATTAAAATAAAAAGCACAATAATATTGATATTATATTACAATGAATTTATCAAAACGTATTTGTTATAATCATAAATTAAATTTTTATTTAAAATATTTTTAATACAACATTTATCACTGATATGTAGACGATACCACAGATACTTATATCACAAAGACACATACACAATTTAGTTGATGTTCAAAAAACAATAAATTCTCATATTTTTAATTGTTTTATTTTTCACAATTCGATCAACATTATATAGAAGTGATGTAGTTTTTGTAAATAATGGCTTCTTGGTGGTTCTCTGACTTTAATATGTAGCTTGTATATGAAATATGAAATATCACACTTTACTAAATAGAATTTACATTATACATCTTATCGTGATTATGTTAAATTTGTTATCTGCTACATTAATGTATAAACAATGCCGATAACACGCCCATTTGTACCATATAACTAGATGCAGCATAATCATTGTTAGTGTTTTATTTTTCTTTCAACTAATTTGCCGTTTTTATTGAGGATCTGCGTATCTTAATAATTCCACTATTTTGTTTTTCAAATTTGTACGATACTATAATAAGTTGAGTAATTATATTTGCTGCTATATTATGTGTTTAGAAGAAACAATTTTATAGAATTTGTAAAGAAAGAATCTTATTATTACAAAAAGCAAATTTAGGATATGCTGAAAATAAGTTCGACTTCTCATGTGAGACAAACCCGTTAGATTAAAAAAATCTATTGCGAATAATCGATCGAAGACATAGCATTATGACATTATTGATGCTTCTAAAATTTCTTCTTCAGCTTTCTATATTTGAAATTCACATATTTTTTGGTGTGATTTTTCCAACAAATATTTATTTTTTAGATTTTTTATATATTGTTTAAAAGAAGGGAATTTCAGATCAAAAACAAAATAAACCCTATTCTAATAAATATTCTTAAATATAACATAAATCACATCAATATTTGAATTGAAAAGAATATACCACATTCAAAACCACCTACTAAATTTATGAGAAAAGCAGCAATGTGCACCGAATATATAAATTACCACATTTTGTCTATAATTAATCATATACAGATTTTTATTAAAAATATTAACCTGGAAAAAGATATGTGTAGTTTTTTTATACTTTGAAAGGTTATATTGAATACAATAATCAAGGAATTTTAAATTTTTAAATTTTAATCGGTCATATTCTTTTTGTTTTCAATTCTAGGTTGAAATTTAGATCACGTTTTTTTTTATGATTAGATAAATATTATTATTAATTGAAAACCTTCTAATTAGCCAAACAATTTTATGCTTTACTTTTTTGTCAATAAGTATATCCGTAATTTAGCTTTATATATGAAAAAAATTAATATCATAAAATATAGCAAAAATAAAAGAAGGACAAAAAAACTAATTCAAAATTAAAAAAATTTAATAATTTGACATTGATTACGAAAAAATTTAATATATCGTTGATTGAACATTTTTGGTTTCTTTTGAGAATTTTTTAAAGGTAATTAAGATCTTATTTATTATGTTTCTAGTATTTTCGCAACAATTTTATATTTAGGCGATAGCAGTAAAATTTTAGTATATTACCTCTTTTGTTTTTTTTCCTACAAAGTCACAACCATTTCTTACTATTCGCATTTCTAGCTGTTAGAACTTTAGTATTAAAGATATTCTAATTTATCAAACTAATTGCTTTATTTTTAACAAATTGTTTTTAATAAATTGTACAAACTTATCATATAATTGATATTACGAAAAATATAATACTTAAAAGCATTAGTTTTCAAAAAATATGTTTTTTTTCAAAGATAATATATTTATCATTAGGAATCCATTATAAATCAAGATATTCAAAAACGATAATAGCCAAATTATTAATATATATTAATATAAAAACATATAGATTTACTAAAAATGATCAAAACAGTAATTTTTGCTGATTTCCTATTTAACTGAACCGTACCGTAATTTTTGAAAATTGAAGTATTTAAATAGTTTTCGGATTTTCAATAATCTCACATAAATATTTTAAATTTTACCCCAAAAAATTTTTTAAGATCTATAAAATAAGTTATTCAGCAAGATGGAAGAATATAAAATTTTGGCAACATTAGCATCCAACCATTCAGTAGCATTAAAATGGATTCTAGAAGATTATAAGAATTTCTTAGAAAATGTATTGCAAAAGCCGAATTTACAAGAAGGCGAATCTAATATATACCAGATAGCTTATTTTCACTATTATACTGGCCAGAAACTTGTAAAAACCAACATTAAAAATTTTGGAATAAAATTTCAAATAATTGAAAGCGCACTGAAGCAAATAATTAAATTAATGGCCAGTACGAAAGCCCAAACTGGCAAATCAAGTGAAAAAACTGTTTGCAACTTATTTAGTCTGTTTAATGATTTGCAAAAATATCAAGAAATGTTTAAGAAATGTGAACAATAACATTAAAATTGTTTTATACAAAAATAAAATTAAAATATTGCGGAACTTTTTTTTACTTAGGTGAAAATATATAGTGAATATAAAATTCAATGTTTTCATTCAATATTCATGTGTTTGATTCATTTATAGCAGCGATAGAATGTTAAGGCTTTTTTGCATCAATAGTTTTGACGAAATAAAAGTTTTTTAAATTTCTTTACACAACACACTGACCAAGATAAATATTTGTTTTGAACACATTTTTTATTTCGATATTCGATAAATACAAACTAGCTTCAACTTTCAATTCGTTAATAAAATTACTTTGTGTTTAATTTTGCATGGATTTTTGAAATATTCAGATGTCAAAATAGTAACATTTTATTAGCTTGAATGTAAACTGTTTTTGGATAAATAAAACTATTAGTTGAAGAAATACAAATCATTTTTGAATCAAAAAATGATAAATAAAATACAAATTTGAAATATTTTATTTCTGAACTAACCCCAGTATATATAAAAATACAGAGAGGAAAAATAGTTATAAACTTATGTCATAATCTGGAAATGTTATTTAATCACCAATGATCTGTAGAACACTAACTTAATTTCCAAAACAATTTTTTTTTTCATATAATTTCTTGTGAATAGTTAGCAACATTGATTTATATTTAACTAAAATATCTGGAATATTAATCAAAAATTTCTATTTAGAAATTCCTGCTTGATTGATATCGCTGAAGAATAGTTAAATTTCTACAGTCAATGTAAAACAGTTTGTAAAGGTATGATATAAATATCACATAATATGCAATAAATCAATTAATATATGTTTTTTGTTCTTTTTCTTCATATTTGAATATTTATATAAACAAGGTATTGATATGTTACTCTATAACCATAATAGAAAGTAGTTTATCTTAACAAGATAATATAAAAAGAAAGGAATAAAGAAATAAACAAATAAACGAAAAAAAAGAATGTTTCATAATAGAAGTAATGCAAGTATTGATCGTGATAGCAATTTAACAAGCATAGCAATATTATCTATAATAATATTAGTGGTAATATCAAAATATCTTGTAATTTTGATAAAAAACGGTTATAAACCAATATATTGCGGTAAATCACTCGGCAACACTGCAAAATGGCGGGTTAAAAATAACGCATTTTTTGTGATCACTGAAATTAGCCAGTCAAAACAGTCCAAATTTTAGTGTCAATTACAACTATTTACGTTGTGGAGAAAGGACCCTCACAACAAATCACCAAATGCATCTACACAGCCGACAGTACAAACAAGGAAGTTAAGCGTGGAGATTATCAAAACCCTAAGCCATGAACATAAATAAGCTCTACCAGAAAAAAATTCTCTTTTAACACTTATCTTTCTTCTCCCGGTATTATTCACGAATCCCGAAATATACTGAACTAAACTTAAGAAAACCTTTAAAAATGTATTAATTTTTTTTTAAAAAAAGTAACAAAGGTCTTTCTTTACAAGACGAAAAGCAAATACAATATTTTTATATAAGCATTTATAATAGCAAATATTTATTTAATTTTAGCTTGCTTGAAATATAAGATAAGAAACAACAGTTTTTTTTGGAAAAAATCAGAAAATTTTCAAAAAATAAGTTAAGCACACCTCAAAATATCACACGGATATATTTAAAGATTTAATATTATATATAAAGCTGGACAAACGCTATGTATTAGGAAAAAATGATTAACGAAATGTTGAATAAAAAAAGTTTTCGTTTTAAATAAATAGTCTAAGAAAAAAAAATAGGGAAAATTTTGACATAAAATTTTTTTAAATGTACATTAAAGTAAATATAGCAACATTTTTTTGCAGATAAGAATTCATGTCAGTATTATTTCTGGCTTGATATTAAATACAGCTTTTCAATAATTTTCCGATAAAAAAATATTATAAGAATATTCCAATACAAATATTTTCAATTTTTTTCTAATGTTTTCATTATTACTTTGTTAGTTCTAAATTATATAAAACTATCTGTTCTATATAAATATCATGGAATTTTTGATGCTAAATAAAAAAAATAAATTGAATAGACAAAAAAATAATTCTATATATTTGTATAAATGTTTTTTGGAAATTCTCAAAATGTGGTATAAAAATTTAAAAAGCTTGATATAAACTCTTTGAATTTAGAAATTATATTACATCATTTAATAATGAAATTCATAATATAAGCGATACTTCAAATAAAACATTTTTATGTTGTTAATATAGAGATTTCACAAGTCACAAGGAAAAATAAATTAAATATAATCAGTGTGGGATTTATTTGTTGATCCCAACAGATTCTAATAGTGAAATTTATTGAGTATGCAACTAAAAAAACAGCTCACTAATCAAACACTCAAAGATGAATGATCAGAGAAGACTTTTTTAAAACCAGAAGAATAATGAAATAGTCAGTATGGCATTTTAAACTCTTTACTTTATTATAAATAACTTTAATTTGCCTTTTTACCATAAAATTGAAACAATTGTAGTGATAAGAAAAAACAACGAGTCAAAAAATCAACTTTTGTTATAGTAAAAATTACTAATAATAGTCACTTATCGTGTCAAATGCATCATTAATAATGTTTAAAATATCAATTTTTTAAAATACCAAACATTGTAATCACAAATTTGAGCTTTCCTCTAATTATTGATCATATGAATTTTATATTTCTTACTAATATCGGATTTTACAAATTACATAATAAAGAAATGTTCAATAAAAATCTTAAAGAATAAATCGTTACCTAAGTATTTCTTTGTTCTATTTATTTATACTTTTAGAAGCCACACAGACTTAACCAGAATCAATACATTATTTATCCCGCCTCCCCTGAATTTTCCTAATTCTTTTATATTCAGTTTATAAATTTGTAATAAAATTTTAATTATGCATCTTACAATTTTTTTTCTACGATCGATATTTTTACATAAAATTGATTTATAATTAGAATGCGTATTTCTAAGAAATTATTCAAAAAAATCAAGAATATAGGTTCAATTATTAAAAATCTAACATGTTTCTTACGAATTCAAAAATTGGCAGGTTCAAATTCTTAAACAATATTTAGAGAAAAATAAAAGAGGTTTCAGTTTGTTAAAAATCTGATTTTATGGAAATTATGGCATGCCAATTATGTTTTTTAGCGCCTTTGCTCAAAATATACGTTTTGTTTGTATATATTTTAGGGCATTTCAACGGGTTTAAAAGGTAACAGAAATATTAAATTAACTTTTGCGAGGGAAATATTATCCCATTTCTGATGAATGTATGTAAAAAAATGTATTTTTACATTTAACAATATATTTTTTACTATATTTATATAGTATAGTAAATTTGTATTCTGTAAAATTTATTTTTAACAACATATTTCAAAAATTATCGTGCATTCTCAATTTAAGTGGTGTCCTCAAGAGTTGATTAGCTGATTTTAAAAAATAACTAATAAACGAAACATTAACGAAATGATATTTATTTTTTATTGTATGTTTTCCAGTTTCATAGTAGCACTTGTTGTCACTGTTTAAAGTGTCAAGTTTTTTTTTTTCTAATAGTTTCTGTTGGTATTAGTTTTTATCATCTTTTACGCCAAACGGCGAAAAATCAAAGAAGTAATCTGGTTTGTAAAAATAAGTATCATGTATCAGACGTAAATATTTTTTGGGTTATTTGTCGCCATAAGAAGCAAATTGAATATCAAATGTGTGTTTTAAAGTATCCTATTGCGGTATTCCGCGGGCGAATGATTTGAAAAAAAATAAAAGGAATATAAAGACGAGTTGTTTGGAATTGAATTTATTGTATTGTATTGCCGTGGCGGAAAACTGGGTTTGTATCGCCTTCCAGTGTCGCGTCGCCGTCTGTCTTCTTGTCCTGAGAATTGCATGGGGGGACATTCTCACATCTTTTATAGTTGCAGGAATATGTCAAAATTTGATTGGTTGATTCCTTTTTGCACTACACCCTCTTTCTCTGGTTTCTTTCCAAGATTTAAAACGACTCTTTGCTGATCGTTGGATACAGCACTATTAAAAAATAAATAATAATTCTTTATTGTTTTAGAAATTATAAAGACAAAGTGAACTTATAGTTAATTTTTAAAATTATCAAAATACAAAACAAAATATAAATAAAAACTAAGTCATAAAAATTGTAAACAATTGCAAAAAAGATAAATCTTTTTTGACTTTAAATAAATTACCTTTCTTACCTTTAGCGGGAAATTTATTTTTATAATTTATACTCGTGATTACTATAATATTAAAAAAATTCCAAGTTAATAAATCATCGAGGTTGAGAATTTTTCCCCTTCACCCACGATTCGGAGGGATGTTCATTATAAATGCTTCCTAAAAACCATTATACTTTCAAAGTTCCCGGGTGTTAGGTCTTAGAAATAGTGTGGATTATTCTCGACTAACATTGAATATAGCATTGACTGAACGTACCTTCAAGAAATGCATGATAATAAAAAATCTTTGAAGGTATCATGTTCAGTCATGCCTATAATATGTATTTGCACGTAGACCTATTACAAAAACATTTATGTCTTTTAACGCAAAATTAAAATACCATGTTTTCTGATTTTCATGTAGTATATATTTCGTGTGCATTTAAATTCGTGATGAAATATGTCTTAAAAATTTCTTTTATACCATTTTTATGATTAACTAGATGTAATTAGATGTATATTTATATATTTGTGCAATTTTTAAAAACCAACCTAGCCCAACAAATTTGATTAGGATAGTATATTAACTGTAGATTTAAATAAACTTTGAAATCAAAATATATAAAATTTCAAAGGTTTTATTTCATCTATGAGACAATGAATATAAAAAACAATTTTTACTAATAAAAATATATATAGTTTTTTTACGCTAAAAAGATATAAAAAAAATTAACAAAATATTTATCAATCTTAAACTTATATCACGTCTTAATTATTAGCTTGGTTTACTTCTATTCAATTAATTTTTCAAAAACAAAATAACCGGGTGACGATTTTATGTGGGGGCAACCAAAATACATCAAGTAAATAATTCAAAATCATTTAATGATTAAGTAAAAACCTCCTAACCTTTTTTTAATTCTAAATTGATTTTTTTTGTTTGAGAATTTCTGTCAGTTTCTGTTTTTTAAAATTTTTTGACATTTCATGATTAGCGCACTGTATTATAAAAATTATTTAAGCGATAATAAAAATTTCATGTTTTAGGAAAGTGAAATATCAATTTACTTTTATATGAGTATCCTCTTTACCACAAAAAGTTAACGTATTCAAAGATTCTCCACAAACATTGAGAAAAATGTATATAATTATAGCACATATATATTTGGTTATTTCAAGAATTCTGATTAAATCTAAAAGATTGGTGCAAAATAAAATTAGATTTTAAATGAGATCATAATGAAACCTTCTATGTACCATGTAGGTTGGTTTTTTATGCTTTACAAAAATACTTGTATCTCTTATTATAATCTGCAGGTTTTATTGTCTCGTCACTTAATTTTTTAGTAATTCTCTTAGTTATATTCAAAATTCGGAAAGATAATCAAAGGTGAATGGGATTAATGATGCGATTAAACTTAAATACTAATCGCTACTATTAGTTATAAATTTTCAAAATAAACAATAAAGTTCACATACTTTATAGTGCCGAATTCAATTTAAATAATCGAAAAAAATTTATCCGATATCTTAATTTTTACTCTATAAATTGAAACTGCTTATTTATATAAAAGTTAGTTATGGTTTGTACAAATGTAGTATTTTTTAGTAAAAAACAATTATAAAAAAAATTTATTGTTTTAATGTTGTTGGATGTTACGGATTTATTTATTAATTTTTTCTTTTGATTTTGAACCATCAATCCAAAATAAAAACTCTTTAAATACTTTTTATCTCCTTAATTCGGAGATAAAATAATCCTATTACAAAATCAACTATTTTAAATAAATTACCAATAAAAATTTTACTAAAAACTTCTTTAGTAAATTAACTGTCAAAAAATCAATTAATTCTCAAAAATAGATAAAATTTTTAAATTACAAAAATTAAATAGTTCCCCTATTTAATCTTAAGGAGTATTGTTAGATCAATACACAACAAATGTATTTTTTAGCTGATTATGTTCTTTATCGATAAAATATTTCTGGATTTCAGTTTAAAAAATAAAAATAATGGTTTTAGACACGAAAATATAGTTATTTTTTGTAGTTAGCTCATTTATCTTACCTACAAAAAAAATAATAAAGTTGCAAAACACATCTTGATGATTCATCTTGCTTATATTCATTGTATGATATTAGTTTCATGTTTCTCAATTAGATTTCGTACATTTTTTAGAATAGAATTATATTTTATTACATTTTACTGCCTATAAAATCATCGATTTTTTTTTGGTTTATACTATAATTATATAGCTAAAATTTTAAGTTTTTATGTATAAATAATATGTTGGCTTTTGGAAGACAGGTTGTATGTGTTTGTAATAAAGATCTTGTATTAGAAAATGGTTTTATTACAATTTTTTGTTTTTCTGTATTATTTTATAGTTTTATTATATTAAAATTTATATAACTGCTAAAAAAACCTTATAAATCTTTCATAAACTCATAGTTCAATTTTATTATTTTAGATTCGAAATTCTAAATTATTTTTTTTTACCATTGCAATGTGCGATTTATATAATAAAGATGATCAAATAAATTATCCAGTAAAAAAATTTTCAAATGGTTTGAAAGGAATCGTTGAAGTCACAGCTAAATTTTATTTTTATTTTATCTAGGAAAACTAAAAATAAAATTGTCTATGCTTAAAAAATATATTGAGAACATTACGAAAACCATTTGAAAATGTAAAAAACACAAAAAAAGTACATAGATTATATTTTAGTTAGTAATTTCATTGTCTTTAAAATAGAATATAATGATAAATACACATTTTGAATATATTGTTTCTCACATGTATACCACAAAAGCAGCATAATATTCGAAGTTTCAATAGATATTTTGTGTTATGTAGTTACAAATACTTATTTATTATATCAAAATATTAATTTTAGAAATTTTCATAATGTGTTTGTTCTAAAAATACAACACAAAAAATGTTACCAATTCAAAATGTAATATCTAAAATAACTAACTATATATTTGTATACACACACAAAAAAAAATTGATAAAAATATTTTTGAAGTCCGAAAATTATGTGTTGATCAATTTTTTATATTTTGTATGCTAACAAAATACGGTGGTATGGAAACAAAGAAAAAACAAAAAGGAAATAATGAGTTAAAATCAGTTTAAATCAATTACATAAAATTAGATTTCCTTAAATAGTCAAACATAATTGGTAGGATAAGAGGAAACCATATATAAAGATTATATTGAATTGAAAATATAAAGTGCGCCATAAATTTATTACATATTTTAAAAAAAATATTGTATAAACTGTTAAGCATTCAAAAATATAAAATATTTAAAGATACTTGCTTTTTTCTTTTTTTTGATATAAAATAATAAATTATACCAAAGTCAAGAAAAATAATGACTAGACGAATGTTTTTATAACTGACAGTAGAATAAAAGAAAAAAAAGACTAAATAGGATCTTTTGTATCTTTTACCATAAAAATGAAATGATTGATTTTTATGGTGTTCCAAGAGATCAATTATAAAACAGATATTAATCTCAACGCTATATTGTAGTTGAAAGGCGCAATATAAAATTTATTAAACCTTCAAATATTCATAAATTTTCTTGATTTTTATTTTTTAATTGAACCATTTTTTATATTTTGAATTAAACGATACGTTCTAATAAATTTTTGATATATAAAAAACTTGTAAATTAAAAGTTGTTAGATTACAAAAATCTATAAAAAACTACTTTAATCACTATGATTTTTTTCTAAAATCATCAATAAGAATCATAAACGATCACACTATTCTCGGCTACTTAAAAATTTGTAAAATAAATAATATTGATAGTGCAGACATTATCTTTAGTCATTCCAAAAAAATTTCTTCTTCATCATAAACAGCTTTTTAACCGCAATTCTTGTTAGTACAAATTATACCATTATTTGAAGATGCAAAAATTTTAGAATGAGGGAAAAGTTTATAAATTTGCCAGTATATTTTTTAAAAATTGGCTTATTAAAATTAGTATTAGTTATAAAATGAAAGAAAAAATTACATGCACAAAAAAATATCGATAATAATAACAACCCACAATACTAAAAATTGCAATACATATAATCTTTTTAACTTTAAACATAAACAGAAATTAGAAAACTCAAACCTATAAGAAATGGCTACACAATTTTTAGAAAATTCTTATGCCTTTATTTTGTTTCAACCAATTCACAGTGAAAATAAATTAAAATATTTTTGGAAAAGTGATTTAACGCTATGGATATTCTTGCGACTTACTATTATCACTTTTCGACTTGATGAATTATTAATACTATCAAAAAATAAATTTACCCATAATAAAATTTTTCAAGATTGAACTAAATTTACTTTACGAAAACTTGCATTATTTTTTTAAAAACATAAAAATTTTAAATAAATTCTCACACCTCGAAAATGTGCAAATATTAAAAACAGATTATATTTTTAAAAACTGAAATGAAATTTTAAAAAACAACGCCAAAATTTTAATAATATTTTTGTGAAGATAAATTAAAATTTGATATTTAAAATTAAGAAATTTTAATTTCGAGAAACATTTATTGTAGATTTAATATAAAAAAATAGAATAATTCTATTTTATTTATCAATAAAAAGAAATAAATGGATGTGAATGTAGAAACGATAATAAGAATAAAAACCGGTGTAATTTAAAAAAGTTTGAAACGAAGACATTTGAATGTACTGTGACCCTATTGAGGTTCATCTTTATATGAATAAACGAAATTAATGCATAAATAAGGATAAAAATTTATTGCAGGAAATTTTATCGAAAATTATTGTAGATGTTAAAGGAAAATTCAGATATGATAAAATTTTTTTTATTATATCTTGACGTAAAAATAACTTATTTTATGATTTTTTTATAAAAATATTTCTAAAAAATTATTGTAGATACGGAAGGTTGCTTAGTATATTCTATAAGCGAATTTCTTTAAATAATGTATATTTAAATTTATTTCCTAAAAATGATATTTATTATGAAGCCTGCTACAAGTGATTAAGAAAAAAGATAAATGCTTTTCGCAATAAAAATGTGTTTTTTGTCATGATTATAAATATGTTTTTGCTAATTACATTAGTTGTTTAATTTAAAGAATAGTTAAAATATTATCAATGTAATTTCTAATATAAATCTATTTTTTATGCTATGACTAACCTTTTAAGATTGATTATATATCCATTAAAACAAAATTCGAGCTAAAACCATTTTTTGCAACAAAAAGTATAAATTTAGCATCTACTAGATATATATACCATTTTATCAAATGTGTGCACAAGGTAATCATTTGTTTGTAAAATATTTTTCAATAATAGAATTTACCTTTTTTCTATTATTATTTGCATAATTTGAGTTTTTCATCGATTTAAAATTTTATAAAACAAAAGAATTATTGTTTTTTAATATTTTTATTTTTATATAATAAATATTTAAAACTTTAAGCATGATTTTTTAGCTCTATTAAATTTATAGTAATTTTTGCAAAAAATGTAAAATTTGTTTAAATTTTAATTAAACTTGTTCAATATAAATTATAATTATTTAGCATAAAAAAACACATTCAATTAAATATTGCTCATAAAATGTCGGCATACAGCAGCTCTATATTTTTAAGACTGTTTTCAGATATGTGCGAACAGGCCTATAAAAATTTTATTGTCAATGCTTATAAATTCATGTTAACAGGAAATAAAAACTTTTTAATCTCCTGTATTAAATTTCATGTGTTTTTTATAAATTGTGCTAACCAGGTTATAGTTAGTCACAGAAAAAAAATGCAATGATGAATAATTACTAAAAAAAATATTACAATTTGCTAAATAAAGAAACTAATGGCATTTAAGGTTTAGTGTGTAATTTTTTGCGATTTTGGGCTATTAAATACAATAAAAAGAATTTGAACTTTTAAAAGCATAAAAAAAAACTTACTAAAGCTAAGAGTGGTTATTCAAACTTATAAACAAATATTTTAAATTTTATTACAATAAAATTTGATTATTTATAAAAAAAACTTCAAGACACCTAATTTTAAATTTTTCACATTAAATCTATAAACAAATATCGCTTTAAATTTTCATGATTTGTAAGTTATAAAAACTAATTAAGACTATTTACTTGATCACCTAATTTATCATCAGTTTTTTTGTAGGTTATTTAAATTGATTGTCTAGTCAGATATATTTTTTAAAATAAAGATGGTCTTTAATTATTGCTTATGTAGTGTATTTTAATTATATTTTTGAAAAAATTGTGTAATTATTTCTATTTTACTTTAAACCAGTAAAATAAAAGATGATATGAGAAGATTAATGTTTTATTTATGAAAAATTTAAATATTCCCTTTTTTAATAATATGCATGTAAAAAACTTGATTTCCTTTTTTTGCTATTCATTTAGTCTCATTCGTTTAATAAACAATCCAAAACATTTATTATAAGTTTTAAAACGATCAAATTTATAAAATAACAATTTATTTCTAACTGCATAATCCTGGCGAAATTATCAAAACAGAAACAAAATTAGACTTCTTTTACCGATTCCGAACGGATAAAATAAATTTATTCTTTTCATGCTAACATTTGTTTTAATACTTCAAAACTATAAAAATAAGATAAATCGTAAGGATTGATCTTATTGATGATTTATTTGTATGATTTTCATTCGATGATTAAAATAGCCAATGTTAAATTTCTTCTATATCAAGCCATAAACACAAAAAAATCTAATAAATTTGTCATAACGAAGCCTAATGAGTACTTTTACTTTTCATTTGATTCGAATGCATATTTCTAGCTATATATGGTTTAATCACCACTAAGCAGAATATATGACTAAAAAGCGTCATTATTAACAATTTTGTTTTTTAAAAAACGAATGATAAAAGATATATTGAAAAATAGTAACCATATATGTAATAATCATACATTACTTGTTTGCTGTTTTTAAATAACGCAGAATACAACGTTACTTGTTTTTTGATCCAATTTTTGTTGTAAAATATGCATTATGGGAAGTTTGGCCTAGGGTTCAGCGGTTACTTAAATATTCTACAATCTTTTAAGTTTTTTTTGCTGGTTTTGGGCAACAATATTTCCTATAATGAAAATCTTTCCTATCGCTTGAGCATTTGATTCATTCTTTTTATAAGCAAGTGATTTTTATAATTTTTATGATACAGGTTAGTTGAAGATTTTGATAAAATTTTTTTTTCAATTGGCATTGGACTGTTCGCATAATAATAAGAAATGCCGAATATGTTAAATGAAATTGTAAAATCACAAAATTAGATGCCTAAATGAATTTCATTTATCTTATATAGAAGAATAGCATTTTCTAGAGTTTAGGGAACAGATAAATTTGCAATTTTACTAAATATTAAGTTAAAAAAGTATATATTTCCACAATAAAAATTTTAAAATTTTCTGCTATCATTTCTTTGACATTTTTTTATTTTGTGAAAAAAAATCTAAAAAGTGAAAGTCTGAAATTTGGATGTAAAATTAATATAAGTTTTCAGCTTTAATATTTTAATATCTTTACATAATTAAGCATTTGTTGTTAAAATGAATGCATATTAAATATATCATATGTAACAAAAGAAGCAATTTTTACAAAAAATAAAATAACAATATGTTGATTTTTTTATTTAAATGACAAAAAAATCGGTTATAGAAATAACAGGCATTTATAAATAAAAAAACATTTTATATATTTAATTTATATGACTTTCCAGATAAATAGGACATAAAAACAGTAAAATATGCTATTATCTCTAGTATATTGAATTTTTAATTTATAATTTGTTTTATATTCGATAAAAATATTTTATTGGCTTGTTAAATAAATTATTTTATATATTCATTTCTATCAAATTTTTTTTTCAAATTTCTAGTATTTTTTGACGCTGTAGAATCTAGAAATTCTTGCTTTTCTCGATTTTTTAAAATGAAAGTTTTAATTTAATTTAAATTGTTTTCTATACTTATGCGTAAAGTGATTATCCACGAATACAACTATCGATGTTAGTTTTTATATATGAATTTAGTTTGCAAATTCTTTCCAATAAATACAAAATATTATCTAATTTGTTATAAACCATATAGTTATAAAAATATAAATTCAAAACTTCAAAACTGAAAATAATATTTTATATAAATTAGGAAATTAGAGAGATATTTTGAAAAAAAGGAACGATATTGTGGGTGTTAAGGAAATTGTTCGGATTTAAGAGATAAGATCGATAAATAGAGTTAGTAAGCAAGTTATAATAAGAAGAAGACAAAGAATGAAGGTTATTATTTTTATTAGAGTCTTTATTCTGCTTCGTAAGCCGTGTTGTCTTCCGGCGTGCCAATCATGTCCTTTGTTGTTTCTTCCTGGGTGCATCGTTCTACTTTTGAAGGGGGATCGCCTTTTATAGTTTCCTGTTGACTGTCATTATACGGAGCGATCTTATTGGCTGGTAAAGTGAACTTGGAAGTACAGCCCCTCTTTCTAGCAGCATTAGAAGTGCGTACTGCCGCAATATATTATATATAAATAAAAAGAAAGGCATATCTTTTATTTAATTATACTAAATCATATTTCATCGAAAATTTTCTGGGTCAAGTAATTGCTTTCATGTGTATGTATATATTTAAAAATGTTTTAGTAATATAATATCATATTTTTCAAATTTTACTTTGTTTTCTGCGTGCTAAAATTATAATAAAAAAATACATATGGCTAAATGAAAAAATAAACACGAAATCATATTTGAAATCAATATTTTAGCATTTATTATAGTAATTACACAAAAAATCATGTCAAGAAACTATAGCCTTTCTAATATTAAATGAAATATGACGATCTAAAGAATAGTGTTTGCTATATTTTTGTAAAAAAACAAAAAAAACTTAATTAAAGTTTAAATATTTTTTATGTTTTTTGAACATCTTTTCTATTTTTTTGTTTTATATTTGAAGCATTTTTTTCATTGATTACCAGTTAATTTAGATGATATTCTATAATATTCTTCTATAAAAAAACTTACACACAAACTTTCAATTCTATTTTTGGGTCAATTACAAATATTTTCGTTTCTTCCTCTTATATTTTTACATTATGATTTATAATATAAGTGTATTTAAAACGAAAAATGTTATCTTGAGTATTTTTTAATCATGTGATAATTTTTTTCTATAAAATACAACTAAATCATTTACTTTTTTATGATAGCAAACCATGAAGAAATATAACAATAGTTTTCACGACATAACTTAAGAAAAAAATATGAGTAGACTTTATATACAAAAAACTTGAAAAAAATGAATGCATGTTATTCAATTTATATTCCAAAAACTTTAGCTTATAGTATTTTTATGTTTAACTTAGTTTTGATTCCAAAGGAATGTATATTGATATGTTCTTTCACAGAATAGAAAAATAACATCTTTATATTTTCTTGACTCTATTTAAATTATTTTTAAGCTGAATAACGATCTTGGTAGAAATATATTTTGGAAATTGTATTTTTATTATTTCTAATGCGAAGAGTGTCTGTTACTCAATAAAACCTGATTTATAGAAAACCATTAATTGATACATATAGATAAAAAAACGACTCAAACCTCAATATACTAATAAATATAAATAAATATAGTCGAAAATATACGAATCATTAATAATATGAATACATTAAGAGACTAAAATATTAAAAAAATCAAAATGTTTGATTTTCTAATTTTTAAAGTGTTTTTATATTTCAAATACTTTAAGTTTTAGTTTCGAGTAAACGAATTGTTGTATGCCTTGCAACATTAAGATTCTTTTTAAACAGATAATCAGTGCATCAAACGACTAAAAGATAAATAAAAGTGTAAGGTTGGGAATACTAGTATAACAATGTGAAAATAATGTGTATGAATTTTTCGAATAATATTCAAATGCAATATATCCAATTTATGCTTTAAATTCTGGCACAGATTCCACATGAGATAACAAAAACATATATTTATAATTATAAAAATAAAATTTTTATTAAATACAAATAAGAAGCAGAAAAACAAGACGAGAATATTAGAGGTTGCAAAAAAAAATAATTAAGTAATTTACTGCAAGCAAAACAAAAATTATATAAATTTTTTGTTCAAATTCTGTTGTCATATTTTAAATACAATTCTAAATTTCAATTGCCTTGTTTATAGTAAACAAAACGAAACGTACCGATATAAATTCACTACAAAAACTTATCGCGACAACCATCTTATGTGAAAAAAAGTTTGTTTTAAACCTTTATTTTTAAATGGTTATTGTTTTTACCTTTTAAGGATGTGAGTTACAATTGAAATGATCACAAAAGATAGGTTAATATAAACAAGATTATGCATAAATATTAAACGAAAATATATTTCCAGATTAGTACGGAGTGTCTCGAAATCTATATTGTAAACGAAATATTTTAATCATCTGTTTTTCATTCATTTTTTCTCTTTTTATTTCTTTTAAACAATCCCCCTGGGTTCACCTATTTATACTAAAATATCAATTAGATTTAAAAATCATCACTTTACTTCTCAAAATTAAAGATCGAATAACAGAAAGATCATGTTTATTTTTTATAAAGATGTTTAATTACAAGAGTTGAAACTAAAAAAATTAAAAAATATGTTTAAATGCAATTGAGTTTATTTTGAAGTTTTGAAAAAAAGACAGACCCATCAAACAGGATCTATTATATATTCGAAAAACGTATAATAAAAATCATTAATAAATGAACTTGTTTAAATTTAATTCGTTTTTAATAAAACAAATTAAAGACTTAATAAATAAAGCCTTTTATACTTTAATATGATAATTATGAATTTAATACAGATCAGTATGTAGATAAATAATTGCGATTTCCAAAGTAGTATTAAGTTGAAAAGTTTCGTTTTTCGTATAATTTATGAGTTTTTGTAATTTTTTTCTGAATCGATATCGAATATTTTTATAAATTATCGTGATTCCTTTTTTTTATAATTTCAATAGACTGATTTTTTTTGCATCATTAAGTAATATTGTCTAAAATTTATTGCCTAGTATATCTTACTTTCGTTAGCTCAAGATAAAATCAAATCTCAAATTAAAAAATATAAGGAAAATGCTTTTTTTGATTTTAAAAAGGCTTTTGTATTCACATCGATATTTTTACAATTTAATATTGAAGTTATTTTGTGGTCTTATTTCTTTTATATCT
The DNA here is from genome assembly GCA_000230595.3 of Edhazardia aedis USNM 41457. NCBI lineage: Eukaryota > Fungi > Microsporidia > Culicosporidae > Edhazardia > Edhazardia aedis. The sequence goes on along the minus strand of AFBI03000016.1, from coordinate 498,378 downwards.
GTTAATTCCCGTTTTTTTAAAAAAAAATTTTGAAGAAAATAATTCTAAAAAAAAATGTTTTTAGACATTAACGGTTGTAATTTTTTTCATTTTTATAGACTGGTGGTGTAATTTTTACACATTTTTATCGCTGTTATTTGACACAAATTATGAGCTTTTAAAATTTACAATTTTTTGGACATAATTTACAACATAAAACAGTAATTATAATAAAATAAAAATTAAATTTTAATTTTAGATTCAAATTCGCTTTATTTATTTTAAAAGTGAATTATAATTTTTTTGTTCTATAATATGTTTATTGGTTATAAATTTCATTTTTTTTGTCTTTTATATAATGCGTCAACAACATAACTTTAAGTTTTATATTTTGAACAAATAAAAAATTCGATCAATATTAAAATTTCAGCAATATTAAATGTCAATTTTTTCTTTTTTGATTAAAAAGCAAAAATCAGAACAATTTCAATACATTTTCTACTTAATAATATACTCAAAAATATTTAGTTATGTTTTTTTTATATCTAATAAATGAAACAATTAAAGAATTTAGATTTCAAAAATTTTTAAGGATAACCCAAACATATATTTTTGCCTGTAATGTTAGACCAAAATTTCGTAAAAATTATTATTTTTCTAAAAAAATTGGAATATTTTATTTGTTATCTTGTTTTTCATTGCCCAAAAATTTTCTTTCGATTTTTTATTCTATCAAGGCCGTTTTCTTAAGCTTGATGACCCGGAATAAGAATTATCTGTTCAATTTATTTCTGAAATAAATTTCAATACCTTTAAATAGTGAAAATAATAGTAGCGCTTGAATAAATGTTGTTTCCAAATTTATTTTACTAATTTTAGTTGGTGCGGTATATTTTTTGCAGATTTTGCATATATGTTGAATTCAAAATATACCAGAAAATTTAAAACACAAAAAATGAACATTTTATTTGGTATCTCACATATTCACAATGATTATAAATCTTAAATATTTTTTAGATCTGCAGAAGAAAAATCATAAACATTAGAAAAACATTGTTCTCAATTTAGTTTTTGTGTAAATAAATTACAGTGTTTATTACATTAATTTTACATTTAGATGTATATATTAAATTTTATTGAAACATAAATATCAATTGCTTTTTTAAAAATAACTTTTATTGTCATAAACACAATTAGATACAAGTTTTCAAGTTTTAAAACCCTAGGTTAGATCTTAATATCTAAAATAATATTGTATATCACTTTACCCTTAAAATCACAAAAATTTTTCATAAATATGTGCCAAGCCGTCGTAAATCACTTCATAAACACTAAAAAAAATTGAATTATTGTAAAGGAAATCACAATTTTAAGATTAGTTCTACGTTTTGTTTATTTTTTTCAAATTAAACAGATTAAAACATTATTAGTGCGATATATTTGAGATAAATCAAGTTTATTGATTTGTTTTAAGTAAGATATTTTATCAATATGATGTAAAGTGGTCTGATTAATCATTTGATTTTAATTGTTCAATGTTGATTGTTGTTTTATGTTGTAATGGCATTCTAACATTCGTAAATAAATAATTACCAAATAAATGGATTTTTCAAATTTCTTGTACTCCTAAATGCAATAAAACGGGAAGACCACGAGTTCGACCTAAATCGTCCAACCTTAATATTTTATATGATCCCCAGAATGGCATAAATTATATTTTTCTATCTTAAATATTCCGAATATTTATGAAGAATACACTATACTATTTTGAATATATTTAAATCTAATACAATAAAAGTTGCAATATTTACAAGTGTAAAAAAACCTTAAAGTTATAAATTTGTTGTCTTTAGATACATTGAATGATAAATTAGTTACTTTTTTGCTTCAACTTTGTAAAAAATAGATTTTTATTAGCTTAAATTTTTTAAAAAATGTGAATATTTATAATAAAAATATAGAAAATACAAGTTATCTGTGAAATTGCACATATTTTTTAAAAAAATATGCATATATGAAAATGTTGATAAACTTACACATAGTTTTTAGAATAAAAAATTAAAAAATGTTTTAGGCGTTATTAAGCTCTAAACAACGGTATAACTGCAATAAAAATTACAAATAACGAAAATATAAATGTAATTTTGTAAAAAATATGAAATATAATTGTATAAAAAAGAAAACTATGAAAGTTTTCAATTTCTGAAGCATACACAAACAATTTTTCATTTGTATTGAAAGTTATTCCAAATTTCTATATTAAAAAAATTAGGTAAGGTTCAAACATTTTTATTTTTTTTAAGTAAAGATAATTTTTTATCGATCAATTTTTACCTTTTTATATTTTTTCCAATAAACTTTTAGCACTTTTATGAATATCATTATGATTATTTTGTTTTAAAATAAATATATATGTATATATTTAATGTATTGCAAACAGTAAGTATCATACCTTCTCTTCGCAGAAAATTTATGTAAAATCTAGTTATTAACATTAGTCGTGTTGTAGTGTTTTTAATTGCATATAGAATATCGTTAGAGAATCAAAACTTATGAAAAATACAAATTTTGTGCTGTATTGCCCTTATATTTTTGCTTTAAAAACTTCTTTTTATACAGTTCTTAATCAGCAGAGGCGTTATAAAAAAGAAAATCGCATATACTGCCAATTTTTTATTCTTCATCCTTGCTTTTTTATAGCTAGAATGCATGAAATCATGGTTGAGATCTAATTTAAAACAACCAGAAACATATAATATATTGATCATTTATTGAGTTTCATCACTATATGTATGACTATATTTTTTTTACCGGTGCTATATTATCCGGAATATGGTGCGCAATAAAATTTACAGTGGATATTAAGTTAAAAATACTTAAAAATCACATTAAATAAAGTTTTTCAAAAGCAATCTCCTATAATTTTAATGTAAACAAATTGGACTTGTTGATGATTATATATTGAAATGTTTTTAGAAAAATTTTCTGAAGAAAGTCGAAGAAAATTACTACTATATAGTTTTTTTTGAAAATGATTATATTATCCATATTTTTGATAAACAATATTCTTTATCATTTATAGACGGATTTTTTTAGAAAAATTCTCTTAAACTAACAATTATCAATATTTTGCAAAACCAATTATTTTAAAAATGATCGATAAAAAAACTAGTTAATACATGCTCCTTAAGTCTTCAATTATAGACAAACATAATTCATAACCATGAGATTTACCGTTCATTTTACCTATAAGTCATTTCTGAAAGAGTGAAGGAGAAAATATCACATAATATACAAAAAACTAAAATTGGTGGTAACCGTGACGATTATAGCTTGGTGATTGTTAAATAGTTTTGAATTTTTTATATCAAAAAGTAAAATATGAGTTGTTTTTTTAGTACATGTATAATTATTTGTAAAGATTAGAGTGTCTTAAAGTTGTTATAAGCAATCTACAATATGCAGATTTCTATTCAATATCAAAAACATTTTTTTGAAATCAAAATAAAATCTGTAAACAATAAGCGTTTGAAAAAATAAAGAATTTGATTTTTTTAATATAATAAATATTTTTTTTATTTCATATTATAACAGAAAGAAAATAAAACACATTTAAACTACGTAAATAATCACATCTCTATTATATTTAACCAGGCCTTTTGACTCGTTATATAATGATGAAGAAACCACTTATTAAATGAAAAAAAATATATATAAATGTATTTCCCGAAAATAATGCTCGTTTATAACTCTTTTTTCTGCATAAAACAGGCCATTAAATAAAGAAGCCATGAGACGTTAAAAATATATAAATATATTGTTTTTTAAAGATGAGGTTTGCTTCCTAATATATTTATATATAAAAACTTGATTTTATATGATTTTTTTATTTTTTTATCAATATTTATACTTTCTGTTTTACTTTTCAATTATTGTAACATACAGATTTTACCATTGTAGAGAATCACAAAATTTTTAAAATTTTCCAATCTAAATGCTATAGCCATAAACACTTTATCCAAATAAGCAACAAAAATTACATGGTGATTTTTTGGCTAAATAAAAAACAGTGTGAAACCATAATCGAAAATACTTCCTTTTTAGACACAAAGCATCCTGGAAAAAAATATATGGTCTTAAGCACATCCTAGCAGATTTAAATTTACATTTATTAGGGTTTATAGAGCTCTTAAAAACAATGAGGTTTTAAATAAAATAAAGTCAAGGAGAGTCCGTGTTTGATAACAGCAACTTGTGGTTTGGCTTATAAATCAAACACATTAATGTTACAGTAACTTAGAACAATAAAAGCAATAATAACGAATATAGTCATAAAAATAAGATGAATATTTTAGCAAACCAAAAATGTTTGAAATGAAACAACGATGAGAATGATGTATTATTAAAGAAAAATCCGAAAATTCAATTAGAAAACACTTGACCTACAAAATATTATCAGTACTTAAATTATCTGATCTGATTAACTCAAAATTGCTATTCAAATTAATTATTTTTACTTTTAGATAATTTATCACGTGCTATCATTTTTAAATTTTAGTCCTAAACACTGCGGTAAAAACTGTTTATACTATCCGACCAAATATTTTTTCACATTTACAAACAATTACTGCAATTTTTAATATCACATAAATAAGTGCAGCCTTCTCAATTAGAAAATTAAATTTGCAAACTTGAGTTTATACAAGAATTATCACATAGAAAAATTATGGACAAAATCGAATACATGAAAAATTTATCAATCTTTAAAAACATCGATTCTACCTACTAATAAAGTGATCTCACACATTTTATAATTTTCTATAAAATATGGTAAACTTCTATTGCTTCACCACATAATTTAAATTTTTTTTGTAATACTTTCCAAAATTAAAATTTTCGTGTTATATAGAACAGATATATTTTGAAAGTGAATTTGAAATTATAATATGATATTCCTTGTAACTTTATCAAACAATTTTTTTTGTATTTGAAAGGCATTTTTTGCTTAATAGAAAAATATTTATTTGACTACTATTTGATTTCTTCATAAATATAATATTGCTGAATTAATCTGATTTATCTATATGTAAAAACATGTTAATAATCTTTTTGATCACTTCTGTGAATAATAAAAATTCTATTCTTTGAAAAATTTCTATATTAAGGGCTTTCATTTGTTCGGACGTAAATTGATTTTTAGATTCATGTCAAAAATTCTATTCTGCATTTCTTCTTGTCTTTTTTTAATCAATCTTAGTAGTTATATATAAATAAAAAAATATCAATGGTATCAAATTCATAGAATAGTTTATTGTGGAATTTTTCATTCAAAATTTCAAAAATTATTATGTACCCATAGAAAAATGAACAATTATAAATCTTACAATTTGATTCTTCATTTAAATCATGATAATGATTGTGTTTATTTAAACGATAAAAAAAATATTAATGTTTTGTTAACAAATAAAAGTGGTCATAAATATATTGTGAATAATGAAATTGATGTGAGGATTATACTTTTCGATAATAACATCACTAAATTATATGTCGGGAATTTTGAAATTGTGAACTATAATTTGTATTTTATTTATTATGATTTTTTTGGGTATGAAACCACTATTTCAAGAGAATTTTTGATCAAACGGCTAAATAGAAAAAATACTTCAAAGCCAAATAATACAACACAAAGATTAATTGATCCATACGAAACATTAATAAAATACAATAAATTGCCAAAAACATTGAAATTAAGCACCAATTTGTGGTATATAACTCTATTTATATTATTGATTACGCTTGATCCAGATTATATCACGGTTTTATCAAAAAAAGCTTTGAAATTTTTGAAAGATGAACCTTTAAGAATACATCAAAATAAGAAACTGGTTAATTTAATTGCTCAAAGCACATTTGAAAGTGTTTTTTTTATCAATGAAAACCTAAAAGGAATTCCAAAATTTATGAAAACATTTTTTTTACTTTTTTATACTGTAAACATCTTAAAGAAAATTGTATTAAGATTGCATCGAAAACTTGCTCAAATATTATTTGAACTCTTTGATATTTTTATGTCAAGAAATTACAATAAACTAAAAAACCGAATAGATAGAATCGAATTTCATTATGATCGTGCAATACTTGGATCTTTGATGATGTCTATTGCATTATGCTTACTGTATAATACTTTTATATATGTTACAATGTTTATATTTGTACATTTTGCACATGAAGCATTCAAAGCCTTAGTATTATTTTTGGAAATTCTGTGCTGTGAGCTGTCAGATTTAAGAAAAAACATATCATTGAAGCTTGATGATAAAGAACATAACATTTTTCATGTTTCTTCTAAATCACTTAATATATACGATAGAATTGCATTTGCTTTCTATGTTGCGTTTAAAGTATCACCTTTTTCTAAGCCTAAAACTATTGTTAGAATACTTGGTGGAAATTTTGAATAAAGGAAAACCGTTTCTAATAAAATTTCTATTATGTAAAATATAATTACACAATGTTTTTTTCTGTTTTAGTATTTTTTTTCACAATACTGATTTATTTTTAGTTTCATTCACATTTTTTTGGATTTTATGTTTTTTCTTAATGCAAACAACTTAAAATTCATGGTTTTCTTTGATATAAATTCTATAAATATAGAATATAAAATTATTTTTATTGTTTTTTATGACTGTAGACGATTTTATTAATACCAATTGCCTAAATAGTATAATTATTTGTATTAAATTGTTCGTAAATTTCATAAATATTTTTTAAAAAATTTATGTTTATAAAAATTATAAAAAATAAAAAAAATGACACAAATCATATAATTTCACAATAAAGCCAATTTTATTTTCATAATAAATAGAAAATTATCATTATTGTTCGATAGTCGATTTTGAAGGTTTTTCAAAAAAAAACATAAAATAGTTGATCGTTATGGTATATAAATTTGAAAAACAGATTTTTATCAAAAAGATATTATCTAGGTATTATGATATTATAAAAATCACATTTATTTATACTGTAGATAATTTAGATATTTATTGAATTTAATACAACATAAATTCTTTCATCCGTGTGTTTTTTCGCATTAATTTTCTTTGTTTATATTAAAAAGCTTTTATTGTAAAAAAATATCAATAATTAGATCAATCACTACTAGAACAAACCGGAAATTAATTAAGGAGAAACAAGCAAAAAATAATTCGATAAACTTTTTTTCTTTCTAGATGATTGATTTTACATTTGTCATCAAAACGAATCGATATTAACACAATATTTTTTGATCTCGATATAACTGACACATGCAATACAAAAAAATTAAAATTTTTGCCAATAAAAATTAGTTAAAAACCAAAATGTGTTTTTTTTTATGTTAAAAACCGTTTTTGGATATATCAAGCTACATTAAGATGCCGTGTTTTTATATTATTTATTCAATTTCTATACCGATATAAGGTATTCAAAAAACAATAAAAAAAATTTAAAATGCATAATAAAAGTTGTGGTGTCATTAGCACTTAAAGAACACAAGAGTAAAGGGTTATATTTGTTAGAAAAATATTTTGATTAGTGAACAAATCATAAATTAGCAAAAAAAATCAAAAAATAGAAAAATGATACTATAAATTTGGGTAAACAAAAACACCCATACAAATGGGATATTAATAGATTATTGTATATGATATTCTTAAAAAGATAAACACCATATAAAACAGTAAATACAACGAGACATATATTCTTGGTCCAATCGTCAACTTTTTTTTAAAAAAAATTAATATGTTAATAGGAGTTATAGTTACTGAATTTCGGCAATATTTTAGAAAATTAATAAACAAATGGTTGGGACGAGTCTGAGCTCTAGATGAAGAGTTGGAAGCTTGATTTTTTTAGAACGCATATTTATTCAAACAAAAGCCTATTTATAGGCACCATATCGATTCGCATCAATTTGTGTGTCAATCTTACACCAATCAAAAATTTATATTTATAAATTTGATAAGCTTTTTTATCGAATCATTGTCAAGCCATTCGATAACGAATGGCAGGAAAATGACTAATCCAGTCTTTCACCTGGGAAAACCAGAAAATCAATAAGCATACACTAAATGCTCACGTGGGTTTCTGTACCCAACACAAATAAAGTAAAAGAATACCACATATCATCATTCTATACCTGACACGATTGTCTTACTGCAAATACAGCAATATTTGGGAAACCATTCGATGTTTACTAATAACTTACCTCCGTATTCTACCTTATTGTTTCTTTTAAAACATAATATGAAAGTTATCGTAAATTTATATGGAAAAACCCAATGAAAAAACAAGACTAAGAAAGATATGAAGAGGGGGGGTACACGCTGGAATAATCCAAGTTGCCGTGCCAAGATTAAAAAATCATAAATTAAACATTCTTTGTCTTCATTTACCAACTTACGCTACTCCAACAGACAACCTTTTGAGTATTGAAGGAGATAGAAATTTTAGCAATTCTAAAAGGCCTTTTTCGAAAAATTAAAAATATTAATTTCTAATAAAAAATATTAGAACAAAATCCGGCTGGCTGAAGCAGGTATTCCTAGCATTTATTTTTACCAATAAATATTTTGTTAATCATCTCTATGTAATAATTATTCCTACCATGATTATCTGTCAATCAAGTTAAAAACATTAAATGCACTCTAATCTAAGAAACTCAACACAGAAACTTTGATATAATTTTAACTTTTAATTTTGTTTATATAATTCATAAATCACAATTTATAAATTTATCACACATGTAAAAAGAGAATTTAGACAGTATGATAAAGACTCATCTGAATTTATTTTCTAAAAATGACATCCAATAAAATCCCAATAATATGCCATTTTACTGATGTTATTAAAATTATTTTGTTCATTTTAATAAAAATTAAAGACTGCTTGTTTGCAAGATTTATCCACGTCCGACTGGCTCTTCGATGCACATAGTCTATTTTCTCATTTATATTTATAGATTATTTTAATAAATTATTAATTAAATTAGCAATTTTGTTAAATCAACATTTTATCAACTTTTTTATGAAATTTAAATATAGTAATTTCTCATTTTCAAAGATCCACATTTATATCATTTCTTACGATAATTCATAAGCATTATAAATTAAATTTTATTACTATAATAATTAGAAATAAAAATTTATTACCTTTCTTTTGTTTTTTGTGGTCAACCAATGAATAACAATAATGGTTACATTGTAACTTGCTGAAATTTTTATAAAAAATCTTTAGAAAAATATTTTATAACAATCAAATATGATATTGAACTTTTATTATAATAAGGAGTAATTTATTTTTTAAAAAAAATAAAAATCATTATTTAAAAAGTAGATATATCTTATTACTTGTTTAATGCAGTAAAAATTTATTTACAAGAATCATATTTCACTTATAATAAAATGAAAATCTAAAGACTACAAAATGTAATTTGCATATATATTTAAAGTAATTCACCATTTTTATTATCTTTATATGAATTTTAAAGTACAAAACAATTAAGTTTCTCGCTAGCAACGCTTAAAACAGTGTTCAATTTTTTCTTCATAGTGAATGAAATTTATCAAGTGAAAGTATAAGATGTGAAAATAAAATATATGAAATAACACCTAAATTCCATCTTCAGTAACAAATGCTTTTACTTTTAGCTTTATTCCTTTAGCTTCCTTCGCAATTTTGAAATCATTTACAGATAACTGAAAAAATGCAATTTCTAGCAGAAATAAGGTTTTAAATATAATTAATTTCATATTTATCATGCATTAACTATGTATTTCATTCTATATGTTTAGCAATTTTCAAAAAACCTAAAATATTTTTTTCGAGAAAAAATCAATCATTCAGCGCACAAACAAAACCTGCTTTGCTTTCATATACTAAAATCTCATAAGCCTCGTATTTCTATTATTTTATTAATAAATAATCACATATAAATATTTTCCATCATCTTTCATAAGCATGTATACAATAAAACATTGAAAAATTCGTGTTTGTTAGTAATTAATTTACTTGTTTCAGATGCAGTTTTTTATTTTTTATGAATATCTTCATAATAACTTGATTTATAACGTATAATTTATAATATGACAGCATTTAAATTTTTCGCTTTGAAAATAAAATAAAAATATTGATGTAATTGCAGCAGAACTTATATTTTTGGTTTTTTTATTATTTTTAAAATTCAAATATATATAAATTTAAATGATATAAGTAATTTTACAAAAACAAAAACGATAACTCATGCATTTCTTGTGTAAAGATGCGAAAGTTAAAAATTATTTATTTATTTTGCCTCATGTTTTGATAAAGTATTTTATTGTTTTAATTTTTTATGTCATACATATTGTGTGTCAAGTGATTATAAAAAGCAAATAAATAAATAAATTGCGCGAAAAGAAAAATGTCATCGTGAATAAATACTGAGATACTTTTTCTATAATACTTTAATAATAAGTTTTTTGTCGATGTCTGCAGGCAATATTTTCTATTAATTTAAATTGTTTTTAATATTATTTGTATTTGTAATACGATTATTTTTCAAGTCAAAGCGAATATTATACGTTAACACATTATTTTGATTGTTTTTTTTACATGTTACATCTTTTTTTCTTCTAAAAATATTTTTATAGTGAGTGACACAAAGGCACAATTTCTTTCGGTTTCGATATTTGAATCTTCATTTATGAGTTTTGGTATGGGCTGGCGTATATGTTGATTTGATTATTTTATAACTTCTATCGCACAAAAAAAATTGTGTAATTTCATAGTTATAATAACATATCCATAAACCAGGAAATATCTATCAAGATTTAATGAATTTTATTGGTGTATTTGTATTTTAAAAAAATAAAATAAATTAAATAGTAATTAATCACTTATATTACTTTTTTAAATGAAACGAGCATCTAAAACTTTATTTCTTGTTTTTTTAACTTCTAAATTTGACAAAAAACAAAAATCAAATATATATTCTTTGAGTAGTAAGATAAAATTTATTGGCTATAAAATAATACCAAACATATCATAAGTTAATACAACAGATTGGTAAAATTATTTATGAACGATCTTTAAGAATTATGAATATGCTAAAAGGTTTACATTTTTTCTTTTAAACAACATAATATTTAACCAATTAATATTAGAAGACAAAAATAATTTATTGTTGATAACTTTACTATTTTGAAAGTTTTGAATATAAAAAATTATATAGCTAATGTTACATGATAAATAAAAAACATTTATGAAAAATCATTGGAAAAATATATTGTTTTTTTAGTTTCGTGTAAATATTACTGCATCGCGTTGAACATTTTAAAAATATGTATTTTACAAATTGCATCAAAAAATCAAAACACGAAAATTATTACCTTATCAAATAAGCATATTTCATTGTCGTAAAATTCTAAAAAAAAATGCAAGCTATCGAACAAATAATATTATATGTATTTATAGTTATTAAAAAAATCAGTTCCTATTATAACTACAACAAGTTTGCGTTTTTTCTTGCTCAATTTTGCGTTATTTTGTTTTCTAACCAGATCAAATGTTGATTTTTAGTTATTTAACCTAAAATGGTACAATATTGACATAATTTAATCCTTCAAAAAAAATTATTTTTATTATCTAAAATACGTATCGCTTTCGTATATTTATGTGGGTTGGAATTTCTGGGTCGGCCTCTCGGCCTTCCCGATTTATCATTTTTATCTGATGTTGTATAAAAAATAAAAGACATTTTTTCTCGATATATTTATTTACTTTAGCTTATTTAAGCCAATTTTTGATCAAAATGAACCAATCACATTTTGATCGAAAAACATCAAAAATCATCAAAAATCAACAAATACTTTTTGTCTTCTTTATCAACAAACAAGACCTATAAAAATCACAAAAGAAGATCAATTTTGATCAAAAAATGATCAAAATTGAATAAAGTCAAATTACACCAATAAAACAAGAAAAATGTCGAAAACATCATTTTTCTTAATTTCTCAAGATAAAGAGATTATAGAAGACCAATCAAAATATGAAAAGAGTTAGAACTAGAAAACACTATTTCCAACTATGTGTTCTGCTATTTTCACACAATATTATAAAAATTGTGTGTAAATAATAAGCAAGCATCAAAATTTATATAAAAAAAGTAAAATTTTGTCAATTTAGCCATACTGATACAATTAAGAATAAAGACCGAATATATAATGGTATTTTAAATCGAAAGTACGTAAAAAAATGTTTTGAAAAATTCAGTAAAGAAATTCAGAACGGTTTTCGTAAAAAAACAACTAGAATCTAAAGAAACGGAATAGAACGAAAAAAACAATAAGGCAAACCCAAAGTTATAAATCCTATGGATTATAATAAAAGAGAATAACTAAACACCTTATCTAATATTTGCATTACAAATTATCTCAATCTTTATAATTTTGCCGGTTGAATTTCAAGGACGACTTTTCGAGCGAGCTGATTTTTTAGATCCAGAAGAATAATTAGAAAGTGAATAGGATATTATAAAATGGTTGTTTTAAAATAAACTGTTTTATTTATTCTTTTTATGATCAAATTGAACGAATGGCATCAATTTGATCAGTAAGTACAATACATCAACTTTATAGATAGAAAAACAAAATGTTACTTTTAAAACTTGTGCCACATATCTATCTCATTTATATAACATCTAAAAAAAACACAAATGCCAAAAACTTCAAATATTGAACACATAAACAGCATTTTATATATAACCAATCACCTTTTTTATTTTATTGATTTAAATATCTGTTTATAAAAATACGCAAAATCATTTATATGCCTCATATTAAAATATGAATATAAATTGCGATAATATATTCATACAATAATAAAAAATATACAAATTATTAAACCGTTTACATTTAAATAAAAACGTGTGAATAAACAAAACCTAAAAAAAATTTTTTATCACTTTTCGATTATGATGAAAAATACAAAATCAATTAAAAAAAGCATTTGTTGATTTTTAGTATTTTTAGGTTTCAATAAAAATGAATTTGAAAACAATTGTATGGTATTTTAGAAATTTAAAACTCTTTTATATCAAATCATATTTAATTTTTTTAAGCTATTTATGTTTTTTTTCTTCATATCATAAAAAACTTAAGTAAATTACAAATTACTAAAACAATAGAAGCGAATTCTAAAAAACAAGAAATAGTAAAAAAACAGTGTATAAAATGGCGTTTTAGTTTTTTTATTCGTCTTTCCTAAATTTATATTTTTATAATCTATAAAGGGACCTTTAATAACAATAAGAAAACTTGCAATTTACAAATAATACCTTTTTAATGAGAATTCTTTCATATCATGTGCAAAAAAAACCTTTGTTATATGTTTAAATAATATTATTGTTATATTTTTGAATTAAATAAAAGAAAATCTTTGTAGAATAAGAATTAAATAATTTATATTTAAATTAGAAAAAATATTTTTTAATGAAAATTTACAATTGTAAATAAGTGCAAAACAATATTGATAAACGTGATAAAAATGAAAATCTTTGATGAATTAATGTTTTCGCGCATTTTTTAAGTTTTTAAATTTTGATAACCATATATTCCTTTATTTATTTTATTTATAAGTTCGTAAAAATGTTTCTTTATAAGATGTCTTTAATTATCAATTTATATATTCGGTCTACTATAGATCATTATGTAAATGAAATTTAGTCACATAATATAATGTATCATACAAGAATATTTCGAAGTTGATAAATTGATAATTTATGTTGTTTATTATTCCTAAATAATGATTTTTAAATAAATTTTCTTTTTTTAAAAAAAATAATATTGATATATAAATATAGCAACTGTAGAGATATCTGACGGATGTATTAGTAGTAAGAAATTTATGTGCAATCTAATATGTCTTGAGTAGTAAATACTACTTAGAAAAAGATACTTGTGAATTTGAGATTTTAATTTTTCTTTTTATAATAATTTAGTACCATATTTTATTTAAACCACATAAAATATTAAATACATTTAACCCTTGGCAAATTCTATTTTTAGATCTTTCTACAACCATTGTGAATCCGTCCCGTGTTTTTGTTGCTCGGCTGTGATAGCCGATCCGAACCATAGCAACAAAGATATCAATAACAAGTCAATTTGACGCATAAAAACAATTTATTCTTTATATGATTAAGATTCGAATCTAAAATTTTCTATTATTATAAAGTAAAATTGTCTAAAATCTCAATATGTAAGCCATTTATAGACATTAATTATTTTTTATTCTTGAAATCCTTTATGTTAGTGGATGATATAAGTATATTTATATTGTGAAATTTTTTTAATATAAATGATAAGCAAGTTAAAAATTCAAAATATTGCGCATTTTAGATTTTTTTTAATAAAAGCAACATAAAATTTTTTAAAGGTATAAAATTGCTTTATACGTCTATAGGTATTGATTAAATATAAAGTATATAAACCACAGATAAATAATTTAAATATAAGAATCTTAACAAACTGATACTATAAACCTATGAAAAGTTGTTAGTAGTGTTTTCGATTTTTTTTCTTAAACATTTAAGATTTTTGGATATAATAAAGATTCAAAAAAATATAGTAAAATGTTTTATTTTTTGTATCATTTAGACTTATGAAGCAACAAAATACAATTACTTTCACTCAGATAATTAACAAAATAACTTTGGGATAGTTAATATATCGGGTTAAGGGAAAATCATTCCAAGTAGGGTTTAGTAAAGGACTAAAAAGGTTCAATTGCTTAAAAATTATGAAAAATCAATCTGTAAAGACATTAAAATATTACAGAATATCGTTTTGATAAGTTTTATAAGGTACTTTCATTTATGTGGTAAATTAAAAAAATTGATACATGCTATATTTATAATCCTTTAAGCAGTCACTAACACAATTTTTTACATAAATATTGATTAAACATTGTTTTGGTTAATTTATGTAAACTTATGTTAAAAAGTATTCTTATCTCTAATATCTACATATGAAATCCTACAGTATATTATATTTGATAATATATAAAAATTAAATTGAATTAGTATTTAAAATGTTTAAATCAATATTTTTAAAGATGTTCAAATGCTGTATATTTCAAATAAAAATTTTTTTTGCATAGTAAAGTGTTTAACAACATAGTATTCTGAATTTCCGAGAAAAATAAGTATATATATTCTTAAATTTGAAAACATCTATAATATGAAACAAATGTCAGATAAATTTATCCTAAGATAACAATAGAACATAAAAATCAAAATAAGAATAAATTTTCTTATAATAATAGCTATTTTTTTAATATATCTAATTTCTTGTTGATGTATGTTATTCTTAATGTAAAATTATACTTATTATTCAAACAATTTTATATATAATATTGTTGTAATTGGATTTAGATTTTTCAATTTTTTCAATTTTGTGAATTGATATTGAATTTTATATCTGAATTGAATGATACAAATATTTTTGTCTTTATTTTGAATTTTGAAATTATATGAAAAATCTGCAGTATGTTAAATGCTTCTGATTAACTCATAATTGATTGTGTATCAACAAAAACAAAAAATTTGTTGAATTTTATGAATGAAAAGGTGAAAAATATTGTAAAAAACCAATAAAACCAATAATAAAATAGTTTTGAAAAATGATTCTTTTGTTTTTTTTCTGTTTTTACATTATTTTTAGTCAATTCTATAAAAAAACATATAACGCGACAAAAACGATTTTAATACTATCGTAAGTCTTTTATAATTATTAAAATTTTTTTTAATGTGAATAAGAAATATCTTTGATAAAGACAATATTATTATTTTTCCTGTTTAGGAAACACAATTTTTCGGATTCTGAAAAATTGAAGGAATCGCTAAGTTCTAATAATATCATCTATATAAAAGAATTTTTTTTATACAATAATCTAAAAAATTCTTTTAATTGAAAAATACCTTAATTTTGTTTAAGCAATACAACGTAATGTAATTTTTATATCAATTTAAAGGTGGAAGATTGCGAAAAAAGATGCATATGATGCTATTAAATCTTTTTAGTAAAACCATGCATAAAAAATTATATTCATATAAATATATATATATATTTAAGGTGACGTAATTAGTTTCTATTATGTGATTATTTTTGTCAAATTTTAATAGAATAATTAAATAAATAAGCCTAAATGTTTTTTGATATTGACAAATTTATGTGCACCAATCGTAATACTATAGACATTTCAAAATTTATCGAATTGATAGATTTATAAAAAAATATTAATTTAAGAAATTTTGAATTTTTGGGGTTTTTCATTCGTCTAAAGCGGTTTTATTATGCTATTCTTGATCCTTACACTCTATTTCTCCTCATTATTGGATTCATTTCTTTTATTTATATTTCAGTTTCGGATTTTCCGACGTAATTTTCGTGATTTTATGATCGCATGATGATTGTTTGTTTAAATCAAACTTCGATTGGGTACAATTTATGAATGAATAGACTTCTTATAATTGACAAATCAGAGATTACGAACCCGATTTAATTAATTTTGGTTTTTAAATTTACTCTATTTCATTAGAAATAAAAAGCGGTGGTTCTTAGTTCTAATTGAGCTTATTTTGGGTAATTTTTAAGATCAATAAAATGAAACAGCATGTAATGTGCCGTATTCATACAAGAAACTACATAAAAAGGTCATAAAATGGTGCCTAATTTATGCTAATATATATGGGCATAAATAAAAATAGTAATTTAATCAATATCTTTAAAAAAAATTTAAACTAATAAATTTTAACAAAACAATAACATCGCTAATCAGGCATTAAAAGCAATATAGATTGTCTTGCAATAAAATTAAAAATAGTTGACCAGTGAACAAGAAAAAAAAACTTTATATTTATTAATATTTGTATTATTTTGAAATGTTGTTTCGGTTAACATATTTTTCTTTTAATAAATCTTTATGTTAACTTTTCATAAATAATTTTGGGCTTTCTGTGAAACCTATAACACTTAAAATTTTCAAATATAAAAAAAATAATTTTGTGAAATAGATAAAAATGTCATTTATTTGTATTTTTACAAAAAAATAGTTTGAATTGTTACAATTTACATATCATTTATGTATAATGATTAACATTTTGTAAACACAGTAATAATAACTTATTTTTTAGAAAATTTTATTCAAATAATATGTAGTTTTATCTATTTTGATAAGTAACTAAAAAACTTCCAATTCCTGATCATTTTTCGATTTGATTTTTATTTTTTGATAAAGAAAATTTGTCTCTAATTTTTTTAATAGTTTTAAATGATATATTAGTCTGTAAATATTAAAATCTAACCGATTAATCTTGAAGTCATGAAAATTTGTATTTATAATTGGAAATTGAATATTAGTCATTCATTGCTGATAAATTAAATTTTTTTTTAGAAATTTAAGAATTCACTAATTATTTTACTTGATTTTGTTGGCTTAGATTTTAAGAATATAAAATAAAACATCGTAATTTAAAATAAAAAATGCAAATATGCAGTTTTTCAACTATATTAAATCAATTTTTTTAATATATTTGAAAATATTATATATCTTTTATTTTAATATGGTAGCAATTATTTTTTGATCATGGATTTATTGTTGTTTTACAGCTTCAATTGGATCGAAATTAGGATTTTTTTTAATTTAGCTCATAATTCAAATTTTAGATTCATCTGAAACAACAAAATAAACTTAATACAATTAAAAAAAATGTAGCCTTTTTTGCAACAAATCCACATCACCGAAAAAAATTGAAAAATTTTGAAATATAACAGCGAAATATTCTTAGAATCAATTTTATGTGATGGTTTTATCTCAATTCATATTTTTTTTAAAAAAGCGCTAGTTCAATTTTAACACAAATAAATATTTAACTACGAAAATTATCCACTTTCAAATTTTCATGATTCAAATTAAAAATACTAGCAACTTTGATTTTTTTAATATAAATGTCAACAATTTTTTTTTTATGTGTTTTTTTTAAGATTATTTTTAAAACAGAATTCACACAATATCACATTAAGAGAAGTCAAATTTAATATTAAACAGTTTCAAACATTAAAAGTAAACAGAAGAAATCAGAAAACCAACAAAATTTACATTTGAATATTTCTTAGTGAATAAAAAATGTTTTTTCTTTTCGATTCGCACAATTCTTCTAAAAAAACTAAAATATGTGAGGCCCAAACTTCGAAGCCTCAAAGATAAAGCAAATAAAATAAATTCATAAAGTAAATTTAAAACAAAAAAAGAGAAAAATTAAAACAATAAGAAAGATTCATACAAATAACAATATAAATCTAATCAAAGCCTTTATAAAATAAATAACAACAGTGAATCAACAAAAGAGACACAAGAAATTATCAATCAGTAAAAAAAGCTGGGTTAACATAGAAAAAACAAAAAAATGAAGAAAATATCATTGTCAGACATATTTAGCACAAATTTCAGATCTGAACGTACAAAAAAAGACAGATATGTTTCGTTAGGAATAAAAAATCACACACTTCTATCAACAAACATAAATTTAAATTTAAGATCGTCACGCTTAGAAAAAAGAAGCATCGATGACATGCCTTTTAAAGTGCTCGATGCACCGGGAATTTTAGACGACTTCTACCTGAACATACTTGAATGGTCAAAAAATGATTTAGTCTGTATTGGACTATCGGAAAGCTTTTATCAGTACAACTATCATACAAAAAAAGTCAAAGAAATATTAACTAACAACGAGGGAAATTTTGTAACAGGTATAACATGCAGCAAATCGCCAATTGTATCTGAAGACATTGTTGCTGTCGGCTGCAATAACGGAAAAGTCAAACTCTTAAATAACGGTAAAGAGTTTATGAGACTCAATGCAAGTGAAAGTAGAGTTTGCGCAATGAGCTGGAATGATCATATTCTTAGCTGTGGAACAAAACAAGGTGTGGTTATAAACTATGATTTGAGGACTGGTGCTGAGGTAAAAAGATACAGCAATCATGTTGGTGAAATTTGCGGGTTGAAATGGAGCCCAGATAAAAGATTTCTGGCCTCGGGTGGTAACGATAATCAAGTTCGCATCTACGAATTAAGAACAAGCATTCCAAGACATATTATTACTGCACACAACAGTGCTGTAAAGGCGCTGGATTGGTGTCCGTGGAAAGTTGCCGAGTTGATAACAGGCGGTGGTACAAAAGATAAAACAATAAAAATATGGGACACAAATGAATGTAAATTATTGAAGTCTGTAGATGTGAAATCTCAAGTTTGTACATTAAACTATATTGAGAAGTATAAAGAAGTAGTCAGCAGTCATGGTTTCTCAAATAACGAAATAATTATGTGGAAAGCAACAAACTTGAAAAAAATGTCAGTGTTTGGAAAACACGAAAATAGAGTTCTCAATGTTGCAATCTCTCCAGATGGATCTAAAATGGCCAGCGTTAGTGCAGATGAGAATTTAAAATTTTGGAAGTTATTTGATTCCGAAAAAGCAATTCCACGAAACGAATCTATTTTCAGATAAAATATAAAAACATACACAATCTTATTTTTATGAAATATACATATCTCTAATTAACTAAATATTATGACCAATTATTTTTTTAATATTTTAGGTGTGTATTTGTGCAATAATGTTTCTCTTTTTTTATTTTTTTAACAGCTAATTTTTTAAATATAAAGTAAATCGCTACCCTATCATGGTATTTAGTAAAATACATTGTGTCCGAAGTGGAAAAGTCAATGTTAGTTAATCTTATCACCTAAATTTCCCGCCGATGTTTTTATAAGAACATACCCTTAAACATATATAATATATTTGAATAAAGAAGCAAGGAAGAAGAGAATAGTTCAAACCTATATGTCTTACACTAGGTCCATAAATATAGTAATAAAACATAACAAATATACAAATTATTCTTAAAATCGCTCTTTATATTTACTTTTCTTGGAGAATATACACCGAAATCCGGTAGTGTACTGCAAATATAATTCACATATCGTATTAATATTGTCGTAATAGCTCTTGGATGATGAACCTTTTTTATCCGTTCGATTGTGCTTGACATATGTTGGAAATTAAAGTAAAATAATTGAATGTGAATAAAAAAAGAATACTAATGTTTTTAATCTTAGTTTTAAATGAATGATGTAAATTTCAATAATACGTATTCGATGTCATTTTTACTCAATATTTATGGTGTTGTGGTACTATAAAATATTGAAAAATTGTTAAAAAAATTCTTCTTTATTAGAAAAAATATGGATAATTAGAATTTGGTTAAATATAGGATTTTGTATTTTAATTTACAAATGAATACGAATTTGCTATTTTTATCAATTTTAGTTGTTCCAAAGTTGGAATGTGCTTTTGGTTTATCAAAAGTTGCAAATTGCTATAAAAAAAGAAGAATAAATCAAATGTTGAAGAATATGCAATATTTTAAATTATAAATAGTTTACAAATTAAAAATAAAAATAATGATGGACAAAAATAATATTTCTTATTCTTTTAATTATAATACTAATACTTTTAACAAAAACATTTTAGTGTATTATTTTAGGTATAAAAAAATAACATGTGAATACAACAATTGTTATTTTTTTCCTCCTTCTTTCTTGTCGTTGTTATTGTTTCTATTGTTGTTTTTATTGTTGTTGGGTGATTTTTTGGCAATAAAATTAATCGCCTTATTACGCAGGACCCTACTCCAGTTTTTTAAGGAAAGTCTACATAAATTACATTTAAATCTTTTAGGTGAGTATTCATCACTATATTCCACCACAAATATGTTGATTTGTTACGGAAAAAAGTTACAATTTTTGATATAGAATTGAAATTTAATTCAAATAGGCTTATATTGTGGCTTAATTTGCACATCGGTCTAAATATATGCTCAATTTTTTTATAACTATTATAGGTTCTTTTTTTGAATTTTATAATTTTTGTTATGTCAGAAAGTCAAAGTGTTGAACAAATATGTACAAATATCATAATTAAAATGATAACATCAATCAAGTTCCAGTAAAAGTGTTATATTATCGTTGCAGACACATAAACACAAATTATTCGTTTATAATATTTAGAAAAAAATTATACACTACGATTCCTTATCTCTAAATAATGAAAAAATAATTTTTTTTGAAAAAATTTTTAATCATAATTGAATTTTATTTGTTATTTTTCACATAAAAGGTATTTCTTCATTTCTTAATATTGTACTGAAAAAAGCAATTCATATTTTAGATAGATATTGTCAACTGAAAAAATATTTAGTTATTTTTAATAATTTTATTAATAAATTTCGAATTAATTGAACAGATAATACAAGATGTAATTATTCAAAATTACATCGAAAAATTATAATCAAAAGATATATTTAGTTTAAAAATGTAGTATAAAAGAAATTACTTTTAAAACCCGAAAATATTGCTTTATTATAGAATTATCTTTTTTAAAAAGAAACTATTTATTGATTATTGTCTAATCATCTTTTAATACAATTTTTTATAAATAATTAGATAAATTGGATTTAACCTTTAAAAATAAATATTCTGCTGTAATATAAAATTATATCAAGTATTGCTATGATATAAAATACAATTTAAAACCTATACAAACCAATGTTTTACAAATTTTTCTTTTATAAAATTCTTTTAGATATACTTTTTGCTAAGATATTCAAATGTAATTTTTGCAGATATGTGTAAAAATACTCAATATTGATTACAAAACCAATATTGCAAGAAAAACCCAAGAAAAGGAAATAAAAGTATGATAAAGAGATGAAAATTATGATTATTTTATAAAAAACTGAAAATTATATAAATGAATATAAAAGTTAAGATTGTTTATATTATTCAAATAATTTTATTTTTTTTCTATATTTTAATTTCTTTGCAATATTTTTTTCTCTAAAATTATGTGTAAGGAACAATACTAGCTTTTCGCCTCGTGGGTTTTTCCTAAACTCATAACTTAATCGAAATTTATTCATGATTTTTTTAGTTGCAAAAACCTCCGACTGTTTTAAAACTAACACACAAACTATAACAAGAATGGTATCAGTATTTACGCAAATATCTCAAACCTGGTAATTTTTAATACGTTGTAAATACCTAGATACGATAATAGCATGAAAATGATTTTTTTGCTTTAAATATACTAATATAATTCATTAACTGGATTTAGTGCTCTGCAGGTTCAAGCATTTACAATATAGTCATTATGATAACATATTTTTTTTCCATTTACAAATGTGTTATTTGTATGTTGTTTTTACAGTTACACATGGCCTCCAGATTAAGAAACTACAGCAAAAGATCCAAAAATGCGCAAATTTGTGTTTTAAATAGTGCAAAAACAGATCGAAGTATATGTTTGTTGGATGAAGTAGGATTCTTGATATTAAAAAGATAATTAAAATTATGTTTTTGAAATTGCATGTTTAGCATTTAGAAGCTGTGTTTATAGTTAAACTCATCAAAAATGCATTAATCAAAAACTTTGAAATACTATTTTTTTTAAAAAAATAAAAAACTTCCATCACAATTCATTTTCAAACTTGTTTTCTCGTCATTTTTTTATCTGTTTTCTAATAAATTTATAACTATCAAAAATTTCTCTTTAGATTTCTTTTTGAAAATATCAAAATTGATTTTTTATCTACAAAATATTATGTTTAATATTATAAATTGCATAAATAAAAACATTAGTAGATTTTCCAATAATTTATTTTGAATATATAAAAATTTTGCAAACATATAAACAAAAATATTCAAATTAATTTCTATTTTGCTTTTTAACATCATCTATGCAACTTTAACCGATCTTTGAATAACAATACATCTTAAATTTTCTAAATAAAATAAAATTTGATTATGATTTTTTACACATTTTCAAATCAGGAATTCGGGTAATTTTATAAAAAAATTAGACAATATATTTTATGTATTATCTCTTATTAATTTATTATGTGATCAACGATATTTATTCTGCTTTCATTTATATTAAAAATACTGTTATTCTATTAAAATGATCAATTCTAGACTTGATAAAAGCTTTTTGATCGATCATTCAAAGCTATTAAAAAATTTAATTGTAATGGGTTTTTTCGTATACAATAAAAAAAATTAATTACCTTACAATATTTTTGAGATTTTTTTTATTATAGGAAATAATAAATGGACAAATTTTTATGAAATTTGTATGCAAAAATAAATTGCACATAAGAAATTTCGAAATTTCTACATTATAATAGGTAGAAAAAACTTTTATCTCTAGTTTTAAAAATTCTTACGTTGATATTAATATATTAAATAATATAAAAACTAGAAACACTCTAAATCATTTAAGAAAAAATAATAAATAAAAATGTATATCAAAAAATATAGCTAAATAAAAAGTATAAGGTAAAATTAATTTGATATAATTAGAATTTTTTATTCCTAAAAGTGAATTTATTAAAATTTACTTAAATCTTTTTGTCATGCGAGATAATTCTAATATCGGCGTATACAATAATTTATAAAAAACCATGAACTTATTTTTAAACCAAATTTTCTAATACAGTTGCACATGAAATTGCAATATATAGTATGATTTTATTCCATCGCAAAAACTAGTATTTATGATTATTTTGATTATGAATAATTAGTACTTAAAAATTGCCTTGGTATGTCTAATAAATCTTTTACAATTTAAAATTTTGAAAAAATATATGCTTTTTGATGTAGTTGGAAAAACAATTAATTAGCGTTGTTTTTATGTAATGAAGTGTTTAAGCTAAGATATCTTCAGCTTCTTAGGTCTAAATTATCCAAAAAAATTGCCTCTGTTTAAATGGTAGTTTCAAGTAATTTTTTAAATTTTAATTGAAAATATGATCTATTTTAAATTTTATATGCTTTAAAGTTTTTTTGTGTGACCTTGAAACTTATAGTAAAAATTTTTTATGTAATATACAAATATTAAAAACAATCAAGCATCTTCGATCTCATATTTTGAACAAAATGTTTTTATTTAAATTCAAATTAAATTAGAACATTTCAACGACTTGAAATCAAATAAGTGATACAAGTTTTTGATGTTTTTTATAAGTTTCTTTCTTCTGTCATTCTTATAATTTCTTAAGAATTATTTCTAGAGATATGATTTGTGAGATTTTATATTTTTATTTCGGCATTATTCTAGAATAGTTCTATTTAATTATTTCTAAAAACAAAACGCAACAACGGCGGCAGAAATCAAATATATTACCAATAAAATACAATTTTTTCGTTGAAATCACACTGTAAGTGAACATATACGATCAAAAATTTTTCATTTCACAAATAAAATATGAGTTTATTTTTTAAATATGTTTTGACAAGATAGTGGACTATAACCACAAAGCACAATAAAATCATAGCTTATACTTTTTTGTTTTTAAACAACCAAAAAACATTTTTTACATTTTAAATTAACTTTTATTTAGCGTTAATATTTTTATTTTTTGAAATCTTTGAATAATGACAAATTGGCTGTTCTGATAAAAACGATTGCATCAAAAATATGTTAATAATAGTTATATGAAGAAGAAATATTGTAAAATTTATAATGATAAAGCTTTTTAGTGTGTTTTTATATAAATATTACAAGAAGAATTTACAGTTTTATAAATACAACGTTTGACAGTACGATAGTGTTAGTGATGAATATTTATTTTCACAAGATTTTTACAAGAGAAATTGATATTAAAAGCGAATGATAGCTATGATGTTTTATCAAGCTAGCTATTAAATATTTGATAATTTTTTAACATTTTTTTATATATAAAATAAATATAGAGGTTATTTCATATATTTCTAACATATTCGTGTAATTCAAAAGGAAAGATATTAATTTTTTTGTTCAAAATTGTTAAATTTAACATTTTTTAGTTTTTTGCTATTTTAATGTTAATTATTAAATTATAAATACACATATTGAATACTTAATAGCGAATCGCTTGCGGTTATGTTATTTGAATTAAATGAGATTTTTATATAAGTAATTGATTTTCGGAAAAAATTTTGCTTTAGATCGAATTATGAAGAAAAAACTGTACGATAATTATGATTTAAAGAAATTATTTTGTAAATCCTCTATCTCTGTATTAAGATTTTTGTAGGTATTTAATGTGGTTCGATTTTTAGATTTCTGATTTAAAATCAAAAAATTCTTAGTAAAAACGTTCAATACATCCAAAGCCTTGATAGATAATGTGAAAGATTTGTATATATTTAACCATTATTATTTACAATAACTTTATGCTAGTCATTATATCTAGTTTGTTATCTAACATATTCAAATCAAGTCAATGAAATGTCTTTTGAATTATTAAAAATATATTTAGTTTATTGTTTTAATAATTGCTCTAAACGTATTATAGCCATTATAAAAAAAATTTTGTGACAAACTACAGACTATTATTAAACGTTTGTAAAACTAACATTTTTAATTGTGGCCCAATCTTCGGACCAACAAGCCAAAATAGTTAAAAATTTTGAATCTTTATTCTTTATGTTTTTATGATTCTTTCTTGATTTTTCTTAAATTACATTTATATTACTAAGAAAAATCCGTAACGAAATTAAAAATAAAGGGATTATTTTTAATAAATGATGACCGTTAATAAAATGTATAACAATTTGTCTTCTAAAAAAATTTTAAGGTCCAAGAAAGAGACCTGGTTGAGAAGAATAAAGCAACATTTTCAAGGAATTCGAAAAGTATGCTAAACAATGTAGAGTATTCCCCACACTACAACCAGATCCCTTCTTTTTACGACATTAATCAAAATGAAATTTAAAACTGTATGTTTATATGAAAATCCTTGCACGAAAATTAACACACTCTTTTAAAAATTTACGCAGCTTAGGATTTTATATGTTATATATGTGTAACACTATAAATTTGTAAAGACTATAAGTTTTTCGTTTTCAAAAAATAAAAAATTTCATTTGAGTAAACTACTAAAGAAATTTTGAATATATATGAAATTTAAACTAATAATTGCTGGAAGGCAAGGTTTCAGAAAGTTTATTTAATTTCCTATTCTTTTTTTCTGGCATCCCACAAAAATCTTTTCGCCTCAATAGGTAGCTGTCAATTCATTTGATTGACATTTTATTTTTCGCTAATTAAATAAGTCACCATATTGACAATTTTCAATGAATTCTTCATCTTAAAAAAACCAAAAAAAAGTATAAATCAAATCAACAAATCGAATTTTTTTTAATTTCTTTGTTATATCTCCTTTTGTAATATTATAAATTCCAAATTATTCAATATCCAACAAACATATATTTTTTTATTTCTGTTTGAGCTATAAACTCATAAAAAGTTTTTTAAACATAGATTTTCACATGAATCTGAAATAAAACTTTACTTTTTTTAGGTAAAATTTTTATTAATTATATGGTAATTAAACGCCATATATCGGTTTTTTTATCATTAATTGTGGAACGAAAACAAAATAGCATAATCTTTATTATCATCACCTCTTTAAAATTTTAAGATCATTCAAATTGTACGAGAAATTTGCATGTACAAAAAACGTGTTAAATATTCATGTATATTTTAAATAAATTATTTTATTAAATTGGTGTAATTTTGCAACTAATCTCTGTATGAAATAGAATTTTTTCCTGGTAAAATGATACAATTATTTATGTAATTTTTGTATGAGTTAAAATTGTTTTAGATGAATAATTTCGTGATAAAAAACATATAGTTAGTATTTCTTGTCAATAAAGTATTTATACATAATTTTGTTCACTTGAAAACATCCTTTCTTGAATCTGAAAATTGGTATGAACTTTATAAATACAATTACTATCAATCAACAAACATTTTAATGTTTTTAATAATTTATTTCCCGTAATATGTAAATAACAACAATTTATATACTTTTTAGTGTTTTGATTTTGCACAACAAAGATTTCTGGTCTATTTTCCTTTATTACGAACTTAAACTTTTCATTTTAAATGAAACAATTTAAATTTATATGTATTTTAGGAAAAAAAATTTTAATTAAAACATTTTCTCTGTGTTATACAGATATATCGTCATAGAATTTTATGTCACACTAAATATTGTTCTGTTTTTGGTTTAAAAATATAAAATTTTTTTAAAAACTCGGATAAAATTACTTGTGTCGGCATCATAATTATCAACTATTGGTTAAAGTTGAAAGAGGAATACAAAAAATTTTGCGACTATATTCATAACAAATTAATAAACTAGATAGTATTATAAATACTCTGAATATAAATAGACTTGGAGTTTTCACAATATTCATATTTATTTAGAGAATTATAACAAGTGTTTTTAGAACTCTTCATAATTATTGAATTCACATCCTTTATATATTTTATTCTGATAGAGTGAATAATCTATCACAAATAAAAAAATTTCATCTAGATCAAATGTTTTAATTAAAATAAATGTTTATTGATTCTTTAATTTTTATTTTCATTTAAGATTAAAAGATTTAATTTGTTTAAATTATTAATCTTAAAAATCTACTATTCAAAAATATAAAATGAATTTGGACTATACTTTAATTACAAATGTCAAAGGCTTTATTTGTTGCCTGTGACAAGTATAAATATAGTTTTTGTTAATATTCAAAAATAATTCACAAAGTTTAATACGAAATTACTTTGAAATTTTGGCTAAAAGAATCACAAAAACTTACAGATAATTTTACTTTTTCTTTTTTTTATTTTTGATACATATTTTAAGTCGATTTTTCGCATTATCTATTTGTGAAATAGCGATCAAAAAAAACAATCGTGACCAAAAAAATGGATATTAGAGGAGAATAATAATGTCATTAAAAACTTATCTCAAAGAAATATAGACCAGAAACATATTATTTCACCAATACATAATTGAGTAGTTTTTAAATTCAAACATTAATTACTTTTTATTATATAGTATAGTTTATCAACATTTTTAAATAAGGATAAATTTAGTATCTATAATACGTCAAAACCATCAAAATAATATCAATTGAAAATCGTAATATAATCTTTTGTTTTTTAGTATTATATATTTTATTCAATAAAGCCCTGATTTGTAGATACTTTTTTTCTGTAATGCATATATATTTTAATATTTTTTTAAATTGCTTACTTAAAAGAAAATTTTTTTAAAAATAAAATTGCGTATTTTGCTAGTAAATTATCGCACCTAGAAATTTTTAGGTTCGTAATTTAAGCATGTTTCACTCGAGATATTTTTTCTCAGCTATCAATCGAATTTTTTAAGTTTACATTTTTTGTTTTTTTTAAATTTAGGTCTTATTACACTTATTAATGTATAAACTTGGTAATAAAAAATTTATAACTGTTCTAAAATTGTTTGAAAGCACCTAAGAAACCAATATTGAATTCGATTTCACGAGAATATGTGTTTCTATATACAAAAAAACTAAAATTTCCTTAATATTCTATTTATTCAGTAGAAAAACTTTTATTATTACTAATTGTTTATAAAAATCAAAATTCATATATACATATTAATTTATTACAATGTAGTAAATTGTATTTACAGCATTATAATGCAGTATTGATTTACTTTGTTATGATATTAATTAAAAAACGACAAATAAGAACAAAACATATATTTGTTTGCCTTATAGGTAATTCTTATATGTAGTTATACCAAATATAAAAGCGATTGCTCAATGTTACACATTTTATATCAATAATGACATAAAAGAATCAACAGCAAACGATGTTTGATAAATTATCGTGGTTTTCAAAACGATAAAATATCACAAAAAGTAAATAATTTAGAATCTTATTACAAGTCGTCGCATCTACATGGAATTCGGTCAAAAAAATATTTCTATTGTAAACATATTTATTATTATTCGTAAAGGTAATTATTAAAATAAAAAGGAGAAGATAAGGATTTTTTATGATCCTTTATATTTTTAAAAAATAATAGTATATATTTTTTACGTTTTTTTATCTCTTTTTCTAAATCTCAAATTTTGATAACTTAGTATCTATTTCCAATTCTGGAGAACTAGTTTCACACTTCAGAAGTGCGCTCTATCTAGAAAGAATTAAATCATAAAAAATTCTGTAAATACTAAAAGTAAAATTGAAATTCGATTTTAAAAAATGTTTAATACAGAAAATTGACTCGTTAATAAAATTTATATTTTCAATTTACTTAAGGAAAAAATTATGTACCATTTGATTTAAATAAAATATAAATATATTAATAACCCTTCGATTAATATATTAATATAAGCTATATATAAAGACATTAATAGTAATAGAGAGAGAGAAATATGGAATAAAAATAATGTTATTAACACAAAAAAATCTGAATCGGAGACACTAGGGTCCAAAACAGATCTTATCGGGGATCGAATGAATTTTTATAAATAAGACAAATTAGTTCATAAAAATTGATAAACAATAACAATACGTTTTCATTTCAAAATTATAACACAAAATGTAAAAATTTAAATATTTCTGGTTGATACCATATTTGGCCTCATTTGAGATATTCAATTTTATTTTTTAAAAACTATAATTATTGTGAAGTGTACAAACGCATATAAATTTTTTATTTTAAAATTTTTATATACTAACGATATATAATGAAAATGTATTAATTTTGCAGCTATTCAGGTAAATTTCATAATAATTAAAAAAACTTATTTTCAATTATGATTGTTCTTAAAGTTAAGACGCCACTTTTAAATTCATAAAAAATGTATACAAATTACGAAAAGAATTAAAAATATATTATGAGATAATTTTGGTATAGACATATTTTTTTCAGCTATAATTCTTAATTCAATTTATCATTCACATTCAATTTTTTTTTCAAATAGCTTATTAAATCTGTATTTTATGTATTAATTGCTCAAAAATTGTTAATGGTTTGTTGATTTATGTTATTATAGCGTCATTTGCTTGCTTGTTGAACTATAAAAATAACCATTAAATATGTAAAGATTTCTATGTAACTTTAAATTTTAATAAGTAAAAAAAATATGAGATGCAATAAATTGTGTTTATTTTCTGTTAAAACGGCATAAATTTTTGCTTGACTTCATTTGAAATAAATTATAAAAATTATTTTCTTGAGAAAAAAATTTGTTTTTTTTTATTTTGATGAAATTTATGATTATTAAAATTTTACTTGATTTGCTTTTTTATTTTTTTTATTTAATTTAAAAATTCGTAGATGACTTAACTTAAATAAAGTAAAGAATAAACGAAAACTCCTTTAATATTATTTATTCAAGTATCTTAACCATGGGTCGTATAAATGTAAAACTTAGATTAAAGTGAGGTAACGAATGTAACCTTACACTTAAAGTAACTTTATCTACATGTATGAAAACACAATATTATCATCAATATAAAGCATCTAAATATTAATGACCCTTGCATATAACAAATCATTTTAAAAATACCAATATAAACAGGTTTAAATTAGAAAAATCTATTTATGTATGTAAGTGTAGCTTTCCAGGTTTTGTTGCTTATAACCGCGCATGTAAAACAAAAATAGAAAAGGAAAAATCTCCACTGTTAGAGTAATTTAAATATGATTTAGTTTTTTATGGATTATTAGTTTTTAATTATATTTTGTATAGATGTAATAAATTTATATTCAACATAAAACATGAACATTATCTTTATCAAATTGAATTCTTTGAGAATTATTTCTGTTACATAGATCAAAATAAAACTTAATCAGAAATCAAAACACCAAAGATAAATTTAACGAATCAAAGATTATAAATTTTTTAAAGTAAATTATATAGTCCTTTATTGTATATGCTATAATTTCTTTTTACTGGTATGCAATTGAAATTCTTTTAAAATATCCGTTTTTTCGGATTTTTACACCAATTTAATGGGTTCTTTTTATATTATGAAGTAAGTATTCAATTATGTATAATATTAGATGCATAAAAAAGATAACATTAGTATTTATCATTTTTTAGAAAGATAAAGAATAAAAAAAATCCATGAAAAGATGTTTTTTTTTTTATAATATTATTAAAACATTAATTAAGAAAAATGCACATTTTATAAACCTAATACATAGAAATAATGTTATAAAGTAATCTGTTAAATGAGAAACCTTTTGAGATAAGAGAATGAGAAAAAATAGATATACAGCCTGTAATCTACAAAAAAACTTTAAATTAAATAGAATTTTGTATGTTTAATGCTGTGCTAAAATCAATTTATTTTGGAAAAATTGTAGGAATAATTATAAAAACATAATGCGAGTTTAAAAAAATCTTTTATACACAGAATTTTTTTTGCAATTACAACTAATAGTTATATATAGAAAAAATATAATCATTTTAAAAGAGAATTGTTCAATTGCCTTACTAACCATTATTTTAACTAACTCGATCAATTTGCAAAATTAAAATTTATATTTAATGGTTGAAAAAATTAAACTGGTTAAATTATTGAGAGAAACTCTAGAATATCAACATACATATTAATTTATATATTAAGTAATTTTTTTTCACACTTTGATATACTTTTATTGCACACTAAAAATTTTATTTATTATATTTTTTTAAAAGATATGTTAAATGAGAAAAATCTTGAATAATTATTCTTAAAATTAACAATATTATAAATATAGTAATGTGATTCATGAATTATTTAGAAAAATTCTTAAAAAAATGCCAAAAATTTTTTAAGGTTAAAAACTCTTTTATTATTTACTTTTTGCTTGATTTTGCTGTTTAATTAAAATATCAATTATAATATACAATAATAACAGAAAATGATTAGAATTATAGAGAAAATTTTTCTTAATGTATTGGTACATAAAATAAAACAGTTTGTTTTCTTAAACACTCGCATTATGACAGATTTTCCACTTAAATATAAATATTAATGGCAAAAAGATTTGTTATATTTTTTTCTTCTATATTTATAACTCTTGTTATTGCAACGAATTGAAAAGGTTGAATGTTTTTACATTTAGTATACAGTAAAAATTTATATCTTCAAAATTATTTACATGAATTTTTATTATGATTTTTGTATATTTTGATTTGAATTTCTTTATATGTTTGTATTTCTAAAGGAAATTTGTATTCCTAATTTTATGTATAAAATGTAAAATGAATTTTACAGATTAATATTTGTGAAACATAATGCATAATTTAAAAAAAACCACATATATTTCCTTCTTTGGTAACGAAATTGTTTTAAGATATTTTTATAGGCATATTTTGAAAATCGGTAATTTTCTATTTTTAACACTAATGTTTTTTGCCATATGCTTCTTAAATATTTATGCAACCACTAAAATTATATAGAAATAATTTAAATTAACAGCAAAAATAATACTATTTCTCTTAATTTGATTGATTTTTAAATATATACGAATATCAAAATCATTTTACTGATAATTTTTCTTATTTCCATCAATTTGATATTTCATAGATAATCAGTGAATTTGTTCAGTAATTCTTGTAAAAGGGTTTTTTGGAATTAAAATTTCCAATTTAATATATGTGTTAAAGAACTTTCAATGGTCTTTAAATCATTTAAATTTATTTAAATATCATTTTATTAGGAATATATAATATAGGGACAGATGCTTAGTATTTTATTATATACTTTCGACCATGCATTAAGGTTTCCATAGTATGGCAATATTTTTGTCCTGTAATAAAGGAACATATCCATCTTTAATATATTATTCTAATATACTAAAAAAATTAATTTGTAATTTATTAACATAGCGTTTATTGAATTGTTGATTATAAATATCAATACTATTGCTACCATTGTTATTACTATTACTACTCAAACTATTACTATTCAAACTATTATTTTTACTATTGCTTTTTATACTAAAACCCTCATTATTAAACTTAGTAAACATTATTTTTCTTCTTTTATTATTTCGTTTCATTTAAATAATTATTCGTGATTTTTTCTTATCTTTAAAAAATCACCAATTTTAAAATGATGATATTTTTATATTGGAAATCCATGTATATAATTTCTCGGATTTTAAATGAAGAATATTTGAAATATTTATTTTTATGAGACTAATATTAAAGTCTGTTCTTCATATTATTAAATAAATAATATTGCTATAATTTTATTTAAGGTCATTGTATTATTTATATCACAATTTTATCTCCTTAGATAACACACAAATACATATTTTAAAGAATAAATTAATTATAATACTAAGATATAATCATAATTTATACTAAAAAAATTTTTTAACTTTTTAAAAAAACATATTGTCACGATCTAAATTATCTTGATTATAAATACTTAAATATGTAGTGATAATTGAAAAAATGAATTTATTTGTTTTGAGCAAAGTTTATTGAAGTCATAAAGGTTCGAGTAACCTGAGAATATCAATCTAACTAGTCAATTTTTACCTTATTCACGTTTTTTTTTGTTAGAATTTGATGAATGTAGTGAACTTCTATATTGATTTTTTGTTTGATATTAAATAAAATGTCAATTTTATTAAACATTATAATACAAAAAATTTTATAAAAAAAATTAACCTGTCAAAATATTAAACATTTATCAAACATTTTATTTACATAATATTTCAAACGTAATATTTTTGTATGAGATTTTATTATTCGTTTTTTTGCTACTAGTGTATAACATCCGATCATATTTTGAAATTTTTATTTTGTCTTATAAAAATATAGAATGGGTATGTGTGGTGGTACATCAGGAAGCGGCTGCCGGAAGCATTCTAGTAGCAACGAGTGGTGATGGACATTATTATCTAATTTTTTTTGATCTGGATCGACTTTCTAGTTCCTAGAACCCGATCGCATAAACTTTGTGTTCTTCAACGTGCCGTTATTTGTTGAATATTTTGTGATAGTAAATTTTTTTAAAAATTATTGAAATTTTTTGTGTTTTCTGAAGAAGAAGGGTATTTACTAAAATCTTTGAATTTATAGATAATAAAGAATGTGTTTCTATATGTGTACCAACATATCCTATGTGGAATCAACCATATTGTTGTATCTATGTAAAGAACAGAACAATATAATTTCTAAAATTCTATATAGTTTGCATTTAGATATATATGATGTTGTAAAAATAAGCTATTAACTTAGCCTAGATATCACTTGTATAAAATCAAATATTTTTAGTATCATTATTTAGTCTTAAAAAGAATACAGTTGTGCATTTTCAAAAGCGCTGCAAATTTTATAATTATTTTGTTATTTTTGCTATTATCTACAAATTAACAAAATCATAAACAATTGAACATCCCAGCAACCTAAAACAACAATGAAAAAGAAAAGGGCTATATTGAAAAGTGTATATTACTAGAAAACGAAAAAAAAGATTATTAATCTGCATATAAAAGTATATAAACTAAAAATCTCTTTGCTTTCTTTTCAAGTCCTTTTTTTCTTTTTTTATTCAATTCATCTCTGTATCCTTGTTTCTTCTACTCATTATAGATTGATATTGTCAAGGTAAGTCAATAAACTTAAAAATTTCAATAATAACAGACTAAAAATCTCTAACAAACTAGACTTGATTTCAACATAAAAATAAGAAAAATTTAAAACTTTTAACTAGTTAAAACAAACCTAAAATCATCGAACTTATATAAATTGCGCAGATAAACTTTTTATAGATAACAGAAAGGTTTATAATGTTTTTTTTTCTAATTTTTCACATATAAAAAAATAGCAATAAAAAAAACAACAGAATAACTATAAATGTGAAGGCATTGAATATTTAACAAAAAATGAAAAATATAAAACACAAGTGTGTATATCAATATAGACAAACTAAAAAAAATTATATGTCCTAATGAATAAATTATAGAAAAATATATCATTTAAATTATATCACACAAACAATAAAAATACATATAAAAGGTATATGATAGAAGACATAATAGAAAAATGTATAATTAACAATTTTTTTAAATATTTTTAATGAAAAATTGTTCAATATGCTGTAATTAGTACTTAAAAAAAACAGAATTATCATGTAATTAGACAATTATACCATCTTTTTTACATCATGTTTCTTTCTTAATTCCATCACAATGGAATAAACTACATTTTATCCTTAAAATTGCTTTATCTCAAATTATTTCTTAAATAAATAGCACTATCATCAAAATCCTATATTTTGGCTTTTAAGTTTTGTAATTCCAAATATCAAGTACATTTTTATTAATATGAAAACTACTTTTTTGTTTGTTTTTCTCTTCTAAAAAAAACCATTATTATATAGAAACCTTTTTTTATTGATATTTTAGGCTTTAAGCAAAGTTTGGCTTTCCATCAATCTTAAAAATTATAAGTTAAACAAGACTGTAACACATTTTATCTGCAAAATAAAACAGTCAACGACGAGTTGGCACTGTTTTTCTGTAGGAATGTTTCTGCCAAGTTTATTGGTTAAACACGAAATTTTTTTAGTTTCTATATACATAGAATAAGGTCGTTCTTAAGAAATAATTTATTATAGTTTTTATCACTATTTTTTAGCTACATTCTTTCATATTTTTTTTTGTTCTTCTCTTTTTGTTCTATCTTGTGTTTTTATATTTGTTTAATAAAATAAGATGTTTAGTTTTAAGTATTTACTATTATTTATACTCATTTATCCAGATTTTAGTTTTTTGTGTATGTCGAAATGCAAAATCTGCTAAAAATCATATAATCACACGATTACATAGACATTGTTTCGGATTGTGATAGTAAAAACTTCAACTAAATAATAGACGAAATTAAATATGACTATCTATTATTTTTTAAAGTGGGATCTGTTGTAGTATAAACTAATCATACTTATATTATTTTGCATAATCGAGTCATATGCAATTTCTATTTATAGAAAATCTTTATCGAACAGCACGTAATGTATTTAACACGTTTCTGTGTGTTTCTGTACGATCCTCATTTCGAAACCAGTAATTTTGATATGAAGAATCATTAAGATTTTTTATAACTTAAAAAGATATGATAAAAAAGCAAAATTTTTGAATTCAAAAAGAAAGAAATGTAACTTATGTAATAACATAAATTAAACAAAAAATACAGCGAAAAAAACGATTTTTTAGAGATTCGTTTATTTTTACCTTTTTAACTTTCTTAAAACTTATGTTTTTTGCTTTCTTAGTCATTCAGTATAAATTCTGATAGTTTTAATATAATAACACAAAAAACAGTTGTATGATGAAATAGAGGCAAAGGAAATCAACAAGATTTTTAAAAAAAAAGAGGAATAAGTTTCAAACAGAGATAATTGATTTTTATGTTTTTAAAAATAGGGCATGCTATTGTGAATTTATAAACATTTTGTTATATTCCATAAAATTTTTTATATACTTTACAAAGAAATCATTTATCAAAACAGAAAGATTTCTTATAAAAAGTAATAGTTTATAGCGTTTGCCTACACTTTATGCCTCAATATCATGTGATAAATGTGCTTATCTATAAATTTTTTGGCTTATATCATTGTAGGATCTTTAAGAACTATTATATGCAAAAAAATTCTGAAAATTGCAAACATTAAAGTCTTAAAATATTTAAAATTATTTGTTTCATCTAATTTTTTTTAAAAACCTTTATAGTTAAAGAAAATAAGATTTAAACTTATAAAGTATCTAAAAAAAATTATTTGTTTAAAAATTCAAATTTTTTTCATATTTCTGCTTTTTGTATTGTACAACATATTAAAAAAATAAAAAAAATTGTCATTTCTATTTGTAATAAGATATGTGATCTAAAATTAATATAACACGATTTTTATATTAATTAGTGTGCTTTGTAAAAAAAATTACACGAATTTGTATAAAGTGTATTAGAAATTTTGACTACTAATTTTCGCATTATGCAAGTGTTATTTCTATAAGTTTTTTTTCTCTTTAAATGGGTCGGTAAATTTTACAAGTCGATCATGTTTATGTGTGGTGAATATGTTGAGATCACATTTTTTCATTTTATGTAGTTTGGGGTAAAATTTTTTCTAAATACCATTTTCTATTTATTTATGGTTTTCTCGATTTTTTTGTTTTTTTTTATAAAATTAACGAAAAAAAGAAAAAAACATTATTATTTGTTTGTTCATATTACAATGATATTTTTTTGTTTCTTTTATTTTAAATTTCAAAAATAAAAAAAACCACAAAAAAATGTTTGAAAATTAAAAGAAACAAAACATAAGAAAAAAATGTGTGTAATATAAAAAAACAACTGAAATAAACTCGTTCTTGAATGGTTAAGTTTTTTTCTATCTTTTGAAAATATCTTGCGTTTTCAAACCGATTCTGCTGCCACAAAATGTAACATTTATAAGAATTTTTTGCAAAGGGGAGCATCTGATTGACCTGCTGAGATTATAATATGTTTCATTTTTTTTAATTTGAAAAGATCTATATGAAAACTATAATGGTTTCCTAATTTAGTACTTTTATTGAAATTGTATAATTTAAATCTTTTAAAAGATGTTTCAAATGATACTTATTACCGAATTTAACTCATTCATTTTATTCTGAAATGTCCATCAAGATAAAAAATGAATATTCTTCTTATTTTTATTCAATGCAGGAAACGGCGCGATTTCTACATAAATAATGGAGTAAGTATCATCTTTGAACAATATGAAAAATTTGATTTAACAATTTAAGATAAATTTGCTTCTATTTTTATTAAGATTTTAGATTAATAAGCTAATTTTTTTAGTTTTGCACTCTTTTCAACTAAAATTTTGACATCTTCTTGCCTTCTTTCTTATTTTATTTTACGTTTTTAGATAATGAACGTAGCCGGACAAATTTTAAATTTATATTATGGTTCTGTGGTCATCCACGTCTATAAAAAATGGTTTGATTGATACATTTATGATTTAACAAAATAATATTTCTAAACGCGAAAAACGAAAAAATTCACTTTATAATAAATTTAAGCATTTTTTGTGTAATTGTAAAAAGTAAATTCACATTATTATATAAACTTTCACAGTTCTGCATTTTTAAAGGTTTCATGTCATTCTAATGCAGTTTAATTGTAATTAAAATTATTATTTTTTGAAATATAATAAAAATTATAATTTAAGTTCGAAAAAAAAATTAGTATACAAAAATTATTCGTTATAAAAAGTATAACCCATAAATAAAATAATATTGTTCATTTATGCAGCGATAATCCACAGTAATATCATTTTTATATCTTAAAATCGTCAATTTAGTTTCTTTTGGATTGCTCTTGTTTCTATATTTCATTTCTTTTTTTTACATTCACATATATTTATGCTTTATATTGATAAATTAAATTCAATTATCTAATTTCATCTTAATTAAATTTTTTAATAAAATATTTCACGAAATTAAAAGTTATTAATTATGGATGTAAAGATTTATTTTTCATCACAAAATGTAATTATATCAAGGCTTATTATTATAAATAAGATTTTTATCATTAATAATTAAAATTTAATTTCATATAAAAAATTCATTCGATTTTAAAAAGTGCTCAATTTTAAAGGAGCGACAAGAAAAATTGTGATTTTTTACAAAAAAAAAATCACAAAAAGATATATTTGTCTAAAAATGCAATTCCAAATAAGGAAAAAATATTTATTAATAACAATTACAGAAGTTAAAGTAACAACAAGGGCAACAGTAATAGTATTAAATTTAAAATTAAAACTGTATCAATAACAAATAGAATAATAAATAACTAATTTAAAACTATATAAATCTATAAGAATATCATTTTAAGACAAACAATTTTTCATTCATACAAGATAACGTCATGGTTAAATCCTAAAAATTATAAAGAAGCATGTCGCATAAAATAATACTTTTGCGTAGATATTCTACTTATATAGATCTATCGGAATCTTTTTTTCTTTCTGCAATTCGTTAGTTTAAGAGTTCCTTCCATCGTTTTAAATCAAAAAATTCCTATGAAATTAGACCGATTTTTAATTTATCAGGTGCATCCAAAAAAGGTTTTCAAAATTCTTGAAAAAACCTTGACTGATAAAAACATATATGGCGGTGAGAAAAAAAGAATACTGAAATCGACCTCATAAGAACAATATTCTATGAAAGGATTCAAAGGATAAACCCGGAATTGTGAAAAACTTGAATTCATTCTCATTTTTCTTTTGATTTGTAATATTGTTAACCAAATTAGAAATCTAGTCTACATCTTTGTTACTTCGTTATCGTATATTTTAGTTTACCAGATAAACATTTTATATATATCGCTAAATATTATTGGATCAATAGTTGAGGCTATAAAACGTACAGAATAGTATTAAAGTTATCGAATTAGAACAAAAAATGTACTTTTACAATATTTTTGTATTGAATTTCATATAAAGAGAAAATTTGGGTAATATGATATTATGATACTATATTGAAAAATATTTTATACGATATAATTTAGAAATAAGTGTTAGATTAGATTGAGCAATAGAGAAAAAAATATGTAACTTATGGATCAATACTAAAAACTAAAATTATAAATATATTAAAAATTACTATTTAAACTTATACTATTGATTCCATAAATATAGATACTTGCCACAATAAAGTAATACATGCAGCAATTATGATTTTTTTATAAGATAAAGCAAAATATCAAGTTATATTTCTCTTAAGAAGTTGCTTAATTGAAATTTTTCTAAATTTTAACACTTTATTAGATCTTTGAAAAGTTGAAAAAATTACATATCAGAAAATTTTAATTTTACTTATCGTTTTTATTGTTTAATAAGATGTATATATTCGGAATTTAAAAAATTAAAAATAATTTTATAAACCAATGTGTTTTATATATAACACAATATGATATTTTTCAAGAAAAGTATCTTTATCGAAAATTTAATATCGATGGAAAGAGTAAAATAATATTAAAATTGCAACTTTATGCATTTTTTTTTGTTTCCCTTGTTTGAAATTTTTTTTTCAATGTTAATTATAATAAATTTGTGCACAATTTATGAATATATAGTTTAATTTTTTTATACTCATAAAACATATTTGTAATTTATGAAGTGAAAAATTGTAAAAAAAACAGACACAAAGTAAATTAATATATCGTTATAACATAATTACAACTTTTTTATATCTAAAAGCCTGAAATCAATCTAAATAATACATATGGATTAGATAAAATTATCATATGAATTTTTACTGCATTTTTTATATATAAAACAAATTATTTTGTACTATTTATTATTAGCTCTATATTTTTAGCTTTTTTACGTCATTATTGACAAATTAGTACAGAAAATATAAATATGAAATATATTTGTATAATATATATTTAAAGATATTAAAAATAGATTATGTAGTTTTAAAAAAGAAATAGTCTATATTTATACACATAATGAATTCTAAAGAGCATTAATTACTCGATCTATTAAACAGATAATATAATTTTCAAAACAATAAAAACCCATTGCACGGCACATAAATTCTCTTTTAATAATTGTATTGTAATAAAAAATGTATTTTTTAAGCTTTTTTTTATACAAAAATCCGAATCTAACTTTATAAAATTTACGCAGATATGTATTCGTATTTTATAACCATAACTATTAAAAATCAATAAACTCTAACGAATAAAAAGCGAAGATAATGAATCTAACAAAAAAAAGTTGTGAATACACGTATTTTGTTTTTTCATGAATTTAGCTGCTAAATCATTAAAAAAAATTTAATTTAAGATATATAAATTCTTAAAAAGTAGGTGGTATAAAAATAATATATAAAAAAGGTGTAAACAAATGACTTTATATTTCGGTCATAAGTCAAAAAACGATATTTAATAATATTAATTTCTATTCGTGATGAGAAAAATTGGTGTTTTAGATAATATTGATATGATTTTAGGTAATTTGACGAATTATCTTTTATAAACACTACTTTCTTTCATTAAAAGATGAAATTTATAAAATTAAATTGATTAACTGATACAAAATACCGCTTTTTTTATTTTTGAGGTGTTTACAATCAAAACAAAAAGTATGCAAACAAAATTTTAATGTAGATTTAGATTTTTTTATAATAAAAAATGGTTTCATTGAAACATCGCATTAATT
Organism: Edhazardia aedis USNM 41457; assembly: GCA_000230595.3. Taxonomy (NCBI): domain Eukaryota; kingdom Fungi; phylum Microsporidia; family Culicosporidae; genus Edhazardia; species Edhazardia aedis. Next base: position 457,208 of record AFBI03000016.1, on the reverse strand, counting down.
GAAACAGCGCATTAATTACTTTTTTTATAAAATAAATTTGCATTCTAAATCCAGGCGGCATAATGGCTGCTTCTTCAGTTTTCTTTATCAAAAACCTCTTGAAAATATATAAAAACTTTCGAATTATATTTAAAAATAAGTGTTCTTGCAACATCTACAAAGCATCAATAATTTTTGTTTTCTTCTTGATAGTTTTTAAAGGCTCCTCCATGTCATTTTCAAGAAAAAATGCCGTTAAAAGTTTGTAACAGCATGCCGTAATCACACAAAAAATACAAATATAGTGAATTGTCTTTAAATAAATTAGTACTATTTTTGCGATTTATTTATATAAGCTAATAAAGTTTATATATGAATTAAATTAGTATTATTAATACACAACTAAGTTTAGTTTCTTTTTTCTTCCTATGATAAATATAAATTTATACACAATCTTCTATGTATGTGCTCCTTTTATAACTTTTTCGTTAAATTTCTTTTCTAACATGACTTTTATAACGACCCTTTACATTTATTTGCGTCAACTTACAAATTCCGTTCTTAAAAAATAATTGAAAATGTGTTTTATTTTCAGTTTATAAAAAAATTTCTTATAAAATAATAGTAAAGAATGAACTCTAAAGTGTTTTTTTGTACGCTGTAAAATATATCCCTTAGAATATCACTTATTTTTAAAAATTTTATATTTTTAATGTGTTTTATATGATATCAATTTTAAGAAAAAACACTGAAATCACGCATGTCAATAATTAATCAAAAAATCGAATTTGGTATAAAAAAAATTATTTTTGTCATATGTTATATTTGAATGTTGCATCATGCTATAAGATAAAACAACAAGAAAAGGTTTTTCAATTTACCAAAGAAGTATATTTTTTTTGATTCAATTTTAATAAAAAAAATATACATTAACCAGTTATTTGAAATTCTATCTGTATTCATTTGTGTGACAAAAATTTTTGCTTTTGGTTCAAATTGTTTTAATATGTGTTATAATATTATAAGAATGCAAATAGAAAAATGTTGTGCAAACATGTACTAGAAAATAGCCAAAACACATTTAAAAATATTAAACGGAAATAAGTAGTATATTTTTATATAAATTTAGATACATGTGAAATACTTGCATATAACGAGATATCAGATGGGAATGAAAAGTTTTTATTCACAATGATGAATTTTATAATTACAAAAAAGTTCATTTTTTTTAGATGTTAACATATATTTAGACTATAAATCTGCAAATAAATCTCAAACATAATTTAATAAAAAAACATATACCAAAAATTATTCATGTTTAACAAGAAATTTTCAGGCTAATCTTAAAAACCTAAGTTAATAACACCACATTCTCAAAAATTTTTAAATTATGTTTTTTTGTATTATTTACAAATTAATTAAATAGTATATATTGCATTGGCACACAAAAATTATGTTTATTATTTTTCTAGGTTTTTTTAAAGTACATTTTGTTGTACTTGCAAACAATTGTTGCACATAGCATATAAAATTAAAAAAAATAGCAAATTATAGTGGTTTAATGGTCATTAAGTTCTGGGGATTTCTGTTTTTTTTATTCCGCGATATATGTTTGAAAGGTTTTAAGGGGTTTCTATTACTCGCTTGAAGTGTTTTTTTATTAAAACTAGGTATTGCACCATTATTTTGTAAAGATTCAATAATGAAGTAACATTTGCTTCAGAATGCGTTTTAAGGCACATTAGACTACATATACGTATACAATGATACAGAAATGTTTTGTTTGAGATTTGCATACATACAATCTGAAGATTTTAGAGAACTAGATACTATTTTTTTCGTTAGATATGTTTATTATTTATACAAGTTAGATACAGCTTATATAAAACTTGATGTTTTAAAAATATAAAACAATACATAAAATGTGTTCTCAACTACAAAGTAGTTAAAATACATGATAGCAAACTTTAACCACATTTATGTTTTATAATTTAAACAAGCTAAAAATCATGGAACATACTAGTGGTAAATAGGGTAGAAATTTGCATTGCAGAACATTTATTCTCTATCTGTTTTGAAGAATTTATCAACAGCATAATAAAGGAGCCTGTAACTTATAAATTTTTCTGTTTTGTATGAGGATATTTAGTAAATTTCTCTTAAAATACGTAATAATATTCGTTTTATTCGCTTTATAAATAGAATATAATATTTATAGATACAAGAATCTTAAATTTTTGCATGCTTTTCTTTCCATAAAAACAAATTTCATCTTATATCTTTTTTTTAAAAAATACTGAATAGTTTGGCTCAGTTTTTTATAACAGCAATGGAATGAAAACCAAATAGCAGACAAATAAGAATTTATTTATTATCACAATCAAAAAAAATAAAAATTTTATTGATTTTCTGAGACTCATCACAAATCTGTTTCAAAAACTAATTAATTTTTTTATAACGGATGCATCATTATAAATATAAGGATTTGTTAAAAAATTTAAAAATCGAATATTTGTTGGAATTAATTGTTTTTTTCTTGATATTGGCCCGATGCTCTACCTAGAACCATTTTTGACCGCATTAGTCGCCATTTTTCCTCCCCTCTGTTGAATGCATCTGTTTTCTATCTTCAAACCCTTTTTTTAGCTATTTTATTCCTGATTTTTTCAAAGAATTTAGATTGCCTGTTACCAAGGTCTGGCCGAAAATTATTTTTAATAACCCTTTTATTTCTTTTTGGGGGAAATTGGTCTACTGCAATAAGATTTATATTTTTTGAAACTTCGGTTTGCCTATGAATTAAATATAATTAAATTTTATTCTTTACATAATTACTTTACCTTATTAAAAACCATGATATTATTATATATTTATTTATTCGTTTTAAGAATAATATATATTTTAAACAAATTAAATGTTTTAAAGAGTTGAATTATTACATATTTTTATCACTTAAGTTATTAAATACATATTTCAGTCCAATTCAAGGTTAGTTGATTTGTATAAATTCTGTTTATAAACATTGGGTTAAAAATCTAATTACAGAACAACTATTAAATAAAAAACCTAATACAGACAATAAACAATTAATTATAAATTTTATTCGCTTAAAAAGTTCATAAAACAAGTTTTATTTAATAAACATCAAATTAATCTATTTTTTCAAAAACGTGACCTAGGAACATCTGAAAGGAACCATTGTATTATATTAAAATATCTTTAATAAAATAGCAAAAGTCATAAAAAATTTTGATATAAAGGAATTATATAATATAGAATAACTATTAGAAGAAATTGTGTTTCTTTATTGTTTCTAGCTAGTATTACCGATTTTGAATATAGCATAATTGTAGATTCTTGCAAAAGCAAATTTTTTTAAACACAAATATTTCTATATTTTGCACAAATTTTTTAAAATAATTATTAATTTGCATTTTTAACATTTTTGTTATTTTAAAAGTAAAAAATATTATCGATCCATAATATAAACTGGCAATATTTATTTTTGATAAAATATATGAATGTGATTTTGAGAGTGAATTCATCCTGGTTAATGTTATAATCACATAAAGTGAATTTTTTTCAAGTAAAAAATTTTACCTCGATTTTAAAACAAATAAATCAAAAAGAAGAATATTCGTTTTAAGAGTTTTTCTGCGTTTAGATATTTTCTTGTTAATTCTTTATAAGTTTCTGCATTTATAGAATTCAATTGAAAATCTGTAAAGTATTGCTTTAAAAAATATATCATATAGAAAAATCGAAAATTTCATTGTAAAAAAAACGAATAAAAAAGATTTATAGTTATTTTTCTATATCAATTCATATATATTTGCAAATAAAAATAGTAAAACTTGAAAAAAAAATATTATGGGAAAATTCCTAGAATAAATATTTTAGAAATTTTCTGAACGTATCGAATGCGAATTTCACCTCTAATTTTCTCATTTCAACACTATTAAAGTAAGATTTTCATAAATATATATATATAAAATATAAGTGTTCTAAAAATCAAGCGAAATTTGTTGTAAATATTTAACCTTATTAATTCGAAATTTTATACATATGAAGATTTATTTATTTTTATATTTAAATTAATAAAAATCTCTGTAAACGTGCAAAATCATTGCAAAACAAGGAGATCATATAACATGTTTCTTTAACGGCAATCAACAAAACAAGAATACATTAAAAAGAGGTTTTTAACATAAAGTTAAGAATTAGAATCTTTCAAGTGAACAATTTTTGCGACTTAATGTTTAAATATGATAGTCATATATTGCATAAGTGAACTGTTTCGGTAATTGTTTTGTAGTTATATATTTCATCTTATTTATGCCAAAATATTTCGAATTTAATCATAAATTTTTTCTTTTTTATATTATATAGCAGATGAAACTCGACGAAAAATACTTATTTTATTGTATCATTTAAAAATAATATTCGTTAAAGTTTGATCATATATGAAAACAAATTCAACATAGGAAGACTATTTTGTGCACTTATCCCATAATGTATGCCATTAAACATCTTTATTGGTGATTTATTTAAAAAAAATTCTTCCAATATATTTTTTTCGATTTTTTAGTTCCGTATTTAAGAATATTTTAATACCGCTATTAGAAAGATGGAAAAAAGACAGCACAATATTAAAAAAAGAAAACCGAAGAATAGACAAAAGATTAAAAAGAAAATAAACATCAATATCGAAAAACTACACAAGCAGCAGATATTTGATCCAAGATTTTTCGGCATACCAAATACATCCAAACACATTAAAGATTATAGATTTTTGTATCCAAGAGAAATGTTAGACACATTAAGAAGAAGAGAGGAACATAGTCGCCTAGAAAATGAACTTGTAAAAAAGGGGAAAAAGCAGTTCTTTAGAACAAAGAAAACACTTGAAAAAAAAGATTGACAATTTCTAGATTGAATGATTTTTTTGTTGTGTTTTTTAAAGATTCAAAGCAAAAAAATAAAGAGCAAATATATTTTTCTTTATAAATTCGGTGCCATTTTATATGGTTTATTCCATAATATGCAAAAAAAGACCACATGAAAATCAGATATTTCATTTTGCATCAGTAAAAAATAAAACATTAGTTATTACATTAATAATAAAGCTAGAAATTATTTTATATTTTCAAGATATAAGCATTTAAATTTATGAATATTCAATAGGCTTCAAAATATAACCATCTCGATACGTATTTCTTATTATTTAGTTCGTTATAATGTTATTGTTTCTTTGATATTTCAGCATTTAAATAAATAAAACAAGATAAACTAATGGTCGGTCATCAATTTTTTTATCTTATTTCTTTAGTTATATTTTAAATATTTTTTTTAGTACGGTATTCATCGATATCTTTTTAATTTTTAAATATTATATAATTATAGAATTGATATTGCTTATATCTTTATGTGCATAATTATAATTATTTAGTAGTTTTATTATTTTAAAAATTGAATAAATTATTATTGAAATTTTTATTATTATTATTTAAACATGAATGCTTTTATAGTTTTAGCATAACTTTTTTATTGCATTTCATTTATGGTAATTACATCAAATTATATTGAATTGTGTTAAATCAGTTCAATTATATTAAAACTGATTCAATACCAATTTAGAATAAATTACCATAAAAACACGCATTATAATTGTTTTTACCCCTCAAATGTTGGCATACAACAATTAATCTTGATGTTGCCTTCATAAGATTTTATATTATATTTAATATATTCACTAATTACATCGATAAGTTTTCTTTGTGTTGTATATTGAATAGAATTATTACGCATTAAAAAGGTTCGGAATTCATTATTATTTCTTTTTATAATTTTCTGTGACAGATTAAAAACAAAAAAATATCGTAAACTAATAATTTAATAGTATTATTTAATGCTATTAATGTTTTTGTGAGAGGTATTAGGTTTTATGGAAACGATTCGTATTCTGACATGTCTATCTATTTTTGTCTAAGGGTTTTTTGGAATTTTTTTTCTTAAAGTAAAAGTTTTCGAGATTCTTGAAAATCTGTGTTTTTGATTTACAAATTCTTAATTTGAACAAACTCTTGCCTCAGCCTTTGAACCCTATGTTTTGTGGATTAAACAGTGGTTGGTGGTGTTATATACACATTTTTTTCGTTTTTTTGACTAAATTTCTTTAAAATTCATATCTTGTTACATTTTTTTTATCTTTAAGAACTTTTCATAGATAGTTAAAGTTTTATTTGATAAATTAATAATTGATCAAAATTTAATAATATATTAAAAATTAAAGTTTTTTAATATTTTGTTTTTCATTAAAAAAATAAATAATTAAGTTATAAATTTTATTGTCTTGTAATGATATATATAATTCTAAATTTATGATTTTTAGTATCAGAATATTTATTACCTGTGATTGACACACATATAGGTTAACTTTAAATTTTAATAAAGGTTATACCAATATCATGCTGAAGAATTCTGTAGGGTACCAACTAAAGTTTCGTATAAAGAGGTACAAAACGAGATATTTGGAAAATTGGCTTTCCAATTTAGGTTTTGTTGTCTAGAATCGCACAAAAATTTAGTGAAAAGTATAAATAAAGGGATTTTTTGCGTGTAAATGTTTCTGATATAAAAATATGTTTAGTTGTACAATTTTTTTCTCTGCTATACATAAAATTCAACAAATTTATAATTTTTATTGATGAAATAGTAAAAATTTTGAATGCAAAATTACAAATATATGATATTTTACAGAATCATTTAAAGACAAACGATGCATCCATACTGCCTTCAGAAAGAAAGAGAGAGAGGTGAAAAAAGAAATAAAGATTTTTTACAAAAAGTGAAAAGAAAAAAAATAAATCTATTAAAGAAATAATAGCAATAAAACAATAATATAAAACGAATTTTATATTATAAAAAAATCTCAAATTTTCGGAATAACTAAAAATAAGAAATTATTATAGATTGGTTTATTTTTATATAAGTGAGGATACGTATGTTTGTTCACAACGTGTCGGTCAGTGGGTTGTGTTTTTCTAGTGTTTCCCGCACTTTGTTGTCTGTGTATCTTCTATGCATTTGCCACTATTGTTTCTCAATGGGTTCTTAATTTTATTTTTTAAAATTCTCTTTTTTTTCTGAAATGCAATTTTTTTATTCTGCTTTTCCGTTTTTTTCAAATCAAAAAAACGTGTCGTATTTTGTAATAACCTTTTTTTTGTGGATGCGTAGGTCTGAGCCTACGACAACATATATTTCTTTTTTTTTATAATTCATCGTATTCTCACGTTTAATGTACTAAACCTACAGAATATCCTCTTTTCGATTGTGTTGCCAATGTGTGAGCACCCGCAACTCACCAGTTGCATATCAATATTTTTTTCATATACTATAAGTAATGTAAAGATGTTCTTTTTTATATATTACTGATTTTTCAATATTCATCAAAATTAAAACTAAAATACCAAAAAATTTGCAAAAATCAAATATAATTTTGTGTTTCAATATCTAAAAACAAATCTTTGAAAATTAGAAGCGGTAATTTAAAAACATCGAAATTTTTAAATTTGTTGTAATAAATATAATAGTGGTAATTTCGCGACATCATAAACTATTTGAATCCTTTAAATTTCTTATATAAACTGGTTCTTTAAAGTTTATTTTGTGTTATGTATTTGGGTTGATTATGAACTCAAGGATGATGCTTTAGGATGGAAAAAACGTTTCGCAGGAGCTTTTTATGGCAATTCTTCATACTACGTTAATTCAGAACCTTTATTTCTTATATTTTATAAATTTTAAATTATTCTGTGAGGCTGAAGCATGCAAAATTTTCATTTTTGCTTTCGCAAGTGCTATAACATTATACATATGGTTGTGAATCTGCAAATATTATAGATATTGAAAAAGGATATCAATAAATAATTTGTTGCAATTTGCAGGAAGCGCTAAAAATACCTTTGTGTCCAAAATGTTCTCAAGAAGAGATAGACAAGTATTTTGAGTTTATCGATATAAATTGGAATTCTTATAAAATTTATTATTACTATTGAAATCAAAATTATAATTGTTATTCATTTTATATTTTTTTATTTTCTTAATGCTGCTTTTATAGATAAAGCATAACTAATTTAAAACATTTACCTTTTTAGTAGTTTTCTAGATTTTAAATAATCAATCATTACACATTTCTAAAAATGTTAAAAACAAATTAATTTCTTATCTATTGAAAACCTAAAATGGTAAATGAGAAAAAAAAACTAATTATTTTTGTTGCTAATGCAACACAATTATTATTGTTTTTAAAGTTACAAATTCTAGCTTGTTGTTTTTTACCAATTTGTCTAATATCCTATTTAATCTTTTGATGAAAAAAAACATTGTATACATAATATTTGAAGCAAAAAAAAGAATGTGTTATACGTAGTATCCTCCAAGTTTTTTGACATTATTTTAATATCGTTTTGTTCTTCAATGGTGCTTATCATTCTAAATAATCAATGTAGTAGTGTTATTTATTAGTTTTTTAAAAAATGAATCATCACTAATATTGAATTTATGTTTGAATTTTTGATGCTACTTGTGTTGCTTTAGACACCTAAATACTATCTGATTCAAAAGAAAAGTTTGGGGTGTTTTTTTGTTTTTTTAGTAGATATTTATAATGAATTTGGTTTCAAGGATAGAAATTTTAAGGTAAATTTATACAATATTGTCTGAAAATTATTAAATTTTTTATTTCCTGTGGAAGGAAAAAATTCAAATAGTGGAGTTGAAAGAGAGATTTTACCTCACTAGTATATTTGACCAAATTATAGGTTTTACTGATAGTAGTAGAAGTAATTTAGAAATATAAATTTGTTGATGTTCTTAAAAGTTTTTTGCACAGGTAAGTTAATCAAATTAGAATTTATATTATGATACGGTTGGTAAAAACGTGTTTAGAGAGAAGATGGCAAAATTAATTTATTAGAATAAAATACGAGAATTTTTTTTGCTATTATTTTTAATATACAAAGAAAATTTACATTTTACAAAAAGTATTTAATTTTACCATTTATATTAAAAAACTTTTATTTATTATTTGAATGAAAATGGTCACTTTAAATTTTAATTATTTACTAAAAATGGTAATTTAATTTAATTTTCGAAGAAAAAAATTACTAAAAAAATATCTAGCGACATAAGTCCATTTATTGCGTTTTTTATGATTTATTCGGGTATAAATCAATCGTTTTAATATAAATTCAATCGTTTTTTATCCTTTTTACTGTTTAAAAATAGCTTTTTTATATTTAAAAAGTTTTTAAAATGCTTACATATAGTTAAATCGGTATGGAGTATATTTACTATATATCATAGAATAGAGAACAATCATAAAAAAAAGAAATATCCTTTTTGCTGTTCTAGTAAAAAAATTAGCATACAAAAATACAAAAGTAAATTTATTGTTATCTTTATATGATGGATTTTTTATTCATCATCTGGTGAAAACAAAAATGTATTTTAATTATTTAAAAAATTGAATTTCAAAAAGAAAATTGAGGATCTGCATGTGACACTAGAAAATCATCTAATAAGTTTTTTAAAATAATGAAAACATTTCGGTTTGCTTCGTTAAAGAACTTAAATAAAAAACTTTTTCATAATCAGAAATATAATAAATTAATAAGATCATAAACATTGATATAAAAGCTGCTGAATATGAGCTAAAGTAATTTAAAATTTAAAAAATATTTTTTTTGTATGTTCTACCTCACCACAATTCTACCATAGGCTTGGTAGTTATAGAAGTAAGACAATACCTTCCTGCTCTTCCTGGGTTGGGTACCGAAATTGAGATCAGCTTTGTTGGTTTTGTTATTAACGTATTTCGGAGGCATCTTGTTGAAAATTTCATGATTCTGTATGTAGATTTTGAACAAAAAAATTTTTGAAAAAGGGGTTTTTTGATTATTAAAGAGATTGCATATACGGGGCCTCCTTTGAGGTCTGCCCGACTTTCTGTTTTTATAAATATTAAAATATCTACTCATTTTCTCGATTTTACTTTATTTAACGAAGTTATTTAAGTTTTTTACTGAAGAACAAGCGCCAATCACTTTTTTGGTGAAAAAATATCAAATTTCTTAAACTTCATATATCAAGCTTATCTTAATATAACGCACTAATAAATGATTAATTTGAATAAAACGCTGATCAAATATAAAAAAACACCAATAACCCCTAAAAATGACAAAAACATCAATTTTTGGCATTTTTGAAAGATAAAAAAACAAACCAATAAAAATATAGATATGCTTCTAAGTAAAAACACCCACCCAACTAAAGAGTTTAATAAGAATAATGTTAAATGAAATAAACCTGTTAATTACAGTGTATAGAATCGTACTAACACCAGAAAAATGTTTTCTGTATATTTAATGCAAAACTGGAAAATATAAAACTCATATAAAATAATACAATTATCAATTTCTTTTAAATGTAGATAAAGTTAATAGTTTACACTAGGAGTACCCTAAAATAGGTATTTTATCTCTAAATCCACAAGAGTATCTTTTAAATTTGCTACGCTTTGTTTTTTATCATATCCTTTGAATGTACATACAAAACCCACACTTTTCACACCGCCAAAATATCTATAAACGAAAATATTCTGAAAACATATAATTTTAAAAAAACATTTTATTGAAAAAACTTAGAATTTTTAAAAATAATGTATTCGATATGCAATTTTATTGTTATCTTTTTTAAATTGTTCTAAATAATTACGATGCAAATTAAATGAAACTGAAGAAGTATAATCAAGATTTTTAACAAGAATACAACCGTTTTTAGAAAAAACAACACGCAGTTCATTTTTTAAACTGCTTGAACTCAGCTGACCATCAACTAACAGATTAACCAATTTCTCCGGTTTGATTATAAATGTAAATTCAAGTCCGTTGTGACAATGAAAATATTCTTCTTAATAATACCATTTTTTCAGTAATATCAATATAATTTCTGGAAGCATAAGACAATTTTTATCCTTTATTACCACTGTATTTAATGTAATTGTTATTTAAATTCTAAAACAAAAAAAGATCTTCATTGTTATTTTTGATGCAAATATTCTCATTCGGTCTCAAAATTTTTATTTTTTTGGTTGTTTTCATCAAAACAAGCATCTTAAAATTTTAGATACTGCTCGTAACATCTCTTTGTCGGCAATCTTGACGCTCCACAAGAATTCAATTTATTATTACCAATATTAAAATCACCTTGATATTGAAATAGTCTTGGTGACTTTCCGCAAAGTAAATTTGCATATCTTGAATCATCGATTTCTAATTGGGATTTTGTTTTATCAAATGTAACTGTCTGTAAAGGTTTAAATTTCAAATTTTCCGCAGAACATACATTGTATAGCCAAAAAAAGGGATTAAAGTTATAGAAAAAATTTAAAGATTTATGATATTCATTTGTTTTTTCAGTGGTTTATCTTGTTTTATAATTTCAAAAAAGGTTCACAAATTGATCAAATTAATTTTATGAATTTTTGAATTATAATATTTTGGTAAACCACATTTAATGATTATCTAACCCATTGATCTCAAAATGCTTAAATACAATTATATAACTATTCTGATATAAATTAAATATAATTGTTACATTTTAATTAAATAATATTTACATATTTATTTAAATCTTAACACGTCAACTAAATAATGTAATTTTGCTTTTAAATAATTATAACAAACTAAAATGTAATAATTGCAATTTAATGTAATTTTAATTAGTGATCATAGATGTTTCTAAAGTATAAATAGAACTGCAATGTGAAACACACAGAGCTAATGCAGGAGAAGAAATATCGGCAGTGTGAACAATTGAGGACGACAGAAAGCCGCTGGAATCACCCCGACAATAAAATCCTTTCAATAAATAAACAACACTCACACACTCTTTCTCTTTATACAATTTTTTTACGCCACTCACATAGGTCTCCTAGTGAGTACGGCAGTTTTTTCAACCCAACAATTTTAAATTTATCTTTTAGTAACAAGTTTATATAATTATTAAATTGTTTTTTTATGCTCTCAAATGTATATTATCTTTATGAATCGTTATATAAAACATCTTTGAGCCTTTAAAATCTTAAAAATATTTTCGATCCTGCTTACTTGTGTGTAAAAATTATGTTTATAGTGCATAAAAAGGTAAAGGTTTTTATTCTATTCTAAGAAAAAAAAACTCTTTTTTTGAAGAGTCTATTATTAATTTTTGATGAAATATGTGTATTAAAGTTACAAATTATAGTTTATTACTATCAAATGTGACGAGTTTATACTATTTAAATGATTTTTAAAAATGTAGAAATATAATAAAGACGTATTACAAAGATTAAAAAATCCCAAACTTCCGATTTTCCGCTTCTGTGTCTTTTCATACTGTCTTGGTTGTATTTTTGTTTTTTCTATCTTTAGTGTGTTTGTTAGTATCACGGTTATATAAGTTTTTTTATATCATTCTCTAGAGATTTTTACCAATTTTTTTGCTGAGGATCTGATTGTACGATAAATCAGTTTTAGTTGATTAACAATCGCTCCGAAAATATCGTGTTTTGTGAAATACAAGTTTAGACATATTTTTTTTATTATGGTTATGCATTTTTAACTGAATTTTTTTTTCCTTTTTGAAGTTTTTAATACCTATTTTTTACTAGCGTTTTTTTCTTCATATTCTTTAAATTTACGAAAAAATATCGAAAAGTAAAATGCAAATATGATTTCTTAGCATTATAAAAAATATATACAAGAAAAATCTTTAAATATTCTATTTATGCAGCTTTATACGTCGAAAAAAGGAATCATTAATAACAGAAAATATAATAATTTAAATTCGAAAAATTATGGCGAAAAGCTATTTAAATAACCTATAACAGAATCGCTTATATGTTATGAAATAAGCATTTTTTTCAATATTTGATACTAATAAAATTTATAGAAAAGCAATTTAATATTTAGGTGCCAGAAATTAGCTGATCGTAAAACAAAAGTCTAATAAGCAAAAAAAAATTCTCTTTTGAAAGTAATCAGTTTTTTTTTTCTTGATTATTCACGATAGTGTAATTTTTAATACAAAATATTATTAATGATACAATTTAATATTAAAAATAAATTTGGCATTGATTTCAATCTATAATTCAATTTATTTAATTTGAAACTAGGTAATCATGAACAAAAAAATGAAAATTTTTATTACACAGAAAACATATTGCAAATTAAACTATAATTTACTATAAATAAATTATAATGCAAGCAAGGTTTTAATTTTCTAAATCTCATTTTTAGGAAAAAAATATAATTTTTATGATTTGATTATGCGGATTGCTTATTTTAAAATATTTAGTTTTTTATGTACAAACATTTTTGATCTGTCATTTGTGGTTCTTAGAATGTATAATTTCGCGAAACTATAACGAAAATTATGTGCATGCCGCTTATTTATCGAAAAAAATCGCAACATGCATGATTTTAGCTTTATAACACTTGTATATCACTTGTGCGCTGTTTAGAGAGGTAAAATGAAAATTTCGCGATATAACAACATTGACATAAATAATTATCAAAATTTCTAAATTAGCTGGTTTTTTTCTTTTGTAGTAGATCAAAACACTTATTTTTTGGTTTTTAAATTTTTGCCTTTTAAAACATCATAAATTACAAAAGAATAAGTAGTTGGGCGTAATTGATATTTAAATCTACTAAACAGTAAATTTATTAGTTTAATCATATTACATTTTTAATCAGTAGTTTCATTGTTTGCATTTTATAATTCTATATATTTATTTTTTGTTTATGTTAAATTGAAAGTTTAATATAATTTATGTTTAAATTTATTTAAAATATGTTTTATAATAAATACTACAAAGATAAATAAAAAAAATGAAAAATATTGAAAGAATAAGTTATATTCAATTAACAATAGGTATTTTTTTTCTTGCTACTTCAATATGTTTTTTTTCTTTTAATGTCACTTATACACATTTTTCAACCAACCAATATCTATTTAGTATTTTTTTTGTGATGAATCTCGTTACTATTTTATACTGTTTAATTTTAGATAGAAAAAACTTTTAATTAAAAAATGAAAACGTTTAAATATTGTAATTAATTATATATCAATTTTATACTTCATAAATGAAACTATCCTTTTTCAGAGTTGGAAATAGTGTTTTCTAGTGGTAACTGTTTTCTTATTTTAATTGGTCTTCTGAAAAAAACTTGTCTTGAAAAATTAAAGAAAATGATTTTTTGACATTTTTCTTATTTTATTGGTGTAATTTGACCTTATTTACATTTGATCATTTTTTGATTTCAATTGATCTTCTTTTGTGATTTTTATGCGTCTTGTTTAAAGATAAAGAATAAAACAAGCATTTGTTCATTTTTGATATTTTTTATTCAAAAGTGATTGGTTTATTTTGATCAAAAATTAGCTTAAATAAGCCAAAGTAAATAAATATATCGAGAAAAAAAATTCTTTTATTTTTTATACAACATCAGATAACAACGATAAATCGGGAAGGCGAAGAGGCCGACCCAGAAATTTTAACCCTAATAGAAATATATCAGACGATGCAGTGCCGAGTTTAAATCCAGGAAAAATTGCGGTAAAGACCACAAAAGAGATAGTCAAAATATGTACTATATGGGCAGAAAACCGATTTTTCATAAGGGCATGGATGAAAAAAACTTAAAAATAGAGTTTTTCATGCTAGAAGGTTTAGATGGATTAGAAAAAAGATACTCGAGCAAAGATGACAGAAATAGCAGTAAGATCATCAAGAAATTTGAAGGAATGTTCTTTGAGTTAAATGCGAATGGTGAAATACCTGCTGAGTGGTCAGATTTTAAGAACATGGTGATAGATTTTTGTCTAGGACGGGATATAGCGCAAATCAGGAAGTATAGAGAAGAATCATGGGTGGATTTTCTTATACGGTTAAGAGATTTTGGAAACTATCAGAAGAAGAGTGAAAATGTTGTCTTCCGTTACTTAAGAGAACAAAGAATGCCCATGGATATGAAAATGCGAGTACATGCTTTAGATGGGAAATTAGAAGAATTGATTGAAAGAGTGAAAGAAATCAACATGAGTCAAGGCTTAAAGAAAACTACTTGGGGAAGCAAAAACGGGTTTGGTGACAAGTATGGTGAGAGGAAAAATAGGAACGCTTGTTACAATTGTAGGGAAGTTTGGCATTATAGTAGAGAATGTCCCAAACAGAAAATAATGATGGTTGATTGGCCTGATTCTAAATTGGGTGGTGTAGATGAAAGAATTGTAACAATAAACGGAAAAACATGTAGGGTAATTTTTGATACGGGTGCTGCAGGATCATTTATATGCTCTGGTGGTTTGTCATTTTTTAATACTGTAAGCTAAAGAAAACACGGAAAATGTTTAGAACGATTAATTGACATCAAATAAATGTCAAAAAAATATAACCGGTCGAAATTGAATATAACGGATACAAAAAAGTCTAGAATTATATGTGATTAAAAACAATTAAAGTCAAGATATTATTTTTGAAAATGATCTTGTCAAATTATTTTCAACTTGTATAAAGATTCCGTTTCAATGCGAGATACAAACAAAGGAAAACGCAATTATCAGTTGGACGAGACCGATTAAAATCATTAAAGACAAAAGGGATTTTGATTTACTGTTACATGATCTTAAAAAACGTAAAATAATTGAAGAATCGACATTAAAATGGCTTAATCCTGTCGTATTGGTAAGAAAACCAAGCGGAAAACTAAGATTATGTGTTTAATTCCGGAAGCTCAATGATTTGGTACAACAAGATGATTTTTAAATACCAAAGATTTCGGAACTTCTTTCAACTTTACGCAATAAGAAGTATTTTTCAATAATAGATCTTAAGGATGGTTTTTTTCAAATACCAATCCGAAAGGAAGATAGGGAAAAGACGACATTCTTCAGTGGAAAAAGATTAATGCGGTTTATAATGATGCCTCAAGGATTCAAGAATCACCGGCAATATTTCAGACAGTTATGACTATCATATTAAAAGGTCTTATTAGCGATAAATGTTTAGTATATATTGATGACATACTAATATTCGGAGAAACATAAAATTAACGCGATGAAAACATCAGATTAGTGAGAGATAGATTAAAAATGTATAATCTACAAGAAAACATAGAGAAAAGTGTTGAATTCTGCGAGAAAGTAGTATTTTTAGGGTATGAAATAAGTTTTAATAAACTAAAACCAACACTAGAGCGACGACAAGGTATAATAGAGTACCTAGAACCACGTACAAGAAAACAGCTGCAAAGATTTGTTGGCATGGTGATTATGTTCAAGTTTTTGTGAAGAGCATCGGAGAGATACTGCACCCGTTAGATAATTTGATGAGAAATAATATAAAATTCAAATGGAGTGATGTGGAAACAAGTGCATTCAAAAAAATTAAGGAGGAAATGAAGAAGAATTTAGAGATATCGATTCTTGATCCTGATGGTGAATTCTTATTGGAGTCTGATGCGTCTCATATAGGTATAGGAGCTGTGCTATACAAGGAAGATGTACCAGTAGCCTTTATATCACGAAGCTTATCAAATTGTGAAAAGAACCATTCCATAACCGAAAGAGAAGTGCTGGCTGCACTATGGTCGATGGAGAAATTTGAATTCTATTTGTCAGGCAAAGAGTTCAAACTTGTGTCTGATCACAAAGCAATGACAGAAATGAAAAGAAAAAAAGATTTTGGTTCAGCACGCGTGAGAAGATGGTTTGAAAGATTAGAGAAGTTTCAGTTTATACCAATTTACAGACAAGAGAAAAACATGGTAATATCTTATGCTTTGATTAGGGCACCGCCAATTGAGACGGTTTATTACACTGAGGAGCAAAAAAGGAAGATTATAGGATTGCATGAAAAATTGAATCATAGAAAAGGAATTTTTAATGAAGTAATAAACAATGGAATGAAAATACGAAAAAATTAAATGTTTAAAATCTTAGAGGTGTGTAATGTTTTCAAGAAATATGATCCTTTGATCGAAAAAACTTTCAAGTATGTAAAAGTGAAAGAGCCAGGAGAAATTATGGCTATTGATTTACTTGATGTAGGAAAAAGGAAAATAGTAATAGTAATGATTGATTATTTTACAAGGAAAGTATTTGCAAAACTGATAAAAGCTAAGAAAGCGGCATATATATTAAGATTTGTAAAATAAGTGTATGAAAAGATGCCATTTAAAAAAACTACAAAGCGATAATGGTAAATGATTTTCTAATACTATTTTGAAGAAATGGCTTGACGAAAAGAAAATTGGACAAAAACTTACGACATCATACTACCATCAAGGGAATAGTAGAGTAGAAAGAGTCAATAGAACCATTAGGATAGCTCTTTCTAAATCGTGCGCTGTTGATAAGGAAAATATAGAAGAAATTGTTAAGAAAAATAATTCGTTATATCATAGAGGTATCGGTATGTCACCAGAGGAAGCCACATTGGGGATTAATTGGAAAAGATTGTTAGAACTTGGTGAAAAATACAAAGCAGAATTTGAAAGAAGATAGAAAAACATTAAGAAATTTTCATATGGTGTAATAGTTTTGGTGAGAAATGATTGCAAGAGAAATAAACAGGAAGAAAATTTTTAGAGACTGGAAATTTCTCAAAAAATAATTATGGTGATGTTTATGAGATTGAGTTGGAGGATGGGAGAATTTAAAAAAGAAATGCTGCGCAGTTGAGGAGAGTTAAAGAGAAGGAAGTTGGAAAGTGTGTTTTCTTGTTCTAACTGTTTTCTCGTTTTGATTGGTCTTCTATAATCTCCTTATCTGGAAAAATCAAGAAAAATGATATTTTTGACATTTTTCTTATTTTACTGGCGTAATTTGACCTTATTCACATTCGATCATTTTTTGATCAAAATTGATCTTCTTTTGTGATTTTGATAGGTCTTGTTTGTTGATAAAGAAGACAATAAGCATTTGTTGATTTTTGATGTTTTTATTCAAAATGTGATTGGTTCATTTTGATCAAGAATTGGCTTAAATAAGCCAAAGTAAATAAATATATCGAGAAAAAATGTCTTTTATTTTTTATACAACATCAGATAACAATGATAAATTGGGAAGGCTAAGAGGCCGACCCAGAAATTCTAACCCGTTGTGTATTAGAATTAATTATTAAAAAATATATTTTTTTTATAAAAATTACATTGAAATTATTAATATTGATATTATCTTTATTTTCATTCTAAACTTAAAACAAAAAGTATATAAAATAATTTAATACATAGTTTGTGTGGTTTTATATACAACAAAACTGGTCGTCTGATTCTTTAAAGTTGCGTTTTTATGTTAGCTTTATGTAATATAGGGAAAGAAACCATGGTAAAAAGAAACACTAAAAATTTAGAGGCGAGATCAAAAAAATAGTTAGTTTAAAAAATAACAAAAAACCTTTATTTACACAAAAAAACCATTTTTGGCTGTTTCCATAATATTAAATTTATAAAAAGTAATGTAGTTTGAAAGTCAAAAATAATAATTTATATCTTAAAAAATGTTTTATCCAAAATCAATATTTGTTAGCTCATCAAAACATCACAAATATTTTCAAAAAATATCTGAACATACCAACTTTTTGAATTGAAATATAATTTCATAAAAATATTAAAATTCTAAAAAATATATTAAAAATAGTTATACAAAAATTGGTAACTTATGTGTAACGTGTTTTTTGAAAATAGGGTATATGTTTAGTATTTTCTATAATAAAGTAATTTTTCAGCAAATTTACTACATTCTCTCGCTCTAAATATTATATTTAGATTTTTTTTGCGCAAAATTAACGGATAGTCGAAATTTTCGATACCAGTAATATTTATCAATTTTTCACACCAAGAAAGAATAAAAAAATGAAAGCATATAAAGATGCCAAAAATTGAACTAAAAGCTATATATACTTCCGTTTCTTAATAAATCGTTACATGCTAACTGTATATTGTTTTAAAAACAATTCAAAACAAATAATTGATTAATAAAAAATTATTCATTAAAAATTGAGAATCAAATATATATATTTTTTGTTTTTTAAAGTATTTAAATATTCATAGTATATTATTTTGGTTAATATAATTACTGCAAATAATAAAAGTGGCTTAGTAACAAAGTAAGAAGTCGCGTCTGTATTTGACCGAACTACTGATTATCACATAGGAACTGTTGCCTTGCTTTTTCTACCGGGTGATCTAAAAAATCCCTCCTTGCACCTATAAAAAGATGCCTATATAAGCCCTTAAGGTTTATAATGCAGGTTCAAAGAAACAAGGATTAAAAACATCCAAATGAAGGACAAAGAAAGAACCAACCCAACAAGAAAAACCTTGTGAATCCTTTTCAACTTATCTTAAATAATCATTCTCCTTTTAACAGTTCTTCTTTTTGCCTTTACGATCTATTTGCACGCCCCACTAATGTATCACCGCGGATGTTCGGCAAAGATAAATTTAGCATCATTTTATATTATAATTATAGTATAAAGAATTTTTTAAAAAAAATTTTTACAATTTATTTATCAAAGAAAAATATAAAATTGCGAAAGTGATAAGTGAGAAAATGAAATATTCATTTAAAAGTATTTGAAAATATTTACTATTTTATAGCAAGATCAGAAAAATCAAACAAAAAATCTGCTTTTGATTCCGAAATACTAATCAATCACATATTTACATAAACAAATATTTTTTTTGTGACTATGATATATTTCAATGTGAGTATCAACCAGAGTGTTAATAAAGCGGCTTGAAAAAGAATCTAAACTACAAAAAAAATTTTGACAAAGAAGAAATTTTTAAAATCTTTTTTGTTACCATATTTACTGTTTGTTATTATAAAAACCTGTTTTATGTTTTTGTATTCTAATTTAATGGATATAAAGGTAATTTTATACTAAGAACAATGTTTTTTCACCTTTTTTTGTAATCTTTGATTATAACAAGGAATTTTGTGTATATTTACTTGAGTAATTTTTATTTTTTAATATTGATAAATAACATACATTGAAACTTTCTAAAGGTTTTGTTATGTAATGGATTTTTTTGCGGATTTTTTCACCGATAATTTATAACTCTCTATTAATCTTAAAGCGTCAACGAAAAAATGAAAATAAAAGGTCAAGAAAGGGGCAAAATATAAAAAAATGTTACTTCTCTACATATATGTAATTCACAAAATAAGTTTATACTTTTTTTTACTCCGTGATAGTGGTATATCTACATATAATCTTTCCAACATTTTTTGATCATTTCAATGATCTTTTCCATTTTAAAAAAATTATTTTTTACCGGCATCATATTCATTATTTAGAATTTTTTTTATTTTGTGTTTTATTTTTTTACACACAAAGATTGTTTTTTCACAACAAAAAATAGTTTTAAAAAAAGGATTATTTTTTTATATAAAATATAAGATGACAATTAAAATATACAGAAAATTAGATTTCTCAAAATAGATTTAATCACAAATATGAATATTTTTCTACTTACAAAAAGATAAATAAAAATGTAATCTATAAAATTTGGTATTAATATTTTCTCCTGACTGTTTTGTCACCGCATGAATTTGAATTCTTTAAATTTTCTTTTTAAAATAGCCAATTATAAATGAAAAAACTTTTGAATCAAAATAAACCCGAGCAAGAAAACCGAGAACAACCATACTTACAATCAGTGCCCGGCAATGAAAAAAAAAGCAAATAATAATATATAAAATAAAAAATTTCACTAAAAGCATAGATATTTATTTGTTTGATTTTGCTTCGTAACTCACACCGAACACCAAGTGAGTATGTCATTTTTTTACATAAAAGTTAAAAATATAGTATATAATAGTATATGTATAAAAAACAAATGCAAAAAAAATGTGTGTTTTTACTATAAAAAAAATATTTTTTGAGTTGTTCTTGTTAAAAAAAAAATAAGAATTTTTAATAGAATTCTAATATTTAATTTAGAATAAACATCTGTACAAAATATTTGTCATTTTTTCATATAAAAACTACAAATGGCTCCAACTTTTTTTAATTCGAAAAAAAATGGTAATATATTGATACAGTGTAAATACTAAGATCAAAAACGATATTTTACTAGTAAATCATTGCATTAATACACAGCAATTTAATAAATAGATCAGCTTGGTTTTTTTATATTGTAATTTAAAATCATCGAGTAAAAAAATATTAGTATTTTGATGAAAACACATCGAAATTATTATCTAGGATCATTGTCAAAAATTTAAAATTGTTTTGTTTTCTTATTTATTGGTATTGAAAAAAGGCGATTTATTAATCTTGAGATTTTGGTTTCTTTCTTATATTTTTTTTACCTTTTTCAATCTTTTAATATATTTTTTGTGATCTTTATATGCATGCATTTTTCAGTTTTCTACTTTAACTAAACTATTATAAAAATAAAGTTTTTATACAATATATAGTAATAGAAATCTAAAGTTTATGGTAAAAAAGGTTGTCTTAATATTAATTAATTTAGATGTTTTGTCTTAGTGAAGATTAAAAAATATTCATTTTTTTCTTCAATAACGTTTTATATTTTTATATTTATACTTATTTTTGTTTTAAAAATGTTTTTGATTACCTTTAAGAAGCTTTTAGCTTCTTTTTGGTATTATTTATGATCTTATTTTTTGTTTATTATTTTATTTGTAACGCCTAAAAATGTCAAAAAAAAATATTTTGTAATTTTTTCAAGCTTCTCAGATTTTTATGTTTAGCATTAAACCGTTTTCAACATTTATTTTTTGAAATATAAAATCTTTCTAATTTTTTGCATCTTATTAAAAATTGCAAAATTTTAAAAAATATAGCTGATAATTAAAAAATTTGTCTGTTTGTTAAATCAAATTCATCAGAAGAATATATTTTTATATATGAAATGAATTTTTATCTGCAACAAAAATGAAAATAAACTATTATAACAATGAAATAAGAAACGTCTTAATATTGAGATTTTTGATATTATTTTCAAAAAAAGCGCATATTTTATGTTTTTTATATACATTTTCTTTGCAAAAAACCATATCATTATAACAAGTAATGCTTCGAGAAAACTCTTCATATTTTTTTGTGAGGATTCATATAAATTATTGGTTTTTTTATCTATTTTTTATAGTGTTATATGCTTATATTATTTATAAAGGCGAGAATTACAGCCTAAATTCCTAATTGTTTTATGTTAAGATATTCTTCTTTGGTTTAATAAACTAAAAAAATAAGAAAAAAGAATTTCTATTGAAAAATTTCTTTGCGATATAATATGAAAAATATTTTTAAGTATGTTTAGTTAAATATAAAAAAGGTACGAATTTATTATTTTTACTTAAATGCAAGATGATATACATATTTAAATTATATAGCTAAATTCGTAATATTTGATATTAACAGGCACACTAATAATAAAATTTATATTTTACTGATTAAAATAAAAACATGAAATATAGAAATAAAATTCTTAAGTTTCACAATTTATTAAAATTAAGCTTTATGTTTATTTTAATTGTTTGTTCAATGCGCACGATGGTTATATACACTACGTTTTTTTCTACATTTGTATAAAAAAACTATAACTTTTAAACATAATCTCAATGAAAAAATAGAATCTACAAATATTTTGTTTTTTTTGCAATTAATCATATATAAATATATGATTGATTTTTTGATCTTAAAAGATCAAAAAATCAATTATAACTTTATTATAATAGACTGTATAAAAAAACTAGTAATATCAATCAAAATTGTCTTATATGAAGTTTTTATAATATGCGTGTAACTTATCTTTTGGTAATTGTTTGTGCTTTTACGGACTTTTTGTTACAACTCGATCTTTAATGGCACAAATCACAAATAATGAATTCGGATTTTGCCTTCGTATGTTCAGCGCGTTTCGTTTAGAAAATCGAATAAAACTTAAAGATTTCATATTGCTTTACTTAGTATCAAAATTTTTTGCCTAATTAACTTTTATAATATTATACTTGAAAAGATTAAGTAATGAAAGGTAAAAAAATTATGGTTAATCAAATAAAGCTACAATATAAATGATAAAATATCTTAATTGAAATAAAAAATAGTATCAAAGTAAAAAAAAATTGAGGAAATCTAAATGAAATGAAAATAAATATGATAAAAAAAACAAATTAATGTTTTTATTACGTCGCACAGATGTATAAAATATTTGGTTTACAATAAAAGAAATTTTCAAAGTTTAATTGTTTATTTTTTGCTTTTTTGTGTGTGTAATTTTCTTATTAATATATATTAAACTATTCATTATAAAAGTTTTTTAGTTTAATAATAAATAATGTCTTTTTTATGTTTATATAGTTGTGTAAAAAGTCGATTTTAGTGTTATATTTATAAAATTTGAAGAATTATTATTAGCTTAAAAAATATATATTCTCTAAAAATACAAATTATTTTTACAAAAATTATATAAGTTTGTTAAAAAATGTAATTTTTACCTAAATCTATGCATTTATTATGGCAGTTTTGTATTAATACAATTTATTTTTTATAAAACTAATAAATCTAATGAAAATTTGCGTAAATAACTAGAATTTCTATAATTAGTAAAAAGATTTTCACTGCTTTTATTTTAAATGTTTTAAGATAAAAAAATTGATATCGTACACAAATATTCTGACAGGTATCAAACTGACCATGCAATAGCGTTAATATTAATTTTTATTTATTAAAAAAATGTTTTCGATAAATTTTAAATTGTTTTTACTAAAAAAACATCGCGCATCACATATCTATTTAAAACATAATCTACGCATATTATAAAAAATGGTATAAACACCAATTAAAAAAACTTGATAGTTTTTATATGTATTTAAATAATAAAGTATTTTTAAAAATAATTTTTTTTCTAAGAAACGAAATTTTTATAAATTTAAGTCCCTATGCATTGTTTGAATCAAAAGTTGTAAATATACTTTCAATTTATAATATAATATCCTCTAATATTCATTTTTCATGTTTCTTTGTCAGAAAAAAACTTACAAAAATATTTTCCTTCTTTTCTAAAATTACATCAAATGTGTATTTTGTTTTAGTTTAAATGATATGAATCCTTTATTTTATATTTTTAAAATTTTTATGCCACACGAGCAAAAATAAGGCATAAAATATTAATATATTATTGTTGTGATTTTTTTCTGCAATATGAAATACAATCGTTATATTTAATATTGTACAGATATATACAATTTGCGAAGAAATTAATATTCAAAAAATATCTCTGTCTTTGTAATGATAATCTTACAATCTACATTATTTAGTTCAAGGAAAGGATAATCATGATATATAAAACTAAGCATGCTTTGGTTATTCGTAGGCGATCTCTTGGAACCTTATGATACATGAAATCAAAAGAAATGTTTCAAAACACGTTTCTATTTAAGAATATTGTTTATTTAATCTTTTTTGTAATTAAATTAGACAAATGGAACTAATTTGAGTGATCACCTATCAAATAATAAAGAACTATTAATAAAAAAAAACACCAAAAAATAAAACTATCTGTCGCCAAAACCATCCGAAAATTGTGACGCAATTTTTTTCTCAAACTAAAAATCATTAGAAAACTAGATAAACTAATAATATATATAATCAATCAATTTTTACTTATTTTATTAAAAATAGATAATATAACTGCAGATATAACTAAAAAACAAAAAAGAGGTGAATTTGCAATTTTTTACTTGTATCTATATTTTAAATCAAATTGAGATAAAGTTGCTAACCAAATAATAGCCAAACTTTTTTTGCATTGCATCATTTAATCAGCAGACAAAAAAATCGATATATAATGAATCAACTTTTGTTTATATAACCTGAATTAACACAAGAATTAATAGATTCATAATTATTAAATGCACTAGTTACTACATAAATAAGATGTTTATTTAAAAATAGAATCAAATAAATTCATGATAATTCATTTATGAACTAAATTATTTTCATTGGTTTAAACGAATTATCAAAACATAAAAATTTATAATAGATATCAACTAAATTTTAAAATGATAAATATTTCCAATAATTCATTTATCATCTTCAAACAAATCAAAACTTCCAATAGTATAACATCAATTATTTTTAACTATAATTTCTTTTTTCTATGAAAAAAAAATACACATGGTAAAAATATTTTGAAAAATATGAAATCTTGTATAGATTTAAGTTTGATACTGAAATCAAAACTTTTTAATATTACATATGTTATGTTAAAGAAAATAAGAAAATAACTTACATTTGTGATTATTTATTGATAATAGTTTCAAAAATATAATCTAAATATGGTCTGATAACATAAAGTGCACAATATGTAAAAAATTATCATCATTTAGTAACACAAATTGTAAATAACCACATAATCAATATATTATAATTTTACCTATATCTAATGTAAATAATATTTTTTTGTACTAACTTTTTGGCAATAAATATTTAAACATAATTTTCTTTATATTTTTTCTATTATGATTTAAACAATAAATCATAAATTTATCGAAAAAACTATACTATTACAAAAATTATCAATCAATTATAGATTTGCACGAATGTCACTGTTGTATAATATTCAAAAATTTGAAATTGGTAAACTAGCATATTATATATGGAAAAGGAGAAAATTTGTATTTCAATCTTATCGGAAAGGAACTAAAAAGTTCAAATTTTTTAAAAATTTTTTTTATTCAAAAAAGAAAAATATTTTTATATATTTCAATTGATCTAATAAAAATCTAGATGAAAATTCAGGAAAAAATGGTATTTTAAGAAATTGTGTAAATATTATTGGATGGAAATTGGTTAGCTGATAAAATTACAAAAATAGTAATGAGAAGTATGCATTCCAAAAAAGAGTATAAATAAAATAAATTTTTCAAATGACCAAGCAACTTTTTCCATGGATCACTTTGATTTTTATTATGTCTTTCAAATTTCATAATAAATTTATTGTCAATTTTATAGGTTTTTATTTTTTTATTAATATAAAATAAAATTTTTTATTATTTTTATGCTTTGCCTTACAAATAAAAACTTTTAATTGTGCAATATATTTCGTAATTTAATTTTAAATAAAAACTGCATATTATTTAATATATCATGTGTAAAAAGAAAAATATTTTCATTTTAGTTCTCTATAATAGTGCGAGTTTTGCGTTATAAATATATAATGATTAAAGTTATGTACCGAACTTACGATAGTAAGATCCTGAATCATATAAAGAACAATAATAATAGTTTAGTTCGATTTTTAAAAAAAGTAGGAAAATCTGCGCAAAATACTGTAAAACAGAAAATATATAAACTTGAAAAAGATACTAATAAAACATTTTATATAGTCATAAAGCTAATTTCGATGTGAAATTGTATAAATAGCGCATAAATTTAAACATATGTTTTTTTTTATGTTTTTATCTTTCTTGATTATAAAAATTTGCAATTTTTTTTTGAACTTATTTTCTCATTTGGTGAATTGCAAAAAATTTTAGGTATTTAAAAATCTAGAATTCAGAATTTGCAGCTATAAATGTATTCTATAGTTTTTTCAAAGTAACTTGTTGTAATTTAATATTATTATAATTATTATATTACGTATAAATATTTTCAATCCTCCAAAAATAAATTATATATATCGCTATGAACAGTAAACAGCATAAAGAGGGGTGAACTTATATTGACGAAATCAATAATTCTCGAGCCATGATAAAAGAGGGTTCGATTTTAAATATAATAGTTTTTATTCCTTCTAGAAAAATTATAAAGAGCCAGCTGATCGGTCCGTTACTTTCATCAAAGAATTACAACCAGAGGCATATGCACGATGTCAATGAAAGCACATATGTTGATATGTTTTAATAACTCCCTAATATTCCTTTCTTTTTAATCGAACTCCATTTTAATCATACTTGTTACTTTAAGCGTTCCGTACAATATTCCAGAGCAGAATTTTACAATAAAATACATATATTTTTGTATTATACTAAATTTTTGCTGTTTAATTAATGACAAAAGACGATTTGTTTGTTTACAGTGGTTTTTTTCTTCTCTGAAGAACAATAAAATACAAATATGTAAACCTAAGCGTAATATCACCAAAAAATTATTGAAAATCATTCAATATAAATATTTAAAGCTCAGATGACTTTTTATAAATATGTTTGCAACCTTTTATATTATTATATAAATTTCATTTTTGGGTTTACCAATAAAAATAAGAAATTTAATGTACTAGAAAAGGTATTATAATTCACCATAAATATTTATTGTTTAATAAAATATGCTTTTTAAGTCTCTTCTTAAAAATAATATTTTTTAAATTACAAAAAAGGGTTTTTCGATTGGTATTTTTGCTATAAACAAAAAAGATGATGATTGTTCGGAAGTTTTAGTATATAGCTATCACAATATTAGAATATTTATATTATATACATGTTAATTCATGTTAATTCATGTTTTTTAAAAAAAGCTCTTGTTCTTCTTTGAATTTTTTTACTAACTAGATTAGCACGGCGCGCAACATTTATTATGTTATTTTAAAAATAAGCGTTATCAGAATTTCTGAAAATTAAAAATGGAAAAGAATCTAAGATATCTTACATGATGAATCGTTATATTAGAAACAAACTTATGGTTATCAGAATTTCAAGACAAATCAATATTTAATTATTTGAGAAAAATATCAATTCAGGAAGTGACAAACAATAGATATTGTGTATTATAATATAAGAAATAAAAAATACTATAAAATTTAAGAGGCTAGTATTTTTTTTTGAATAACCTAACTAAATTTTTTAAAAAAATTATTGTTGCAATTATTTGATCAAAGAAAGTAAAAAGCTAAAAACTTACATTCGAAAAGCTATGCTATTAAGTAAGATTAAAATTTGTTTAATTCGTGTTACTTAAAATATAAAACTAAAGATTATATTAAATGCATTAAAAATTACCATGAAGAAACATATAAAAAGAAAAAAAATTGAAATCTATTAGGAAGATAGCAGTTGTGGGGAGTAAATTCAAAATTGTAAAGTGTTTATAAATTTACAGATTTATTTATTATATAAATTATGTGGTATAAAATATTAAATATATCAAGTAAATCAATATATTTGCTGTGGACCGTGGTGAAAGGTTCGAGTTTTTTGTGTAAAGTAAATTTTGTATTTTTTTTAAATGATTAGTATGAGTAAAGGGTAGATTTTTTATTTGTAACATATGTAAATGCATCTTAAGCAGCGCTAAAATTTCTCCATTGTGTTTTTTCCTCTCGAAATATATATCTTAAAAGGTTATTTATTTTTAGCAATCAGGGTAGCGAAACTTGCAAAGATGGAAGGAACGACTGTAATAGTATGTCTTCTTTTTTATGCTTGTCAGCTACTTTTAAGCACAATATAAGAAATTTTCTATTATAGGGTATGTATATATATTATTTTTTGGTGTATATATTTTTCATTTAAAAGAAACGCTATATTTCAAAAAATAATGAACACATTGATATAATGTTCTGAATATGTGGCATGAAATTAATAATTCGTAAATTTTAAGAATTTTTTTTATTGTTTCTTTATATCATTAAGAACATTTTCAATCATAAAACACGAAGATATGCCAATAGTATAAATTATATTGTTTTATTATTGCAAAAAAAAAGAAAATTCTTTTTTTTATAATTTAAAATACAGTATTCAAAACATTTGATATAATTTTTTATATTTGAAAAAGGTAAAAAAAAGATATTTATAATATTTTATTCGGTTTAAATATTCTACATACAAAATTATATATATATGTTAAAAAATGTAAGGTATAGTTTTAATAAAAAATTTAAGTTTGTCTTTCCCCTTATCTCTGTTTTTAATTTGATAAATGAATGAATATTTGGCTACTATTTTTTTGTGACAAACAAGTGCAAAATCAATTTTCGCTATAAATATTCATATTTGAAACAAACATATATTTTAAGGTATTTAACACGGTTAAAATAAATGTAACAGCAGATAAGAAACTTTAATAATTTTTTTGATAACATATACAAAACTATAGCAGCATATGTTTTTTCCTGTATTAAAACATTTTTTACAGGACAAGCAGTAGATAATGATATTATAAATAAAAAAATGTAGATTTTAATATGTAGTAGATCCTTTTTTATCAATCCGAAAAATTTAATGAAAACGCAACATAAATCTGGTAATAATAAGTCTAAAAATGCTATGTACTCGTATTTATATCTACATGAATAAAGTCTAAAATATATATCCCAAATCAAATATTAATTTAATAGCTAGGGAAAGGCAAAATTTAATATTTTTTCAAAAAATATAACTTATTTATTTTTTATTGAATAAATGATGTTCATTTTTATATTTTAAAACAATATATTTCCGAGAAAAAACATTTTCTATGATTCTATTTTTATGTTTTTTTTCAAGTTTTTTAATTAAAATACTATTTTATATTATTATAAAAACTTGAAAAGATTGGCATCTTGAGGAATTTTTCTGCCTATATAATTTTTTTTGATGTTAAAAAAACAGTTCAAACCAAAATAAGAAAAAATAATTGAAAAAATGATTATAGTTGAAAAATAAACTTATGAAATGAATGCTAGAAATTTTTTCAAATCTATCAAACTTTAAAAAATATTAAATTTTAAATTAGCACAATAATATGTTGTAATAGCTCAAATTTTTAGTTTTAAGCAACCAATAGAACAATATACACAGTAATAAAAAATGCTGATTATTTATTTAATGATAAAAAAAATACGGATATTTTTATATATATTTTTCATATGGTTAGATTTTTGCGGTTGGCCTGGATTTTTGAGATCAGCGGAATTAAATGCATTAAAACACATATTCTTAAACTCTTTATATTTACTTAATCTTATTTATTTAAGTTTTTTTTGACTAGAGAATAAAATAGGACGATCACGAATCTCAAACCGATCGATATTTTTGTGATAAGAAAACAATCAATAAATTTAAGCGAATCAAATGAATAATAAAAATACCGATATCATCAATTTTTATTTTTATCAATATATTGGAATAAAACTCAAACATATAATGAAAAAAACATAAATTTTTTATTCCTATAATTTTTTAAGAAGAATACATAAGTATAAAAAAGTTTATATTTTTAATAAAAACAATAGTTTTAAATCGTTTTTTTATATTGAAGAAATATATAATTGAATTGACTTGAATTTTTAGATATCAAATGTATTTTTAACAGTAACCTTTAAAGTAAAACATTTTTCTTTGATAATTATTAATTTTTTTAGATCAGAGTATTTAAAAGTAAGTTAAACGATTTAGTTTTTTTATTTTTTTATTTATCAAGAAATATCTACTTTTTCAAACATTATCGAAAAATGTTTATACTTTTAAAACCTTCTATATAAAATACTTACAAAACATCAGAATATTTTTGTGATTATAAAAATAAAAAAAATACATCTTATCACATAAAATAAGATATTCAAACATTAAACCACAAAAGAATACAAGAACCGTGTTTTTTACTTTGTAATCACCCCTAAATTTTAATTTGAAATGAAGCAACGATTCACATTTTTAGACATCCGAGCAGTGGTAAACGAGCTCCAAACAATTCCAACAAACACGTACATCCAAAATGTATACTCAATAAACAACAAAACATACGTATTCAAGCTATCTTCCAAACACTTTATATTAGTAGAAATCGGGGTGCGTTTACACTTGATTTCCCAATCAGATTTCGATAATTTAAACAGTGGCGAGTTAACTTTTTTCTGCACGAAGATAAGGCAGCTTTTGAAGCGCCAGCAGTTGGCGCAAATCAAACAGGTGGGCTTTGACAGGATTGTTGTGTTTGAGCTAAGCAATGTTTGTATTTATTTTGAGTTTTTTGCAGCAGGGAATTTGGTTATTTGTGATAAAGATTATGTTGTTAAGTTGGTTTACAGGCCGGTCAAAGAAATCGAATTGGATAAAGGGTCGCAGTACGTTTTTAATAATGTCGAGCTCGATTTTTCGTATAATATGTTTAAAGCCGGGTTTAAGGATATGGTAAGTGTCGATAAAATTGTTTTCGACGATGTGCAATTCGAATTTGAAAAAAGATTGAACAGAATTGGATATTCTTTAGATAAAGATTTGGCAATAAAAAAATTAGATTGTAGCTCGAAAGATATGGAAAACAATAAAAATAGTGATTATCTTCATGGTAATAGCAATATTGATAATGAAAAGGGAATCAATAAAAATATTTGTAGTTTAGAAATAAAAAATAACGAAATTCATGAAAATGACAAGAATTCTGATTTTTATCAAACAGACAAGGAGTTAAAAAAATGCTATGACACGTTTTTTGAGGAATTATTAGACAAACTAGCAAATCTAAAAAATTATGGTCTGCTTATATCCGTGAAAAAGCATTACAACAACTTTATTCCGTATAAAATTTCGAAAATTCCTTGTGAATCAAAGGTGTTTCCAACTTTCAACGAGGCAGTTGCGCAATTTTACAGGAAGGAGCAGAAGGTAGTTGCGAAAAAATCAACAACAGTCCAGCAAAAACAGGAAAAACGCATGGCGGAGCTTGAAAAAAACATGGACTTGATAGATTTGAAGGTAAAAATGCTGCTTGAAAATTATGATGTTGTTTGTACGATTTTAGAAGCACATAAAAATGTTTTGAACTACAAGCTAGATTGGAACGAGTTTGAGAAGTACAAAAGCGAAGAAACAGCATTACTCGATTTTATTAAAAAATCGGATTTTAAAAATGAAAAGGTGGTTTTGAAGTTCGAAACATTTAAAGAACAGGAAGACGATGAAGAAGAAAAAGATAAAAGGGAATCTAATCTCCTAGAAAAGGAAGAAAATTCAGAAAAAAATAATAAACAAAAAAATAAATCCAGTAAATCAAATAAAACCAACAAAAACACCAATAAAAAGCATGTTGAAGTAGATCTCGACATATCATTTAATCTTGAAAAAAACATAGCTAGATTGTACGACACAAAAAAGAAATTACAAGAAAAATTAAAAAAACGCAAGAAAACATAGAAAAGGTAATCAAATCCATTGAAAAAAAAGAAAAACTTAAAGAAACGAAGGAAAAGAAAACGAAAGGCACACAACGAGCAGCAAGAAAAACATATTGGTTCGAAAAATTTTTGTACACTTTTACAACTAATAAAATGCTTGTCATTGCTGGTAGATCAGCACAAGAAAATGATTTACTCGTTAAGAAACATTTATCAAATGATGATTTGTTTTTCCATGCAGATGTCGCAGGTGCAGCCACAGTTATTCTGAAAAACGGTGTTAAGTGCCTTAAAAATGATTTAAAACCGTGTGTTAGTGATATAAACCAAATTTCAAATAATTCGAGTACATCGTTGAAACCTTGTGGACAAAATTTGAATGCCAAAAATACCTTAAATGATATCAATGAACACAATTTGAGTACTACAAGCAAACTAAAAGATAATATTAAGCAAAATTTAAATGTCCTTCATAATTTAGATACTTCAAAACCAAAACTAGAAACCCCGCTTAAAAACAAATCAGCAGATTTCGGTGATTATCTTTCTATTGAGGAAACTGCGTCGATGGCACTTTGCCTATCGAAATTTTGGAAAGAAAAAGTCACTGGAAACGTTTATTACGTAAAAAGCGACCAGGTAAGCAAAAAAGCTCAGAGTGGCGAGTATTTAAAGGCTGGTTCTTTTATGATAAGAGGTAAAAAAAATTATGTAGATGTGTACAGATTGGAATATGGCATTGGCATTGTATTTAAAATTTGCCTAAATAATGTATTCAAAGATGATGATATTAATATTAACGAATTTGAGAATAAAAAAATAGTAAATGCAGATGATATCGTAAAAAATATTGATCAGCTAACTTTATCAAAAGATTCGAATATAAATAAGATATTAAATAAGTCTTATCAATCCGCTATTAATGAAGATAAAGATATAGATAGAGATAGTAATAAAAAAATTAATAATCAAGTTAGTTTCGGTGAAGATTGTGATATATCTGTTGATAACCAAACAAATATCGATAATTTAAACAATAAAAATATTAGTAATCAGGTAGAACTATCATTACACAATTTTATTACACACGTACAAGAAAATACTATAATAGAACATGCTATGGTTATTTCAGGCCCATGGCAAATTATCAAAAATTTTAAGTATAAAGAAAGGCTAGTTCCAGCTGTCGAGAAAAAAGGTAAACTTGTCACTTCACTCCACAAAAAATTTATTCACGCGTCTAAAAATACAATAGAAGAGGAGTTTGTAAAAAAGATCACTCCAGATGAAATTTCTACTGTACTGATTAAAGATTGCAGAGTGGGTAAAATATAAAAGTGATATAAAACAGTTTAAATAGTATTTAATAATCTAGAACTGTGATATTAAATTCATTTCTTGAGATAATATTTTTTGTCCCATCAAATGTACATTAAAAATTCATCGCCTTAATTTCTATATTACTGATTGGTATTTAGTTTATTTTAGTGTTATATAACATATCTTTTTCGAAAAATCATGTAAACTACATTTTTCGGTAATTTTATAGTTCTTCAGTAAAATTTGAAATATATTATCGTCTTTTTACAACAGAAAATTTACGAAGTAAAAAAACTGAAATATACCCTGAATATTTGAATTTACAATCAATAGAAATATAAAAAAAAGTTTTTTGGATTATAAATTCAACCAAATTGATTTCACGAACTGATACGCATCACCACATATATATATATAGGTTTTTGTCATCAACATATATGGATAGTAGTGTTTGTGTACTCAGTATTTCTTTTCACTATAATAAAAATTTAAAACATTACGGCTGATGGATAAATGGTGATATATGTGTCAACTAAACAACAACTTATAGATATTTTTACTGTATAAATTAAAACAAAAATCCTACTTATAGTGGCGTAACATTCTGATATTTGGTGTTGCTTTTGCATGTTAGAACAAAAATAGAATTATATGTGAAATTATATTTATTTTTAACGTGAGACAAGCTATTAGTGGTTCTTCTTTGATATTTATTATTTAAACCTATATTTTTCGCAACTTCTCTTCCGCTACGGTAGTGTTGATCCATTTGATTGTGTTTCTTACATTTTGAATTTTAGTATTATTATTAAGAACTAAAGGTTAATTAATAAAAGAACAAATGGGGATTAGTTGATTTTATAGTCTAAGTTAGATATAAATTCATTTTTTTTACAACATTATGCTATATCGTCCCTTTCTTTAATTGTCTTCTTTTATTTTACTTTAAGAATAAAATTTGAAAAGAAACGAGAAATTGATAAAATCAAAATTTATAATGTGAACCACTTAATAATGTATTGTTATAATCATTTATTTAGTTTTTATATTCATTGATAATTACTTTCGTGAAAAAAAATCAATAAACATATTTATCTTATTGATTCACGATGTATTTAATTTAATTGATTCCGATATAATCAATAAATAATCAATCAAATTTAGATGATTAGTTTAGGTTGATTAATTAAAAAAATAATAATAATATTAATATAAAAACATAAGTTTCACTTTAGTTTCAATGTGTATAAATACTCACATTGAATTATTCAATGTCAAGATGAACAATTAATTAAATAAATCAAAAACCAAAAACGTTTATTTGAATTACATGAAATATCAATCTCATCATCTTGACCATTACAATGACATTCATTACTATAAATAAAAATTTGTGAATCATACATATTCTTTATGCGATGAAAATTATCCTTACAACTATTGCTTATATATTTTGTATTTGACCTTTGATACAAAAATAAATCTAAATTAACCTTTTTTTATTCTGTATCAAAAAAAATATTGATTTGATGTATACTTAGGAATTTTTAAATAACTATCAATTTAATAAAAAGTACATTTGTAAGGCATATTGCAAATATGAATTCGAAAGCTCTAATAAATGGATTAAAAATTATTTAGTTTTAATGTTTTATTAGAGCAAACTATTTGAAAATTCAGGTCTATATTACTATAGGTTCTATTTTGGAATAAACAAGCAAGACTGTTTACCGGAACAAAACCAGAAAAATCACTTAAAATTAATCATATACAATTCAGATAGAAATTATTATCGTACATCAATAGATAATAAAACTTCATAAAAAACGTGTTATAATATCCTAGAAATTTTTATATGTCTCATGGATGTTACCTGTATCAATTATAGTGAGCTATTTACGTTTGTGTGGTGAGAATATTGGCTTACACTTAAACAGATTAAAACTTTCAGCTTGCAATGTTACATTCGGTTACATTAATTCACTCTAAAACAAAATTTCTTGCACAAAAATGCATTATTCGTGTCTTTAAAAAATTTCATACAAACCTAACAGAATCTGAAAAAATAAAAAAAATGTCGAGAAAAACCATAAATAGTAGTTTAAAGTGTATAAAAATACAATATTACAAATTTCCCAATCAAAAGATAAATTTACCGAAGATTTACTTTAAAGTATTTATTCTCTGTTTGTTAAAACCTTTTGTATTTCACCAAATCTCTGACAACAATATGTATATGTAACAAAGTACCAAAATTACTCGGGTTTTCAATGTGAGTAGCGTAGGAAGATAAAATACATGCAGAAAATAGCATTAAGATAATGTTTATACTTGATTTTTTGCTGTCTGGGTAATTTCCAGCGTTTATGACTAGTGTCGGCTCCTATGTTATTCTCTCTCGTGCCTTCTATTGTGTCAAACATAAGTGTTCGAATAATAATGACCTAAAACAGTTCTATTGATATATATTTGATCCTATACTTGGAGTAATCACATTATTTAGTTATTATACACACAAAGTAAATTTTGAAGCTTTATTTTTCTTTTTTTTACAACCTTTGTTTTCAAAATAATTTTATGTAAAAATTAAGTCTGCTATCCTTAGAAAAAAATAATACTCAATAGAGAGAGAAACACGTGGATTTCGGAAATTCTATTGGTAGATGTTGCAGGATTAACAAAAAAATCATAGAAGTTAAATATTTAAAAATTCCTATCTTTGTTTTTATACAATTTTCGTAGAATTTGAATCGCTTCTATCTAAATACAGCATAAATAGTCCATAATTTAAAATTTAGGCTGTTTGTTTGCTCGATGCAATCTCGATATTTTATTCACATATGTTCTATACAACTTTTTATATCATAAATTCATGTATAAATTACACAAATTTTTTTATGTTTAGCTTGAGAATTTGCTCTTTTTTTACACATATTTTTTTTGTTTACACTTGATTAACATATCACGAATATACGAAATATTTGGCATATATTTATGCCATTAGTAACTAAACTTGTCATCTGATTTTGTTTTGGATAAATTATCTTATATCTTAGCTCAAAATTATATATCTTTTCCTTATAATCTTAAGCAAATTAACATTTTTGAGAAAAATATATAACATGTCAACTCAAAGAACCTGATAAATTTTTAAACTATAAAAGCTGTTTAACTAGACATATAAGCAAATTTTTATATTCTTTAAGGGCAAAATATACATCGATATTGAAAGTAAATATATTTATATTTTATGTATTTGGAATTTTATAAGAACGAATTTGCTAATTTTTATATATATTTAACAGAAAAAAAATTGTAAAACGGGCAAATTATAACAATATTAAAAGCATTTTATCAAATTTTCTTGTATATTCTACATACTAACAATATAATATTCTCGAAAAATATTCTATTTAAAAAAATAATCATGTTTTAAGTAAGATTTTATGCTAAGTATTAATGTAATCTTGTCAAAAAATAAAATGTGATTATTTTTTCACTTTTTCACTTCATAAATTATACATGTTTAATTTTTTTTAATTCATATAAAAAAAAGCAAGAGCACTAATCTAATATACGTAACATACGAAAACAGAAATTTTTTTTAAATATCTAGAATTTGTTGATAACAAATGTAAGATTAAATATACTAAAAACAAAATATAGGTTCCACATAAAATTCACTAATATCCCGTCTGTTTTTTTAAATATTTAAATGATAAAATTTTTCTTAAGATTTCTTCCCCACTATTAATTTTATATTTCTAAGTGGAAATTGCAGAATAAGAAATTTTACTCACTGAAATTTTTTACAAATTAGGTAGATCTTACTAACAAGTAGAAAGAACAATATTAAATATATAACCTCATTTTCTGTTTGAAAAACAATCGAAAGCTTCATTAATATATTATGATGATTTTTATACTAAATAAAATGAAAAAAAAAACTATATAGAGAAATGGTAAAATTTCATTCTCTACAAAGTGCATTCTGTACATTATTTATGTGTTAGGCCATTTAATTTTGATCAATTCACAAACGTAATCTGAAATATCAAGAAACATTGTAATTATAGAGCAACAAAAAAAATAATAAAATAAATTATAATGCTATTAATTATAATTCTACTAACAAAAACTGTAATGGTAAAAAAAAGAAAAAGAGTAATATAAGATCTATACTAAAAAACAAAACAGTGAATTTTTTCAATAAAGTTCGTTTCTACTTTCTGTAGTCATATTTAAAAATTGTTCTTTTCGATATTTTCACTATCAACTTCACCAAAATAATATGTTTATCTCACCATTAAATCTTTATTCTACACATTCAAAGCGGTTTTTAAAATGAAACCTTTTTTTTCTATCATTATAAACAAAAAATTTTATTTAAAAAATGATATCGCTAAAAATTTTTGTGTTAATTGCAATCAAGCCAAATATTTTTAAATTTTTATTGTTTTTATCCTCAGTGAAATGGTCATTGAATTTTTCGTATATTACAAATATCAAAATTTATTTCACGTTCTTACTATATTTTTATTTAATATTTATGATTTTCATATTTTTTAAGTTTCAAAGTAGAATTATGTACACAAATTCTTCTATAAATTTGCTTTTTTATACTATATGCTAAATATATTTATAAATGATTTTTATTAAAAATAATGCAATTAAGTTTCATTCATAATCGAATATATTCATTAAACATATTGGAGAATAATATATCAAAATTAACAAATCATAAAATAGTAAGAATTTTCTTGTCACGAATTTTTAAAATCGTACTTATTTATTTTAATGATGAACTAATTATTCAAGATTTAGCCATTTATTTATTATCCCAAAAATGATAAAAAACCGTGATTAGTATTTTCGTAATGATTTTTATGTGTTTTAAGATATATATGGTCATTTAATATAAAATGGAAGCTATTAAACGAGAAGAAAAATTTTACATATATTGCGATCAACTTAAAAACAAGTAATTCAAAATTCTAATTTTATTTAAGAAAAATTTTTTAAAATGATATAATTTTTTTTATTCTTTCTTGCCAACCTATTTTTTATTGAAATATGTGAAACAAAATATAAGAAATAAATTCACTTTTTTTAATGCAAGTATATTTTTGAGAAATAAAAAAAATATTATTTTAAAGATATTTCAACGATCATAAATTATAAATTTTTTGATTAACAATTATTTGATTCATTTTCTTACAAATACAGTATTTTAATAATCAGAGCGTAGAATGATTGTTTTCTGTGATTTTTTTTTATCTAAAAAGTCAAACAAAATTTAAATAACAAATTTAATGTGAGAAAAAATTTTACAAGTAACAAATTTTAATTTAAAATACGACAAGCAAAACATAACAAATATAAACCAGTAGAATTGGATATCCAATAATAAATTTTTTGTCTTCCATTTCCAAATATCTGCAAAAAACAATGCTCGCCACATAACAACTCCAAAACGCTGCGAAAATACCCAAAATATATTTAAAAGGTGCCAATATAATATTAATAAAGGCAAACCCCATTACTGGAACAAAAGAGTATCCCAAAATACTGAAGCATTTGACAAATTCAACACCTTTTTGCGTGGTCTTAATAACGTTCAACAAAAAATAAATTAACAAATTACTCGATAGTGTTATGAAATAAACATACCCGAAATGCATTTTTCCATTCGCAAATAAGCATAGTGCATAGAAAAACATGAAAATTAGCGGCCCAGTGATGTCTGACTTTTCAAAATTGGCATTTGGATTCAGTATCAATTTTGTTTCGTTTTTTATTGCAGTGAAGTCAATTCCAAGCTCTTGTAATAATGGCGGATCATTCGGCAATCTGCCAGTTAATGCAGATTTGATGTCTATTCGATCAATGTACACATCTTGGAAGTCATTCATTTAACTAAAAGAAGGGATATTTTTTGCACAAATGTGTGAATTGGTCTGCTATAATTTAAGTGAAAATTTTGTTGGCAATGTGTTTTAAGTCCATTAATATTACTTTTACTATAATTTAGAATGTGTAAGATGTTTAATATTATAATCGGACTGGGTGAAATAAAATTTAATGAAAAAGTCTATCATTATTTGCATCTTAGAGTTGCGAATTATCTTTATATAATCATGAAAAAGCAATTTATCGAAGGATAAAACTAGCATATATAGAATGTATTTAAAATTTTTTGAGTGTATCAATTTAAAAAAGTTTCTATTTTTAAGTCATCTCGATGAAAGATGAAACAGAAAATAAAACAGCGTTTTTTTATCTATTAATATGTACAGCAAATAATTTTAAATATTTGATGTTTTATGACTTCCAAATATACCGACCTAAAATGATTAGAAAAATAGAATAAAAAATTTTCAAATATAATCAATTTTATATGTTTTAATTCTTGTTATAAATATAATAGTTTGTTCAAAAAAACTTGAATACAAAATGTTCGTGTGAATTTTTAAATAATCCTAAGGTACTTGTAAAAAAAAAGATTTTTTAATTTTCGCTAAAAATGTATATGTTTATTATTGATATTAAAAAAAATTAAAAAGTTTTTTATCTTTTCACCTACTGCTTTTTTTGTACTATTTTTGTGTTTTTTTTTGAATAAAATCAATACATGCATGAATTTTATGTATAGTAGGTATATGTTAACAATAGATGAAAAAATTCTTAAATGTTGTTATGGCGTTTTCTATTACATAAATTAAAAAACAAAGAAGGCTCTGCATTATTTGAATCAATCGACTGTTTTGAAATATAATTTTCATCAATATGTTAAAACCAAAATACTTTTTTTGATAGTTTAGATGAATAATTATACGAATATTTTATATTTTAAAACAAAAGCATACTATAAAAATGAAATATAAGGATTATAAAATCTTTTGTTTTGAATATAAATAATTTTTTAAATTATTTAGAATAATATAGAAAAACCCAATATTATATTTTAAACTAGAAAAATGCATGAAATTAAAATCGTAGGAAATTAATATTCAGAATCATAAATTACAGTTAATCCTAAAACATCATAGTTTAAGGCTTTTAATATAAGCCATCATAACGTATTCAATGAAAAAATGACGAATGTTTGTTAAAACTTTTTAAATTAATAAGACAATTTTTATACCAAATAAAAGGGATTTGTCGTAGCTAAATTACGACTTTTCAACACAGAAATGTAATTTGATGCAATTAAAGGTCGTTATCGTTATCGCGATCAAATGATTTGATTTTTTATTCATTAAAACATAAAATTTGATATTTACCGATAAATTGGTAAA
Organism: Edhazardia aedis USNM 41457; assembly: GCA_000230595.3. Classification (NCBI taxonomy): domain Eukaryota; kingdom Fungi; phylum Microsporidia; family Culicosporidae; genus Edhazardia; species Edhazardia aedis. The sequence continues at coordinate 416,434 of AFBI03000016.1, read as the reverse complement.
ATTCAATATGTGACATTCTTATCGCCTTTTAATAGTGTATATATTTTAGTTTGATTTTTTATTAAATCTCGTGACAGTGAAAAATATCGCTTAATTAAGCCAACAACGATATAATGAAAAATTACTGTCACAAGACTTTTCTATAATATATTTTCACATTGTTTTCGCACAATACTAGGCAAAATTCCTTGAACACGAAAATATAGAAAAATTAAATTATCAAAAAAACCTTAGTATTGACGAGTAAAGCGATTCTAGGGGCATTATAATCGTATTTTCATATACCAAAGAAAAAAAATTTATAATAAAATATTTCTACTTCACTAAAACTATAAAAAGGATATTTGTCCTGTCTTATTTCTTAAATATATAAGGTAAAGGAAATAATGGAATAACGATTTGGTCTTCACAGGTCTTGTCACCATTTCGGTGATACAATTGCTCTGTTTCACCTTGGACTAAATATTTGCGTAAATTTTAAAAAATGTTCTTTTCATTATAAAAGAATTTAGAGGATGATCAATTGTTTAAATCGGTATATTCTTACAAAGGTAAAATTAGAGGAAACTATAGGTGTTCCAGGATTGGCGTCTGGTAACACAATCTTATTTTAAAATATATCGCATTGCTAAATTCGCTATTAACATCGTGTTTATTCTGTTTTTGCTTGGTTATTATTTCATAGGGGTATTTCTCTATTTTTAAGTTAAAATATTAAATATAATCATGGTGAATAGAGCGAATTATTAACAGAAATTTTCCTGTGTTTTTATAGAATACAGCAAATTTTTATTAATGATAAATAACTATGCATTGTCAAAAGAATCTTTTTTTTTATAAATTGCCAGATGTGTACAACCTAAAACTGCAAGTGAAGGAATTTTGACACGATAAAAAAATAAAAAAATCAAGTATTTTTTAAAATACTTAAAAATATTTTACGATTAATAACATATATATATATATAATTAAGGTGATTATATTGCTAAAATTGTTGAATTATTCAATTTAACAATTTTCATTATATATATATATATATATATGTATCTAGAAAAAGAAAATAGAAAAGGAATTTAACAAAATTTTCAACAAAGAAAATCGCGAATTTACGGGAAAAATAAAAAATATATATAAACAATATAAATAGCTTCCTCTAAACAACTTTAAGGCCACTGGGTTATAATAAAATAAAAATAAAGCCATTTGTTGCATATATTTTACTGTGTGAAGTCTCTTTTTAAAGCGGAAAAATTATATTACTTTTATATGTATTATTAGTTATCTTTAAAATTAAAGTGTTTTCTAAGCCATTTCGTGATAAATATAATTAGATTATTATCTCATTTAATTCAAATAAATATTTTGTTTATATTTATTTTTTTTAAAGTATTCATCTTGATTTTATATAATAAAATGTATGTATTTATACTCATAGCAACTAAAGTGAAAATAATGTTTCTAAATAATTATTTGAGAGAAAACACCGATCATTAGCCGAACGTTATAAGTGTAACGTTTGTGATGCTGAGATCTTTTTTTATGAAAACAGTGAATAAACCATCAAAAGGTAATTCAAAAAACATTTTGACAATAACCCACAATTCGTAAACATTTTAAAACGAGAGAAGATGATTAACAATAAATAATCAACAATAAAAAGAGGTGTCAGTAATAAAATGAATAATTATAAAATCCAATAATCACAAAATACTTTTCTTTTTATACATATTTAGATACATTTGTCACTTCTATTTTATAATACATGCATAAACAAACATCCTATACACCATCCAACAAAGATATTCGTGAAGAATTGCCGTCTGAGGAATATCATTACAAATTATTAATTTTATTTGTTTTATTAATAAACCTGGATCAATCTTTTCTATTTAATTAATTATTTATTAATATAATATCATAATTTATTAAATCTAATGCATCGTGAATCAATAAGATAAATATTAATGTTAATAATATTTTACGATATCTACTATTTGCGTTTCCTTATATTTTTTTGTACGCACATTTTTTCTTATAAAAAAAATTTACACGCTTTTCATGTATACAAGATATGTAAAGATTTTAATAATTTTACTAATTTATGTTTATATTATAATTACAAAACCAATATTATGCGTTGGATTTATTTCCTTTATGCGGAAAAAATATTTACAAGTTGTTTTGAATCCTTTTTAGATTTTTATTTAGTATATCTCCTTTAATTATGAATGGATCAAAATAATATGTTAAGCTGATCAAGAATTTTTCTTAGAAAGGAATGGGTCTTGTTGTGTTTTTTTTTCTTTTTAAGAATTTCGCAAAATTGGCGTTTTTCTTAGATATATAACCTTAATTTTTTAAAAAAAGAGAGCCAAAAATATAAGTGTCTAATCTAAATAATACATTGTGATTCAAACTGTTGTATTGTATTATAAATAGCGTAAGCGATTTTACATTTCAACAAATTGGAATAAAAATTTTTACCATGTCTTCATTTAAAATTATAATGATTCGAAGTTTTTATGATTTGATTATATATTTGACTAATGAAAACAATTTATTAATAAATTAATTTACCATTATTATTTATATGATTCTTTGAAAAAAATATTAAGTGGTTAATATTTATAAATAATTGGTGCGAATGACAATACTAAAATATTTTAATTTGTATATTTATTCAGGTAAAATTTCTGTAAAATAATTGATGAAATATTGGTTTTCAATTTGTGCTGGAAAAAGGCGCAATGTGGCGAATATTTCTGTTTTTGTTGTTACTTAAATATTCAAAGAGTACAATTTTAACAAACATGCAATTTGATAATTATGAATACACTTCTTTATACTTAAATCTTGAACCTACCCCGTTCCATTAAATTAACCTATTTCTCTATTTATATAATTATTATGGTATTGCAATTGTGTTTTATATGATTTAAATTACTTCTTTTGTAATAAGTATCGAAGTTATATTTCATGATGAAATAAAAAAATAAAGTATTCGTAAAAAACTTTTTTATAAAACTTACTATATGGAAAAAAACAAAAGGATATTAAGTATAAAAAATAAAAGAAAAGGAAAAATAATGTGTTTAATTTTAGTAATAATTTCGGGTGTTACAATATGAGTAGCATTAGTAATCATTATAGATTTAATAGTAGCAATTTTTTTAATAAAAAGCAGATACACAAACAAAGTTATAATAAATATAATAACAAAAACATTTAAACTCTAAGAATTTTATATTAGAAAAAAATTTTCTTTTATGCTGACTTTTATTTTAGGCGTTTTTAAATCACAATTAGTATCTAAGAAATTCTCATTTAGTAAATTTAATTTTTTTATTGCACTATTTAATGCGTTGATAAAAAAACAATAATTAGAATTTATTAGAAAACCGCACTCATTAAAACACTAGATACCTACTCTTATAAAAAGTAAAATTCAAAATATATTATCAGAACAAGATTGTAATTTGAGTGTTGATCTTTTAGCAATTTCATACATATATTAACGCATTAAAGTGCTGTTATTGTAAAGCGAGGCACCTTAAAATCTATTTGCCATTATATTTTTTGTTTCTATATAGATAAAAACCCTTTTTTTATTGCATCATATGTGCATCTGTCATTCAAAACGAGTGTTATCAAAATTTTATTAATTTTTTTTACCGTCGCAATCAAAGAAATAAAAACCAATATATTTCTAAAACATCTATTTTTTGCAAAAACTGATTCATTCATAAAATATTTTATAGTTATAAAAGAAAATTTTCAAACAACCTTTGAAAGCAGTAATTCTAGAAAACATATGATTAAATAAACATAACATTTTTGATCTATTACTTAAAAAAAAATTTAAGATCGAAAAAACTTTTTTGAACTATAAATTGTTGTATTTTATAACAATTTATACGTTAAAGTTCAATTATTTTTTTTTAAAAAAAATCTAAAATATTTTTCAAGAAATAATGAAAACTGAAAATTTTTTAATAGGTCAAGTGTAAAAATTTTTTGCCTAGATTATATTGTGTAATCCATATAGCTGAGTATGCGAGCATTTAGTCAATTATTTGGTTTTTTGTTTTTCATCATTCAAAAAATTGTTATTATTGTAGATTTTTTTAAAGCTTGTTTATATTTCATATTAAAACATATTGCCAGAACCTAGTCTATAAAAAACTAGTTTTTTTTCATATATTCTTTAGAATTAAACATACTTGTTACTAGTAGAGACATAAAATATGTACTTAAAAAATTAGGCAAAGAATTATATAAAAAAATATCAAATTTTGGCTTTAAATCTTTTCTTTTGGACACATTTCTCTTTCTATATCTCTTTCACTCGTTAATTCATACTAATGTCGTTTGTATTGCATTTAATATTTTTTACTATGGTTTGCATTGAATAATAATGTTCAAATAAAAAAGAGCAAATCAATTTTTCAGAAAAAACAGCCCTGCACGTGAAGTTTACTTTGAATTTCTTGGATTCTTGATCGTTCACAATACCAATATAAATAAAATTATGATGGCCTTAAATTTTAATTTAAAACTCAACGCTAATGTTAATTTATTCTAACGCTTATCCCAAAAATAAAAATTTAAAAAGTGCCTCTATTATGATGACTAATCCTTTGAAAACGAAATCTTGTTCCTATTATACATTTCCTCGAGTATAAAGAATCAAGCCAAGCTAAATTTTCGAAACAAAATACTTATATCTAATTATTTTTTTTATCTGATCTATTAAATAGAGTGAAGCATCGGTAAAATATAATGAATTAAAATTTTTAGGTTGTAAATAACATTTAATTGTGGAAGCATATTTGTAACGAATTACTGTTATTTATAGTATACTACCCGATTGAAATGATTTAATCCAAAAAGATGTAATATAATTAAAAAATGTCTTTAATTTTTCATAAAAATAGCGTTATAATCCTTTTGGTTGATTTCTCGAATTCTGAATAATTTGTAATTTTATCTTTATTTTACTAAAAAATGTTGTTTTTATGATCTAAAAAATCGGCTATATCATAATAAAATATATTTTTTAGGTTTTTAAGTCTCTGCCATAACAGTTTTAGGATCTTCTTTTTTTAGGAAATTAACATTTTATTTTATAGATAGAAAAAAGGCGCTAGTTGTAGTATTTCAAGATTTTTTGTTAAAAATTACTATTTACAATTTTCTTAAGTTTTTCTTTTTAAAAAAATTGACTTAAATTTTTCTATATTTGTTTTATGAGATTTTCTAAAAAAATAAAAAAGAAAAAATTCATTCGATTCCTAAAACATACAAACCCATTCTTGTTTAGATTTTTTAAATCATCTAACTCTTTTTTTTGAATGTTTTTTGTAAAATATATTAATTTTTTTATTATCTAATAACATATTCAAGAATCGCATTATTTTTTAAAAATCGCAACAGTTCTGCATTTTAATAAAAATATGCGAAAAAAACTAAAAATTTTTTTAGGTGTTGAATGATCGTTAGCTGATCGTATAAGAGTGTTAAAAAACAGATGTAATTTATTTAGAGCAAGAAAATTTTCTTGTATTTTTTATATGAAGTATTTTGTGCATATTTATCTTATAAGATATTTTTATAAAGAAAGTTTTGTTGTGAAAGCTTTCTATTCCATCTTTAACATATATATTTTGCTTTATTATTAACAATCTGCTTTAAATCAAGTATTGGAAATTTTTTTATAAATAAAAATCAAAATCACTTGAAATATTTTAAAGAAAATTTACTTTGTTAATGCACAAAATCAAATTATTATAAATAAAGTGCATCGAAAACATACTTTTTTCTTTAAAAATTAATTTTTTGTTTGTTCAATTTTTATTCCTTTATTACTTTTGCAAATAATTATTCACCAAATCAATTTTTTATATATATTTATATACAGTGTTGAAATAAAAGTGAAATAATTTTAGTTGCAATTCTAATCTTTCTTCCAAGTTCATTTTAGTAAATTTAATCATTACTTTTTAATTTTTTTTGAAACCACAGAAATTATGTGATTTTAAAATACATTTAAATCAATTATTACTGTAAATTAAAAGATATATCAATGATTTTTAATATAATAAAATTTTGATTTGATGAGAAAAATAAATAAATAAATAATTTATCCTCACAGAAAACTTCAAAAAATGTTTAAGAATGGAATCATTATAATATTTATAAATGTCGTACTATTTTTAAACAGTTTAAAGTGTTCAGATATTTCCGTAGAAGGTGAATCTTCACGAAAATTAAGCGATAAATATTTTAAACTTCAATTTCTGAATAAGCACGAAAAAAAGAAGGAAAATAATAAAAAAGAAAATGAAAGTGAAAGTGATAATAATAAAAACTCCAGAGAGATCGAATATGGACAATCATCTAACCTAGAAACAGTACAAAAGCGTATTTTTAACAATAAAAACGAGACTTTCGTTCTGCGTGGGTACTATAATAATGAAATTATTCGTGTTGAACATAGTGAGCTTCATAGATCTCAAGTAGTTGATTTTCAATGCGAATACAGAAGTATTCTGAATATTATTCGTGGTTATAGGATGGCCTCTGTTTCTATAAGCGGGTGGAATGCATACATAAAATGGTCAAATAACAAAACTAAAGTCCGCTTTTCAGACACAGACGTGACGTTGGAGCACATTGAAAAAAACGTGAATAAAAAAATACCCGATACATCTTTTAATAATAGGCCAGTTTGCAACAAATTTGAATATTTTGATCCCAACAGAATCAGTTCAATTCAAACAGTAGATGGCAAGTCTTACGAAATAATATACGACGACAACGAGTTGATGATAAAGATGTATTACACGTCTGAGGATGTTGTGAGAAAAATGCATATTGTTAAAATCGGGTTGAAAAATCAATCTTTGGAGGTTATTACTCGTAAAGTGAGATGTAAAGTTTTAAATGATATGTATCCATATAAAACTCTAATTAACGACGAATTAGAAATAGAAGCGCAGAAAAGTATATTTTGATGAACATATTTTGATTATAAAGTTTCTATTGATTAAATTCATGTGTAGTATATAATTGATGTTATAAAACATTCCCGTTCATTCTTTCGATTTCCTTATTATTTTGCATCGATTTTAATCTTGATAGATTAAACAATGCTTTTATAATTTTCCATAAATTGTTTTTAATAATTATTTAAAAACATGTTAAACGGTATAATATAAATAGCGTAAATTCTTGACACAAATAGCAGAAAATTTGCATTTTATCGCGGCTTAGCATGATTTCTTATGAGAGTATTAAACAAATTTTTTAAAAAATGCTTTGCTGTTTTAAATATATAAAATAATAAACCAAACAAAGTTTTTTTATTTTTATAAATTATTAAAGAATTAAAATATTTTTTTTAAAAAAGACTACAAATTGCTATCAAGGAAATAAATTTTATAGCTTGATGACTATTACAGATTATCTCAAATCGTTATTCTAAACTTTTTACATTCAAATCACAATATGTGATAATTCTTTATTGAAGGAAAATCATGAATTCTTTTTATATTAAGAATAAAAGAATTCAATTAAAATAAATAATATTGTTGTATATCATTGTAATAATCATGTTTTGATGTTTAAAATTCAAAAATTTTGGAATCAAAGAGGAATGTTCATAAAAAAGAATAAAAAATCTAATTTTTACATTACTGTGTCATTTATTTCAATTAATTCTTATTTAGAACAAATGTGTAGTTTTTTATTTGATTAAATTTGTGAGTGAAAGTTTTAATGAAATCAATTTAATGGACAGTTGCATATTTAAGGCGCTTGATTTTATGTGATGGTTGGCAGAAAATATTAAAAGGAATTATATAATTGATCAAACCTACGCCCTAAAACCGCACCATTTATTAATTTAGCAATTTTAAAAATTGACTATGTTGTTATAGTTGTTTATTGCTTTATTTATATATCTCTTAGGCCATTATTTTAAAATATATCTATTATAAATCATAGTTTTACGAACAAAAAATTCAAATGGTTTAATTATATTGTGTCATAATCACTCAATCGATATTTTTGTAGTAAACTACATTTAGATCGATTCAAAGCATTCACTATAAACATCCTCTTTATAAAGTAAATTGCCTTCTAGAATGTTGAATATATCACAATTTTGCCTCTTAATGATCTTTTTATTAATCATGCATAAGAAGATCAGATGTAGTGGAAAGAAAAGAAAACATTTATACTTCTAAACAGAAGTGATATTAAGAATTATACATGATGTGCTGTGCAATATCTCAGTTGTAAACCATTCTTTTGGTTTAAATTCTATATTTTTTATGTGTATAACTCTCGTATTTCAAGCAAAAAAGTTGCGTATTATAATTTCACAAATAGAATTTTATGTAAATGCTTAAGCTAAAAATGGCAATAAAACGGTCTAATTTTTCAAGAATATTTTCAATAGAACTTACTTAAAACAAACTTCTTATTATTATCGAAATATTTGCTATTATAATTCAAACATGAGTAATATTGATTCATGCAAATGGTTCTCAAATTCAATGATAAGTATGCATTATAAATATAATTGTAAGTATTTTGTAAATTTATAATTGTGAAAGAAAACGCGGATCATCAGCCTAAACGGTTTAAGTGCAACGTTTGTGAGGCTAAGATCTTTTATTACGAAAACAGGGAATTATTGATAGGTTATTCCGAAGAATACTTGATTAACCCATATATATACATATTTTTATAAACATTTTAAACAAAAGAAGAAATCAGTTAACAATATATAATAAAAGAAAGTGTTAAGAATATTATTAATAAATATAATAGCTAATAATTACAAAATTTTATCCTTTTGATACATATTTGAACATATTTGTTACTATTATTTCATATTATATACATAAACAAAAATCCTACTCTTCGAACAACCAAGATATTTGTGAAGACTCGCCGTCTGAGGAATATCAGCACAATAATATTGTTTCCATCTTCTGTGAGAATATTTAATGATCTATATTTTTCGAATTAGACTCTTTCAGGTTTTATTATTTTCTATCATTTAAAAGCCCTTTCTTATACAGGATACTAAATTTTTGATAAGTCTTCAGTGATGCTTCAAATATAGCACTTTTTTCATTATATTTTTACCAAATAATTGAAAGTCTTATCTAATTTGATTTTTAAAATACAAATTTATATCCAATGTGTAATATTTTTTTCCAAATCATCGTATTTTAAAAATTTCAATAAAACCTTTTTTATTAAAACATCACTAAATCGTAACAAAAACATATTTCTGCTATTAAAACAATTTTCCTTTAAAATTTTGGCCGAAGAAGAATGTTATATCGATTTTTTATTAGTTCGAACACAATCATGCAAAAAACTTATTTTTATTTTTTCAGATGTAGTTAAATATAAAAATTTCTAGTGGCTGTATCCATAGATTGAATGAATTTATTTATTGTACTTTTTCTGTAAAAATAAACATACTTGGTTTTCTTAACGTTATTTTAAAATAGTAAAAGATTTTTAAGTGTAAATTTATTAGAATATTGATTTTAACACTCTTTAATTCAAAAATATTATTTATATTATTACTATATTTAACAATAAAAACCTATCACTATTACTACAATATTTGTATATTTACAACTATTTTCTCATATTTAAATGTATTCTCTTTCTTTTTATATTTTTTATTGATATATTTTTTTTTATTTAGTGATAGATTATAAAACTTATATCAATATCTATCATAAAATTTTTATTAAAACATAGAAAAAAAAGGACTAAAGAGTATAAAAATAAAATCAAATTGGATGTTACGATATTTATATCATGGTTATATTTTTAGAAAATAGTTTATTTAAAAGCGCGATCTCGATATACAATAAGTCACACTATTTTATCAAAATGATTCTATTAATTCATTCTTAAAAATTATTTCTCGCAAATAGATGTAAATATATCTGTTGCAAATACTTTTTTTTTGTTTTCTATCAATATATTTTTATTTTTATATGTTATATGCATCTTAGTTACTTTTTTCAAGATAATTTGAACAAGCTCTGTTCATCAAATACCAAAATTTTTTAGCTAATCAAACTAGTTTTGTGTTTGAAATGTTTTTTTTTGTAAAAAAAATTTATACAATAGTATTTACATAGTGAATTTTTTATTTTCAAAAATAATGACTTCAACTATTTGGAAATATATCCCACTAGAGGACATCAACTTTTTTTGCAGTAAATTGCGATTCATGATAATAATTTCAAATATTTCTAGAAAATATTCTAGTATAATTATTTTTAAATAAGAAAACCCCTTATCTTTTTACACAAATATTTTATGAGCTATTTGCATAATAAAATAAATAGGTATTCACAAGAGAAAGAGTCGCTTCAGTGCTTTGGAAACGGGAAAGCTGACAGAAAGCAAGTGAAAGCGGGAAAATTTTCATCACCGCACCATTATTAACGAATGCTAAAGAATCTGTCACATCCTTAGTTTACAGGCCAATTTAGTATGGTAAATTTAATAAAAAAAATATGCGTTAAGAATCATTCTGTTTATAAAAGATGGTTTAAAATAGTATCTTTGACATTTTAATGATCCAAATTGGTATATCTTATCGATCTAATTTAAAAAGTTTCATTTTTTTATGAATTACAATAATTTGATAAATAAATTCTATTAGAATTTGCAATACATAATCATATATTGTCAATAATTGTTCTTAAAAAATTCAAATGTTTTTTATATATTTTATAGCAACAAATGTTACTCCGTACTAAATTAATGGCCAATAATTCCTATTTATTATTTTTTTATGTTCTAAAACCAAAAAGCACAAATTTTTTACTTTACAAAACGCTTATGGATATTCAAATAAAAGACTAATCAACACAGTTCGATAAAAACAAACCCGAAAAATAATTATTATCAGTACAAGTAATCTGAAAGCACATATTCTAGCACCAAAAATTGATTTATTTAAACCCTTATAACCATTTATGTATTTCGACAAAAAAATTGTTTTTTATTAAAAAAGGTCATATAAAATTAATATAAAAAAAATGTACCTATATATTTAGGTAAGTATAAAATCAATACAAAATAAACAAAAATATGAAACTTTAGATTCCGTTTAAGCTTTAAAACTTGTATTATTTTGATTATTAATGTTTAGTAATTTTTGAAATATATGATTGTAAACGTGTAAAATAATTTATGCATTGCTCAGCAATTTTTTATCTAATTTATATAAAAAGATAATATATCAGTCTTAAAATCTCACGTCAAAGATTAAAAGAGCATTTATCTTTTTTTTTGAATAACGCCAAATGTTTTTTAAGAAACCAAAATATTTAAAAAAACTTATAATAAATTTACAAATTTACAATGTCACCGTGAAAAAACATATTGTAATATAAAAATGTATTTTAAGTGTAGCAATTAATTTTTAAAAAACAAAAAATGCTATTTTTAAATTATTTATTGTATAAATAAAAGGAATTCATCATAAAGTATGTTTTTCTATAAAGTTAATGGACTTAATTTTTTTTAATAAATGTACTGCAATTGTTCTGTCAATTATTATATTAAAATAACCCATTACTTAATGCTATAAATTAAACCAATATATTTATTAAAATATTTATGTAAAAATGTATCATTCATAAGATAAGAAATTGTCATATTATTACAATAATTCGGAATTTAAAAGTAATTTTTTTTGGCTAAATACCAAGGTTAAAAATAACTATGCTTAAAATTTCATCCAAAAAAATTGAAATTAACCAGCATAATTTTATTTGTAATATATTTACACATCAATTTATCTCTTACTTTATTAAAGCCATATTTTGTGATTTTTTATCAAAATTATTATTGTATTAAAAAAAATCATTTTGAATTAATATTCGTATAGTAAAAAAATATCAGTCCGATATGAACCAATAAATATGTTTTTTTTCATATATTTTAAATTATTCTTGAAGTATTAAATTTGAAATTTGTCTTGTGAATTTTTCTTTGATCGTTAAAATATATAATTTTAATGAATATTTCATTTTTTTGACTTTTACTATTGTTGGAAGGCCTTGCCTCGGAGATTTTATTTATTCTTTGTTTCTTCTTGTACACCATTCAAATCTAAAATTTTTGACTTTAAATAGACAAATGTCAATCAATGTGATTGACATCTACGTAATACCGATTTCACTTGTCAATTCTAAACCCAAATTAATTATCATTAACAAATTTCATATGCCAAAATGAAACAGCAAAAATTATATTAAAAAAATCAAACCTATATTAATTTTCCGTTAATTCGATTTTTATTTTGAATTTTTGTTTCTAAAGTCATATTATCAACATCCCCTGATTTAAAGCTCTCTTAGCTGGGATTCGTGGCGCTTTATGATCCTCCCATTCATAGTCTTCACCTGCCAAACATGATTTGATATCTTAGACTCTACCAGCCTTGTTCATGAAATTCACAATCGTTTTTGTCTTTTTTTAACTCATTTTTTATCAAAACCTTCGTTCCTAATTTGAAATCTTTCTCTTTTATGACTTTGAAATCTCTTTTGTATCTTTCTGCAGCCTCAATTACTTTTAACTTGTTCGTATCGGAAAAGGCTTCGTTAGGCGTCATTTGTATTGCCCGGTGAAACGTATTATTATAGTTATTGACACATTTCTCAACGATCTCTTTTGTATTACCGGATTCTCGATTCATGGCTTTCCTTAATGTTTGAATGAATCTTTCCACTCTTCCGTTTGTAGAATGTAGATATGCTATCGATTCAATGTGTCGTATATTTCTTTCGATTAACCAATTTCTTAATCGTTTATTTATGAATTCTTTGCCGTTATCGCTATGAAGTTGTTTAAATTTGTATTCTTTGTAAATATTTTCCAGGAATAGTAATATTTCATCGCTGCTTTTTCTTTTTACTATTTTCGCAAATCCTTTTCTGCTGAAATAATCTATTGCTACAATTACGTAGTACTTTTTGTTGTAGTCCATTACGTCAATTCCACATAGCTCACCAACTTCTGTTGTTTGTATATATCCACCGCCTTTGGTTGGTGTTTTGTCATATATTTTGCATTTTTCACAATCTTTCAGTATGTTTTGCAATTCTTTTTCAGTAATGTCGATGCCACTCTCTCTTACTTTATCATTTATCGTTTTTCTATGAGAAAATTTTTCATGAATTTCAAAAATTTTCTTCTTATTTTCATCACATATTATTTCTTCCTTCAGTGATCTGCTTAGAGCATCACTTACAATCATTTTTTCTCCTTCTTGATATTGTATTTTGAAATTAAAATTCGCGAATCTTTCTTTCCAACGTTGGATTCTAGCGGTATCAAAATCTGTTTTATTAAACAGTTCAGTTAATGGCTTATGGTCCACTATCAGGATAAACTCAATCCCAGTAAGATAATATCGCGATTTTTCTATCGACCATAGTGCTGCCAATGCTTCTTTTTCAGTTATTGTATAGTATTTTTCGTGTTTTTTTAAATTCCGCGAAATGTATGCGATCGGTAACTTTTTTTGTCTAAGAATCGCACCTAATCCCGTGTCTGATGCGTCCGTTTCTAATGTGAATTCTCCTGACAAATCAGGTATCGTCAAAGACAGGCTATCTGCCCAAATATTTTTAACTTCCGTAAATATGGATTGATAATTTTCGTTCCAAGTAAACTTTTCCTCTTTGTTCAAAATTTTGTATAAAGATGCCACTTTATCTGCTAGATTTTCAACAAACACTCAATCGTAGTTAATTAAACTCAAAAATATTTGGAGTTGTTTCTTAGACTTTGGCGTTTGATAGTCCGAAATTCCTTGTGATCTTTTTACCGTCGGTCTTATTCTATTATGGCTCAAAATATATCCTAAAAATTCAACTTCTTTTTTGCAGTAAACTCTTTTTTTAAGATTTTCTTTAATTCCGTATTGTTCTAGTTTCTGTAAAACCTTTTGAAAGATATTATCGTGATCTTCCTTGGTTTTACCATAAATAAGTATATCATCGATATATACTTGACATCCGTTGTCGATCAAATCCTCTAGGATAAACATCATCCCTCTTTGAAATATACTCACACTATTTTTATAGCCTTGCGGCATTTTTCTAAATTGATATAAGTGATTGCTGGCTAAAAAAGCTGTTTTTTCTCGATCCTGTGGTTTAATATCCACGTGATAATATCCATCTTCCACATCTATGGTTGAAAAATATTCGTATCCAGCTAATGTACTCAACATTTCTGGTATTTTCGGTATTAAAAATTCATCCAATTGCACCAGATCGTTTAGTCTAGTGAAATCTATGCAGAAACGCAGTTGACCAGTTTTTTTTCTGGTGAGTACAACAGGATGACACCATTTACTTTTACTAGGCTCGATAATACCTTTCTCAAGGTATTGCTTTATTAAAAGTGTGAATTCCTTGCGCTCATTATATGATTTTACCGGTCTTGACCAGCTGATGATTTTATTTGAATCTATTGGTATTTCACAATCTACAGGAAATCTTTTTTGTAATGTGATATTACAGTTCGAATATTTCGTGCTCTGAAGTTTTTTGACTAATGGATAACCAACAATAAGCTGATCAGGATTTTCATCTATTATGTAAAAAGTTTCTTCACTGCACTTTTCTCTGTATTACACATTGAGATTCACTTTGTGCGTTACCTTTAATCCCTACCATCAGCAGATGTGAATTTTTCTAAGCATTTACTTTTTTCTAACTCATCATCGAATAAATAATCACAAGTTTTAAAACCTATAAAATTTTTTGCTGCGCCAGTATCAAATATTGCAGTCATTTTATGGCCGTTCAGCGTTATTTCTCGTTTATCGATATCCAAAGTATCTTCAAAAATGTTATTGATTGCTTGATCATCTTTCTTGATTGTGCACTCATTTGCAAAGTGTCCTTTCTTAAAACATCTAAAACATTTGATATCGCTTTTATCCCGTTTGTAATTACTTCTTATCGCTTTTTTATTTTCACCCGCGTTCAAATTCGTGGTTTTGTCATAAGAAAACGTTCTTTTCGTGTATCTTTCCCAACAAATTATTCGTTCAACAATTTCTGAAATATTATCGTTGGTCGTAAAAAATATTAACATAAGATCTCTTGGAGCCTTCTCATTTCTCAATGTCTTGAGTACTTCCTTTTGATCTATACTTCTGTAATCCACCCAATCCTGTAACCGTAATACGTAGTTACTCCATTTTTCATTGTAATATCTTTTTAAATCAGACAAATTTTGTCCTAAACAATAATTTTTCACCTCTTTTTTAAAACTTTCCCATTCGTCCGTCAATTCCCCGGTTATTCCTTTTTCGTAAAACCAACTTTGAAAATTGCTATCTCCGCACATAGCAACTTTGTGCATCTTTCTACGTAAAGGCAATGAGGTAAATTCTGGCTCTCCTTCTATCATGAAAAACTTTACCAGTATATTTTTTTCCGTCTGGTTTTTGAAGAATATTAGATTTTCATTTCTCCGGTTGTAGCAATAAGCTTGATCGTCGCATCCTACTTTTATAGGATTTTCTTGGCGATCGCCTATTCTAGATATAGGTTCATCTTCTGGATTTTGATATCCAGTGTTGGAAGGCCTTGCCATGGAGATTTTATTTATTCTTTGTTTCTTCTTGTACACCATCCAAATCTAAAATTTTTGACTTTAAATAGACAAATGTCAATCAATGTGATTGACATCTACGTAATACCGATTTCACTTGTCAATTCTAAACCCAAATTAATTATCATTAACAAATTTCATATGCCAAAATGAAACAGCAAAAATTATATTAAAAAAATCAAACCTATATTAATTTTCCGTTAATTCGATTTTTATTTTGAATTTTTGTTTCTAAAGTCATATTATCAACAACTATCATTGATTTTTTAACAGATATATTTTACTAGAGATGCTATTTAGTTAATTTTAAACAATTAAGTCGTCACTAAGAACTATATTAATCTTGCCATCAAACTTTTTTTAAAACAATTTTGTGCTAGTTTAGCTCTGTTTTTCATGCATCATTTTATTGTATATTTTATTCTTAGCTAGAGAATCTATTTCTAAGAGTTTAACTGATAATATTTTGATTCTTAAAAACTGAATATCATCTAGAATAAGTACTTTTTTGAAATATTTTATTATTAATTTATAATTCTACTTCAAGCAATAAATTGTTAGAGAATTCAAGTTTCAGTGAATTAAAGTCGGTTTAAGAGATTCGAGTGATAACGCGTTTAACAAAAATATTATTAAAAATACGAAATAAAACTGTCCTGTAATATTGGGACATTACCATATCTAAAATAAAATTCAAGAACGCTAAAACAATTCATACTGTTATATTTATTTAAATTATTATTTTTGAGGTCATTAAAATAACCACCTTTTATCCTATTTTTATCACTAATATTATTAATGTTGTTACTGTTACTATTGATATTACTACTACTATTACTATGGCTAAATCTGTTAAACATTTTTCTCTCTCTCTTTTTATTTTTTTTAAATTTAAATACCTTTTTGTGATTTTTGTTATCTCTCTGATAATCACGTTCACTAAAAGGAAATATCGTATATTAGAAATTATATTGTAAAAAAAATGTTAAATGTTGTTTTATTAATTTTATTTACTAATTTATATTCCAAACTAAACATTTATTTTATTGGAATATTTAATTAAGGTTTTATGTGGTAATTTATACCACAAAAACATAGTGAAGTATTTAAATTGCTTTTTAAGTAAATTGTTATATTATATTAAATGGGTTTTTAAGATGAACAAATATAATTGTAATATCTCTAAATTGTATAAAAATAATCAAAATTTTTAGAATAATAGTATAACTATACTCTTTTTCTGCTATATTTATTAGGAACACGCTATAATCCTTTGTCAAAGATGTAACAATTTCGAGGAATTCGGTTTTTTATACAAAAAATTGTACCAGTAACTTAAAATTGTTTTGGAAATTCATTAGAACCGAAATAAAAAATATTAGAACTCATTTACAATTTTAAAGCCTCGAAACGTTTTTTCCGTTTGTGTCTTTGATCATCAGAGAAAATTTTTTTTTCAATAAAAACTATGAAAGTTTTGGTTCAATTATAGATCAAACTGCAAATTTATTCCTAAAAACTTCGGAATGTTCGAAAAAATACATGTCTATTGCATTTTTTAAAAATTTTGGTGAATCCTATCACCAGAACCACATCATTTAGTGTATGTGTGATCACGCACTAATGTTAATATCCATGTGGTTGAATTTTCTTCCACATTTTATCTCATCGTTTTCTATTTAAAGGGAACCCAAAAAAAGAATAATAAATAAACAGAGACTCAGAGGTAATTTGAGAGACGGAAATAGTAGTACCAGAGACACCAGCAGGACTAACCCTGGTAGGTACATCAGTATCCTGCTATATTAAGTTATTCATAACAACAGTACCTCTTTTAAGTGTCTTTACATAATTTTCACATACCGTGCCAACATATCACCGTTAGTATGCGGCAAAAACATAAAAAATAATTTTTTTGCATTCATGTATCGCAATAAAACACTATCTTCAGCCAAAGTTACAGTCTAAAAATATACCCGAAACAATAATTTTTTTTAAATGTTTTAATAAGTGTTTTGTTAAACGAAATGCATATGATGGTGTATTTATTTTTATGATTTATATATTTTCTACATCGATGTCCAAAAAAACTGGTAATAAACAAAATTCTATTATTTTAATATTTTTTAGAAAAAATCACCATCTTTTTTTAAATACTTTACAGACACAATGATCTGAAATATAAAGAAATCACCTTTTTAATATTTTTGAGTTCCATAATCACACCTTAAGAAACACAGAAAAGTTGAAAAAACATTTTGTATTTATTTTAAAATCTAAATGTAGTTTTTTTGGTCTATATACAACTTTTGATATTTTTTTACTTCATTGAATTAAGCCAAAATTATAAAAAATTTTTGATCAATGTTATTAATAAAAGTCAATTAATCGTTATTTTGTTCTGATTTATAAGCACATTCATTCAAAAAATGTTCTTCATATGTATATATAAGTTTTTTAAACAAGTAAAGGTTCTAATATAAATAATTTTTTTTTCAACTTAAAATATATAAAGTTTTATTATTTCTTCAATCATGTTAAAAATAAAAAATATATTACACTTTAAAGGATTATACTTTTAAAAAAAGTAGACTCGGTAATCTCAATCACTAAAAAAATAATACAAAAATTTTCAGGATAACTCAATAAAATTAGTATAGAGGGTTGGGACGAGTTGGAGCTTTAGATGAAGACTTGGAAGCTTGATAATTTTTAGAACGAATATTTATTAAAATATAAGCCTATTTATAGGCACCATATCGGTTCGCATCAAATTGCGTTTCAATTTTGCACCAATCAAATATTTATGCTTATCAAATTGATAAGCTTTCTATTGATCATTGGTAAGCCATTATATAGCGAATGGCAGGACAATAACCAATCCGGTGCTTCACCGGGAAACAGCAGAACACCAATGAGCATGAACTAAATGCTCACGTGGGTTTCTGTACCCAACATAGAGCATAAAAACCTTATCTGATTTTTTCATTTATTTATTAAAATCTTTATTTTACAATTTAAAGATTTTTAAGTGTTTAAGAATGTATCATACATGGTACTCGTTATCAATGTTCTTTTTTCAGTTGTTTGTCAGAATATTTGATTTTCTTAAAATAAATTATAGTGGTTTTTTAAATTGAAATGAAAAATTTGCCTTTTAAATATCTTCAATATAATTTATTAAACTTTATCATTACTTATAGATGTAGAAAACCTAGTAGAAAGGTGTAAAAATGCAATAAAGTACGATTAGATATGATTTAAACATAAAATTATAATATTTGTGAATAGGTGTTTTCCAGCTGCTTATCTTTGTTCATGAAAACTTTTAAATTTTTTCTGCTCATTTTAAAAAATAAGAAGCACATTACTGCTTTATATTATGGAGAATAAAATGGTCAATTCGTTTTTTCTATAGTGAGCCATCACTGTTTAGAAGAAGTTATTCCAGTGATATATCTTTTGCTTAAATCTCTATATTGGTTAAAAATAGTGATTTCAGATTTTTTAGATCTTCCATATACTTTTAATGAGGAATGCTTTCCACCTGAAGTCACAATCATAATATGTTCCCTAAATTTGTTGATAAATATTGTTTAAAATAAATTTTAGTGGATCCACGAATTATAATAAAAACAATTGAAAAAAATAATGGTAAAACTAATAAGAAGTGCTTTCTTATGTAGCAGACAAACATAGGTAGCATTTTAACAAAAAAAGAGAAGGATTTCATCAATGTCTAATCACGGTTCTTGGTTTTAAAAAGTCTTTTAGTCCTGTATAGAGTATCGCAATGTAAATTTTTTTAATAAACTATTGCACAAAGAATGTTACTACATAGATATACAACACGATTTGAACTGAACTATAAAAAAGATTTGGTAATTGAAACAATTTGTGATGGCATTTAACTTTTTAAAATTTTTTATTCTCAAGATAAATTTTTTTAATGTTCTATGATAAATAATATATCAATTTTGTGCAAAATTCTATCTATAAAATTACTATAAAACTTACGTCTATTATTATGTTATAATTTTTTATAAATTCAATTTTTTTGGTTTTGCTGGAATATAAAAATATAAATATCGCGTGAATTTAGGCTTGAAAATTGTCAAAATGATAATAAATACTTCTTTGGTTATATTATGTGGATAATTATCTACATTGCGTAATTTAATCGAACGCCTAAAAAACAAAATTGTAAAATTTCCAATAAATAAAACATTTTGAATTAAAATAGTAGCCTTTAAAAGTTACAATAAATTTTAAGGCAAATAACACGAAAGAACTGCAGATAGATTTTTAATCAACATAAAACTAGACGATCTTAAATATTTCTAACTTTTTCTTTCTGTGGTTCTTGCAACAAAATATTGCCAAAAAAGTCATTTCTGTAAAAATAGGGTTTTTTAATTTACAACAGTTTTTTATTTTGCGATTTGTTTGTTAAAAATTTTTATCTATCTTTATAAAGAGCAATAAATATTTTTAGGAAACTGTAAAATTCTGAAAGACCTATTTATGAAAATGTTTCTGTATAAAATAAAATATTTTCAACAGATTGCATTAAAAGAAATTTTTTTAAATTTTTGTAAATGGCGTTTTTTGAAAAAATTAATGTTATATAGTAAGAAAAAATTATGTTATTATTAAAACAATATAATTATATGAACTTAAAATATTGTTTTAATTTTGTTCTGAAACTTGGATAAATGTATTATAAATGATTTCTCTTCAAAAAATATACAATCCTTTTGATTGGCATCAATTAACATACAAACACATGAAACATTTTCTAAAATGTGATTAATTACTGAAAAATATATGTTTTTATTGTTTCTTTTTGTTAATATTGTCTATTAATTCAAAAAATCTATTCTGATCTTTTGAATTTAGGGTTTAATTAAAAACAAAATTAGCACATAGCCTAAAATAAATAGAATTATACATTTTTTAATCTGGTAATAATTCGTTTATTCCCGATTCAAAATTTTTCAAAATTATTTTATATTTATAAAATAACAAAATTCAATGCAGTTCCTTTTCTTTAATTTCTAAACTTTATTTCCACTGTGATTCATATATAAAAAACTAGGTTAGATGTCATATTTAAAAAATGTAATGGTTTCGTTCAAGATAAAACATCATGAAAATGAAAATGTTTATTTTTAATTAAAGTTGCGAACCGCAAATTTTGATGGATTTTTTGGTTAATCTTTACGTTTTTTTCTAGATAGCTTATGAATATTAGACAAAAATTTTATTTATGTTCAATATTTCGTGAATTGATATATTTAAATACATAAATACTTATGCAGGTAATAGCAAAAAAAATGTATGAAAAACATTTAAGATATGTTTTCTAGTGTGTTATATTCTGCTTAATCATAGAAACTGTAAATTTATGATATTATTTTTTCCATTTGTCGCAAATTTTCGTTTTATCCATACTTTTTTTTATTAACTTTAGTTTGTCATCATTTTTTGTATTTTTTTTATTTTTGATGATTCTTACAACATTGTTGTGCTAAAATAAATATCGCATAATATTTTTTTATGTAGTAATACTGTTTTAATTTACAAATTTAATTTTCCTGAAAAATTAACTTTACATGACGAATTCTTGCTATTTATATCAAATAATTGAAGGAATTTTACTTTATGCAAATGATTTACGTTTTTTAAGTGCTATCGCGAATAGATATATGCTATTTTTTATTTGAACCTTTGAAAAAATATTAACAAGTTGAAAATGCCAAAGGTTTACTTATTTGTGTTTTCCTTTATCTTGAGACAGATATTTTTAGAAAAATTTTGGTATCATGATAGTAAATTCAAATTTAAATTTAGTCATAAATTGTAAAATTTAATTTAAATGTTGATCAACTAAAACTAGATCAATTAATTTTTTTAAAGTATAAATTTATGAAAATATGCGAAGCTTATGAAAAGCACACAGTTTTAACAGCAATTTTTTAATAAATATATTTATGTAGATAAAAGATCAGAGAAGCAAAATTTTTGGCATACTAACTCTTAAATGCTTATGTTTTACTACATTTTAATATTTTTATCCTAAATAAATTCTATAAGCAGTTTTGTAACCTTTACCAATAAATCGGATATACATTTTTTATTAATCGTTTTTATAAAATGACGTTTTATCATTATATTTGACACGAGCATTTTTTGAAAAAAAAATGATTTTTGCTCAAAAATTAATTATAATGTTTTTGACTTTATTGTATAAATACCTTTATCGTTTTTAAAAATCAAAATGTTTGTTCTTAGCGCACTAATGCAAATATTTGAAATTTTTATGATAGCTTGTGTGGGGATCCCGGATGGCGATTTTTCGAAATATCTGTGTGAAAAGATGTAATGTATGTTTTTTTATACATTCCTCGTAGTTTTTAAGTAAAATGGAGAAAAAACATTTTATAATTGTTGTTTATCAATATTTTTAAATGAAATAAATTATTTGATGCATAAATATCCTATTTTTATCATGTCAAATATTTTGACAGTTATCCTTTTAAATTTTTATTTTTTTTGATATTGTCAAATTAAATAAATAAAATTGATCATAAAATATTGTTGGTTGCATGTCAAAATTTAGTATAAGATGAAGTCTGACATTTTAGTAAAAATGATCAAAATATTGATTGCTCTAAAACACAGCTTTAAAACTATCTAAAGTCTTTATTTATTAAAATTATGCGAAACTTAAAACAACATAATCTATTTTCTTACTTATCTAATGCCTTATAACCCAACAATAATTAAAGAAATATCAAGTTATTTTATGTTATCTATATGTTTATTCCGAATTTTTATATAATATATTTATATATTATCAAATAAATTACTTCCCTTTTTTTTCAGAATTATTTGCTTTCTCTGGGTTTTAACTAACTAGTCTTCTAAACAAACTAGTGTTAATTTTTCAAAATTTTTGTAGTAGAAGATTTCAGCCTTACAAGATTTGCATTTTAAACGTTTAGATTGGTGATCTGTATGCTCTCTCACAACTTGTTCATGTAAATTTTCTGCACAAAAAACAAAAAATTTAAGATCTAAAAAATCTGTATATGAATCTTTATGTTTCCTTATGCATATCCTAAGAAAATGTTATTAAATAAGATAGAAAAATATGTAAACTGATGCGTAAAAAATGTTATTTTTTGTTGATAGAAATTAATTAATATATAAAAAACAAGGTATCAACAAGATTAAAGTGATTTTTTTTATGTTTTATTGTTTATATTATATTTAATTTGTAATTTAATATACTTAATGAATAATCTTATATTTTGCTTTAATTTATTTACAAATGACTGTCATTTTTAGTTTTGGTGTGAAAACAATAAAATATTATAAGAATAACATTTTTATTAAGATTTCTTTATTAAATACTTAGATAACCACATTAGTACGCGCTTTGCATTTTTTTTTCTATTTCATGTATCTTAGTTTTACTTTTAAGGCTTTCTGATTTTTAATATTTACAATAAAAAATACGAAAGATAAATTTGGTTTAAGTTTATTCATCATTATACTTGAATTTACATTTTTTTTGACGTTCGATTCGCGGTAAAATCAGTAATATTTGAAAAAAAAAATTTTTTGATCGAATATAACACATAAAAAACGTGCTAGAAAGCCATTTGTACTAAACATATTATAAGTGGAATAAAGGGAAGTTTTCACTTAAAAATTACTGATGTTCATTAGTGTATAAGATAAAAAATGATGTCAAGTATATACACGAAAGATTTAGTTGCAACAAAAATTAATATTATAAATAAATTTGTGGAATCCATGTATACTTTATATGACGCTAAAAATTTTGATAGTAAAATAAATAGATTTGGTTGCGCAATCTTAGCAGAAAGTAGTACAGACTTTAAAAAATATGTTTTTACTGCTTGTTTGGTTTTTTTTTCTTTTTTCAAAAAAATTAGTTGTGTATAAATTATATCATAAAGTCTCAATGTATCAAAATTAGAAAAAATTTTTCATCGATATTTTTTAGTGTTCTGAGCTAAATATTGTCAATCTTTAAAGTACTGTAAATGTTTGGAATTTTTTTTCTAACTTTGAGAAAACCGCTAGTAATTTTAAAAACTTATTTATCAAATTATAGTGATCCCTTTTGCATAATGCCTTTACAAGTTAAAGTCCTTTCTATTTTTTTTCTAAGATATATAAAATTACATAAGAAATTTTTAAATAATTCTAAAGATAAAATTCCCTCTTCAAACTTTAATTGCTTGATTTGTTGTGTTTGAGTAGTTTTTAATAACGATGCTTCAAATTTTTTGATAAATTTTAATGAATTATTTTCCGTGTATCCTGAAAATAAAAAGGTTTACAAAATCATTTTGAAATCGATCATAAAAATGGAAATGAGTTAATTATTTTTTATTGAAGAATTAGACAAGAAACATAAATTTAACAAAAATTTAAAGCGTAAAAAAACTTTAAATTTGCAATTTGTGAAGATTGTTACATATTTCATTTTTAAATCGGAATTTAGCATATATTCTTTATGATTGTATAAAATACAAAAAAACAATAGGTTAAATCAAATATAGTATAATATCAATATTTACGATATAGTATAATTGTTAATTTTTTCATAACCGCATAAAATTATCAAATGCAGAACAGAGCGAAAAAGTGTTTAATAATAAGCGGTTTTATATGAGATTATAAATTTTACCGCGATATAAAAATAAATATAAAAATATTGTTTTTACTTTTTAAAATTTACTTGATTTTAAAAATTAAATGATAAAACTATAAAAGATACTTATATTTTAAGAAATGTAATAAGAAAATATAGAATTTAAATATAACACTATCTATTTTAGAACAGAATACTTTATAATGATGATATTATTATTTTATTTTTAATATAAACACCTTTATTAGATTCAATCTTTACATTGTCTTCTGCTTCATATTTATGCTCAAATAATTATTTTAAGTATGATAAACGTATTTTATCAAAAAAAATGTTATTAACGATTAATAAAATTTTCTTTTTTTATCTAAGCAACAGGGTTTTTCAACTAAAACAAGAAAATTAAAAATGAATTAAGAAAAAATATTTCTTTGAAACAACGTAATACAACATTCAATTTAAATTTTAATGAATATCAATAAAGACAATCTGAAAAATAAGAATATATAAATTTTTATTGTTTAATTTTATAAAAAATTAAATAAAATTTTTTTGAAGTTATATTTATTTAAAAAAATAAAAATTTGTTTTTAAAAGGAAAAAAATGTTTTCTTGCATTTCGTGCAAAATTTACTTGCAATTTGAGCTTTAATCAGAAAATATTTGATTTCTTCAAGCATTTTTTTATTTAACTGCAATCATAATAATTGTCGAAGTTGGCTAGTAAATTCATAGTAAAATATTTTTTAGTTATTTATTTATTTTTTTATGACATTTTAATTGATCCTTTAAATGTAGGAATGAATTGATTTGTAAAATAGAAAAAATCATTACTATGCAAATTTTGAAGACTATAGCATTTCTTACATATTAAAAAAAAATGTTTTTTGATTTTAATATTAGAAAATAGTTCTTTTTTAATTAGATATATAATATTGAGGCATAAAGTTTATTTTTAAAACCATTGTATAATTTTTTCATAGTATTAATTCGATGCAAATTTTGATTGAAAGAACTTCATCCTTTTTTTGATTTTTGGTTGTTTGAATTATTTATAGAAGCAAAACTTGACAAATTCACCCTGTAATTAAAATTTTTCTTTAAAAAATTTTTGTATTTTTTATAATTTTATTTTATGATTATCGTTCCCGATTTCTTGTGTATAATTTTTCTATTTATAGCTTCTATAGCAACAAGATTTAGCACTAAATTTCTTATTTATCACCGTATTCTTTCATTTTTTATTTACCGTCGTTTAATGTGGCGAATATCGCAAAAAACGAATTTTTCTACCAATAAATTGAATCATAAATTCAAATTAATATATATTTAACCGTAATAAAAAAAATATACAACAAAATAAGAACATATTTTCGGAAATGTCACAAAGGAAAAAATTCTAATAAATATTTAAATTTTTATTTAAAGTAAATCTTCTAATAAAAATTATGAAAGCCAATTTAATGATATATAAAACCATTAAAATTTTTATTGCAATAAAATATAAATTCCAATCTAAAAAGTGTGATACTGAAAAAAATTATGAGTATTTGATATTGAAACAATTTCTAGTTATATTTAATCACCAATTTCCAAATTATCAATAACATTTATAACTATATCTTTGGTTATTTCGTTTCCATTTGAAACATCATAACAAATTGTTGCCAAAAAAGAGGTTATTAAAACCGAGCATTCAGCTAATTTATCCGCAACACCTTTCTGAAAATGTATTTTTTCATCTTGTTTATGTACTAAATCTTTTACAAGTTTTTTAGAAATTTTTAGCTCTTCTAATGTTCTTTCTCTTATTTTTTTAGCCATCCAAATATTTTTGGTTTTTTTTAAATATTGAAATAATAATGCTTTAATTATTGAAAGGAAAATTTAGGATAGTTATGATTATTTATTAGTGAAAAGACAGGAACAAAAAATTCTATTTTTATTTTAAAATAAAAATTAATATAAGACGAGTTTTAAATTTACGTTTGAAATGAGAAAATAATAGAGTCTATCGGGTTTTTTGCAATTGTTTAATTAATTCGTGGTTGTTATTTATATTATTTAAATGCTTTTTTTTAACAATTTTTTCTCTTTAAATATTTATGATTTCAAAATTTATTATTAGAAAATAAATTCATTTAAGATTATTTACTCCGTTGTAAAATGAAGCTAAATGAAAGAATGTAAATATTTTTTTATAAATTATAAAAAAACATTTGATAATTTAATAAATGGTTATTAAAGCTTATTATTGAATATTTATTTTTTTAGCACAAGTTTTTGTTTATTTGTTTTGATTTGCATGTTTTTCTGATAATTTTTATCAACTTGTTATTTCAATTCTTTACCTGGTTTGATAAATATGTACAAATTTAATTTTTATGATTAATTCATAATCAAAAATATTTGTTATTAGTTATTTTATCCACCAAAAATATATACTTTATAAATTTTTAAATAATAAGCTTGAATTTGATATTTTATATTTTAACCATGGTACCCTATTCAATGTGCTTAAAACACATTCAATCAATAATACATAACTTCTATTATTCTATAACGAATTCATTAAAATTGTAATTATTTAAACAGTATATTTCAGTAAATTGCGATGGAAATTCTTTGGTAGGCGAAATTTTTGAAGTAATCGAAGTTAAAATATCAAGTAAAAATTTTGATTTTCATTGTATATCAATTTGAAAAAAAAGATGTTGTTGTATACTAACATATATGGGAAATTTTTGAATTGAAAGTGTTCTTTTATGGTAAATTGTAAAAATTGGTATTGAACCAGTTTAATAATAATTTGAAAAGATTTGACACAATTTGAAAGAATTTTCATAGAAGAATACAGTAAAAATATTTAATCTAAAGCCCTAAAAGTATTTATTTTTCATTAAAATTAATAATGAACAACACTAACTCTTTTATTTTTGCAAATAACAATATTTTGTAGACAGCTCATATTTTACATAAATTAATAGAAAGAAAACAAAATTTTGTATTGAATTATATTATTCAAACAAATAATATCTTATGAATACCACAGTTGTGCTGTTTTTTTTATTTGCTAATATTATTGTATTATCTTTTTTTGAAATTCATCATGATTCTAATTGTTTCGAATTTAGATTCTATTTTCCTTTTGTGGTATAAATACTACAAAGATCGTAAATACAATTGAAACAATTTTATTTATTTATTATTTGGACGAATAGACTTATATATTAGTCTTTTAAAAATAAAGATTAAAAATATTCTTAATTAACAAATTAAAGAAATTGTATACATAAATTTATAATATAAAAATATTTAATCTTAAAATTAGTGATTTTTTAAAGATAAGAAAAAATCATGAATAATTATTTAAATGAATCAAAATAATAAAAAAAAAGGTAGAATGTATAACAAGTTTAATAAAAATAGTAGTAGTATAAATAGCAATATTGGAAAGTATAGTTGAATAGTAATAGCAATTACAATAGTATCAATAGTGTTGATGTTTATAATAACCAAAAATGTAATAAACGTTAAGTTAATAAATTACAAAAACAAAAAACTTTTAGTATATTAAAACTCTATTTGCAAAATTTATATGTTACTTTGTTACAGGACACCTTTATTCGCTCATTATAACTCGCATAATTCAAAACTTAAATTTTTTATATTTAAATCAACAATATCGGGGGAATAAATTTAAAATTTATAGCCCCACATTTATTGATTTATATAAGTTTTGGTTTATGGTGAAAATTTTTTCTTTATCAATTTACAAATCATAAGTTTCTTATATAAAAAAATTAGGAAAATTCAAATTTTTATTATTTATAACCTCACAATAATAAATAGAATGGTTTAATTTATATTTAGAGAAAAAATCAATTTTTTTGCTTTGTCGATTGTGGATTTATTTTGATAAAAATGATTATTTATAAAAAAAAAAGATGTTATTATTATTATTTTTAGTCTATGTATAAAAATTAATAAAATTTATATAAGGTTTTATATAAATGTAAAGATTGACTTTATGACATTTTATCTCTTTAGAACATTAAATTGTAAAATCTAGTAGAAATTGTAAATATGCTAAATTTATCTTTTGAATAATTTTAAAAAAGATCTATTAATTGCGAGAAATAAGCAACAAAAAATAATATAAACAATTCGAAGAATTTTTTTTATCGATTATCAAATGTATTTTTGAAAAATTATTCATTTTTTTAATAATAAAAACCGCATATTCATAATAATTTTGTTTATCATTTTGGAATTTTTTTTTGTTTTGATGAAATTAGGATCACACAATGATTTTATAAAGTAAAAATAAATTATTTTTTATATTCTTAACTTTTAGTATTTAAATAATCATTTTAAAAATAATCAATTAATTGTGAAGAACAATAATTTAAAACTCTGAATCTGAACAAGTTTAACCAGTGTATTTAAAGGAATAAATTTAAACACTCTGTCTTCAAAATGTTTATGAACATTTAATAAGAAGAAATCAACAAACAAAATCAAAACTTTATTCTAAAGAAAAAAAGGAAATTTTTTAAATCGGAAACGAACTAAAATGAAAAATCCATGATTAATGAAATTCTGAAAATATAGAATTATGAACAAACAAACAGAATTTCAGAGAACAGAAAATCAATGTAATAGCAGGATGTAAAGCCTGTTGACTGATAGCATTAAACCAGAATCGTCATCGAACATTTTTAGTAAAAACTATTTAATTTTTTTATTTAAGTCATATATGAGATATTATAAATAGAATAACAAAAAAGTCATATATTTACAAAATATTTCTGCAATACAAATTTAAAATATGATATTCCGACATAAATATTCATGTAAATAAAAATTCTTGTAATAATAAAAATGTATTTGGGTTGTTAAAGAATCTATAGGTATTGTTATATATGATTTATAAATGTTGAATAAAAAGTAGTTTTCTGTCAAATATTTATTAAAATAATCGTTGTTCTTGTTTTTTTACGCTATACCATGGTAAATTCTTATCTAACTTTTTTGGCGATCAGGTTCTGACTTAAGTGTGTTGCTCGTCGTTTCATTCACTTCTTTTTTATCTAGGGTTTATATTTTATAGCCTTTTCATTCTCAGATTCCTTTCTATAATCTGATTGATTATTTTATTTTTCGTTTTTCATTGACATTTCAATTTCCAGAATATAAAATGATTTTTTCCGCAATATATATACACAAGAGTTTTTATTGTTTATAAATCAAAAATTCTTAATACTATAATTTTACTCTATAAAATAGCCATTTTTTATATTTAGTTTAAGAAATCTATATAAAAAAGCGGTTTTCCTTTATTCATTACGATTTATATTTAAATTGGTAATTTCTGAATTCTTTATTTTATATCTAACGAAATTTTTGCAAACATCTTAGCAGATTAATTTCTATCAAAAATATAAAAATGCCATAATAAGCTATATGACTTAAAAAAGGCAAAACAGCATTTGAGATTGCGTAGTGTAGTTTAATTTCTTGGTTTTTAAGAACTTCTGATTAAATTTGGTAAAATATCAGAGTTAAACACACAAAATTTTAATTTTACCAATTGGATTTAAATCCTCGCGGATATTTTAGAATAGAAATTAAATTTATCATATAAATAAAGGCAAAATGTTTTGGTAAAAATTTAGGGCAATCAATCAAATTGACTAATAATACTTTGATTTGTTTCGGAAAAATACAAGTGGAACTTTATTTGTGTTCTTTCTATGTCATTTTTTATATCACTATGTATGGCGATTGGTATCACCTTTATTATTTAAGAAAAATAAGTATAAGTTTCTATGACAAAATGTAAAAGAATTAGTATTATCAGAATACTTAATATAATTATTGGCTATACTGTGAAATATTGTGTATTTTCCAAGGTTTATTGTTTTAGAAATTTCTCTTTTTGTTGGGGTTACAAAAGTGGGAATTTTATTTATACTAAAGTATTTTCTGAAAAAATCATGTCTAGAGCAAAAAACCATAGAAGCACAAATGATATATTTAAACCTAGATATCGTTGGTTAAGATATTTTGTAAAATCATATTTTAAAATATTTTATTAAAAATTTTTTGAAAAATATTTAATATTCATTTTTAATGTATTATCAATTTTTTTGCAGCTATCATCACCAATTCATAATCGTTTAAATTCTTAAATATCAAAAATTATTGCGGCACTGTGAAAACATCTCCAGCAAATGTTATATAAAAATTAAAATAGATATGCAATTTTTTAAATAATGAAAATCTAATTACTGTTTACTTTACGATTATAGTTTCATTATTAGTGTTGCTTTTTATTCTTTGTTTTAGTACATGTATTATCGATTTAGAAGAAAATATTTTAACGTAAATATAGATTAAAACATTGTAATACATCTTTATTCTTATAAAAAAAATCTTAATAAGTGTGTCATAATTATAGTTAACTCGGCAAATTCTTAACTTTCTAAACACATCAAAAAAGATTAAAAAACAAACAATAAACGATGAAAAATATCCTAAAAATTTAATGCAGAAAAATTATAGCCCAGGCCAAAAAATTCTGCATAAGTGTTAAAAATTCATGTATAAAAATACTACAAAACCTTTATTTTTTTTATAATATTTTTGCTGTTTTATATTGTAATATTTCTATGTTATGATTCATTTAATTTAACAATAAAAATAATAAGTGATAAAATTAACAGAATAATATAGATTTTTAGGAATTCTAAGGATCGCAGTGATCTTCGGACAATGTGTTATAAATATAATGCATGTCGTCAGAGAATAATTGTGAAATCAGTAATTTACCCGGAGGAAGACAATCAGACAAAGTAAGCAGAAAGGCAACGATCATTTATAAAATAAATCGAGAGGATCATAATATAAATAAAAGATAACAAAACATTCACACTATTACTTTTTAATATGTTTTTTTTATTTTCGCAATATTTAAAACATGATTTATTTCAATAGTAAGGCAGGAAGTCGATTCGCTATCAACCGACTAACTTTAAAATATATATGTATGAGTAAAAAAATTATCGTAATCTATTTTAATGTGATTTGAATAAATTGTCATTAATAAATTTAATATCTAAGAGAAGTGACTTAGGGTTAACTATGGAAAAAAAATTTTTCATTGATTATATAAAAAAACCGTAATATAATATTGAAATATTAATTAAACTTGATGATTGATGAAATTTTTACAGAAAAATTTGT
Organism: Edhazardia aedis USNM 41457; assembly: GCA_000230595.3. NCBI lineage: Eukaryota > Fungi > Microsporidia > Culicosporidae > Edhazardia > Edhazardia aedis. The sequence goes on along the minus strand of AFBI03000016.1, from coordinate 384,804 downwards.
AAAAAGATTATATTTTTAAATAAATATGCACAAAAAACTATTTTTACAATCATTTTCAAATTCTAATTTTCTTTTTCTGTCCAACATTTAGCTAAGCAAAAATTAGCCACGAAACAAAGCTTCAATATATTGATCTTTAATTGTTTTACAAAAATAAAATGATTTGATCTCTTTGTTATAAATAAAAATGGCGCGTAAAAACTCTAAAAACGCAATATTAAAATGAGACTAATAAAGAATGATTTTCCGCGAAAAAAACAACCACAAAATTCACCATTATTATATTATTATTGTAAAAAATTTATGAAGCGAATTCTATTGACTGCTAATTATATTTTTGTTTTATTCTTTTCGCACAACAAAACTTATCTAAAAAATATTCACATATTAAAAACGAAATCAAGTAAAAAATCTGAAAAATTTTTTGTATGCATGTTTTTATACATTTAATGTATATATACGTGTGTGTTAGTTTTGTAATAAAAATTATTAACATTTTTGTCTTTTTTAAAAGTTAAATAATATTATTTCTTTGAAATCTAAATATTATAAATAAACTTTCAAATAGCGTACAATTCTAAAGCAAAATTTATAATGTGAACGAAAGAAATAAAAAAATATATTTTTTTTACTTTGATAATGCATTTATAAATTTTGTAATTCATGGAAAAGTAAATATGAAATTTATTTTTTTATTAATGTAGTTCTCTATATATTTTCTTTTGTTATTCAGTTTTTTTTTAAGAGTAAAAATTTTTATCAATAAAACATTGGATATTCCGTGCACCTAGTAAATTTTAACATGAGAGATTAGGACAAAAATGTATTTTTAAACAAAATTTTTAAATAATGACGATATATGTCTAACTATCAAAGTAGCATGTTTTACATGGATAAAAAACAATTATATTTGCGGGAAGCGCTAAAAATACTTTTGTGTCCAAAATAGTTCTCAAGAAGAGATAGACAAGTATTTTGGTTATATCGATATAAATTAGAATTCTTATAAATTTTATTATTAGTATTAAAATCAAAATTATAATTGTTATTCATTTTTTATTATTTTATTTTCTTAATACTGCTTTTTTAGATGAAGCATAACTAATTTAAAACATTTACCTTTTTAGTAGTTTTCTAGATTTTAGATAATCAATCATTACACATTTCTAAAAATGTCAAAAACCAATTAATCTCTTATCTATTGACACCCTAAAATGGTAAATTAGAAAAAAAAACTAATTATTTTTGTTTCTAATGCAACAATATTAAAATTGGATTTTGAATTCACTTCTATTTTAATAAAATCTGTACATCTAATTTTTTAAAAAAAATAATATATGCTTGAATTTTTATATAAAATTTTTTTAAAATGTTTCAAATATACTATTTCCACATTTGTTATTAATTGAGATGGATCTAAATTGGAATATTTTATTGAATGCTTATATAAAATCGTGTCTAATTAAAGACAAATCTTATAAATTTTTATCAAACTTGTTTTCTTTCTAAAGACAGAAAACAAGAATTTCATTAATAAATCAAGCCTCTATCAAAAATAAAAAAGATTACGCTTTAAAACAAGTCTAAAACATCAAGTCAAAAGAATCATTTACAATTATAGTGATAAATAATAACAAATCAAATAATATTGCGAAAGTTTCGCAAATGAAATTTTTATTGATATTATTATAGTCATGAATAATAAATTAAATTTGTAATATCTTATTGAAAATAACTTGCACCCAACACTTTTATTCTGTATACACAAATATAACCTTTTTTTTGTATTTATTCACATCAGAATTTCCATTAATACTTTGAATGTTCTCTATTTTTTTATATGATAAAAAATAAAAAATAACAAATATAAATCAAAATTTCTACAAATTGTAAGAAAATAATATAAAAAATTATTTTTAAAGTGTTTGATTGTTAAATTTTCAGTATTTACACAGATTTTTCGATTTTTATGAAACTTGTTATATTTGTTTTTTTAATTAAACACTTTTCTTCATCTAAATGTGCATATGATAAAACGATATAGATATAGTATTTATTGAATTGCTCTTTATAAAATCAATCAGTCCAACGATTTATCAAATACAAATTAAATACGTTTTTCAATTTTTCGATTTTTTTTATTATGATCCAAATATGATACGTATAAAATAACATTAAAAACCAAACCAATCAATATATTTTCAATAACATTCTATACGTTGACAATCAAGGTGGCATATGTAGATATATAAGAAAAAAATATAACAAAAATCATATATGATATTATAATAGCAATTTTGCAATATAAAAATATTCTTTTTTAACTATAATTGCACAGAAAAATATAAAATTATTTTCAGATTTAAATTTTTTGATTTTAAAGGTGTTTTCTATATTTATTCTGTATATTTTTTCTCGTTTTCAAGTTTGTTATGTACAGATTTAGGAAAACTGTTTAATGATAAATTTTTTTTATTAGCACTTATTATTATGATTGTAAATTCTTATAGATACATTCGCGTACTAAAATATATAATTTTCTATGAAAGATAACCAAAAACATGTTTTTTCTCATGTAAACGTATCAAATCATGCGTATTTATGTTAAAGATGTATTTTTTAAAATGTTTAGTTTTTATTTGCTTAGAATAATTTTTTTTCGGATTTTAGAAATTTTTGCCATTAATTATTGTAGATATTATAAATACAAAGAAAAGATAAATGATGATATGAAATTAAAACAATTAATCAAATGTAGTTTAGTAATATATGTTCAAATTATGTTCAAATAACGCTTATTTTCATTTTTATACACATATAAATTTTGGTTCAGCACTCTTTAGAGTACATAAGACTATATAAAATTGTAAATTTTTTTAAAATATATTATGCTTATTTTTATTTAACAAAAAACTTACTAATATGTTTCATAACGATTTATAAGCGATCGAATATATATTAAAAATTGATCTAATGCCTAAACTGTAAATTATAACGTTATTTACATGGAATACAATATGTATATGTTAGAAAGTATAATTAAGGAAAATAGTTTACAGAAATTTTATTTTTGTTAATAGATAAAATTTCCTTTATTACACATTAATTTTATTTGACGTAAGTAGTTTCAAGTGTATGTTTTTCACAAATCAAGGTCTAGCAATTTTAGAAGCTACATTCCCAAGATATTAACTATTGTGAAAAGTTCTATTTTCACAGAAACACTGTTCTTATAAGCATTGGGATTTTTTTTTGAAAAAGGAATAATGAAATCTCTTTGTACTATATAAAAACACGTTGTTGTATCCACAAGATGTGCAGAAGAGTATAGGACGAGAATACAATGTCTTTGCTGCTTATGAACTACTTAATTAATTTAGGAAAACAATACTATTGCGTTTAAAAAAAACTTTACCTCACTTTGTTATTACCACCTTTTTTAAGCCTATATTGAAGAATTCTCATTGAATATGGCGAAGAGATTAAACAAAACGCATTATTAGTATTTAAATCTGGTCAAAAATACATATAAAAGGGTCTTTAAAAATTTATGTTTTATAAAAATAGATGTAATGTGTTTAAATAATTATTTTTCTGGATAATTCATTTTCACGGCTTTTTTCTTGATTCTTAATCATTCTCAATGTAGTTCTATTCCTTTTGTAATAACTTTTCTATTTTTTAATGTTAGAATCCAATTCAGAAATCACAATTACCTATACTTTTCTCAAAAAAAAATAGAATTCTGTATTTAAACTGATAAAGATGCTCAACCAATCATTATATTTCTTTTATTGTATTAGTATAATCAAAATCTTATTTCTATTAAAAGATTCAATAAAATATCACAGTATCAATCAAATTTAATATTATAAGTTGGTTAATTTTTTAAAAAAACTTTCAACTTTAGCAAATATTAAAACCAATAGAACGAAATTTGTGGTCAAAAAATGTTCAAATGATAGAAAAATGTTTTTTTATAGTAATGAGATAGAATATATACTAAATCTAATTATGAATGTGAAGTTTTTTATAATTTTTTTTAAATAATTGGTGTTTAAATACACTTTCTGCAAAAATAATATTTTATGTTTTTTTAACAATTTAATATCAGTTCACAGTTGAAAGTCGTGTTTTGTGCTAAAACTGAGATATAGAAACATTATTTGTATATGTAACCAAATATTCCCATTGATTGCTCATAACATATATAAATTTTTATAAAATAGGTTAGAATTTTTTTTGGTAAAACATGCTATCTTAAATCATTAAAGTTGACGCATTAAGTAACCGTATCGGATATAAAGAAAAATTAGGACCACATTTATTCCATATTTCTAATAAAAAAAAATTATTATTAGTGATTATTAATTTAGGATTTTATTAGAAACAACTTTTGGAAATTTTTAAAGACATTTTTCTTTAATATTTTGTTGATTTCTTTATCTTTTGTTCAAAAAATCGATGTTAAGATTATATTATTTATCCGTAGTTTAATGGATGCTATTTAATTTTTTTACAGAAAATTAATAAAAAATTCATTTTAAGCACACTTCTATACCAAACTAGAATACCCCAACTTTAAAAAAAACATACTCAAGTCTAATAATAAGAAAATGTAGTGAAATTATTTTTTTATTTTATTTTTTGTTTGTTGAAATATCAATAAAAAAAATGATTGATATTACCACTTGATAAATTTGATTTGTGAAGCAAACCAAAAACAACATATTTTTTTAAAAAGAGTAAATGTGCAAATTAAAATATAAAATATAAATTTAGGATTGTTTTTTTATATAAAATCAAAACCAATATTATATTATTGATAGCATATCAATTTATTAAGTATCATCCAACATATATAATTCATAATATAAAATAAAACATCAATAAGAACATCATAAACAGCTTTCATGTTTGAAATTCATCATTTTTATTTTTATTTTTGTTTAATTATAATTATTAAGACAGTTTTTTTTATTACTTTATCAAAAGTATACTCTGATTAATTATGTGCCTAATTTCTAAGAATAAATAAATGCACCTATTTTTAAAGTTTTTTTTGGAATTGATGTGAGGTATAACTGGTAATTTTTATATTTATGATAGAATTATTTTAAAAATTTTATATTTACAATTTAATAGTAAGATAATCACTATTTACTCTATAAATATTTTCCTATGTATATGTTTTAGCTTTATCTGAAAAAAATATTTCTTCTCAAAAATTTATGTGTAAAAAAGAAATTTACTCTCGCCAAAATTCAAAACTTTGCGTTAAAATAACTATATAATATATTTTTGAAGAATCTTATAATCTTAATGAAACTTTATGTTACGCAAGCAAAGTTAGCAATTTGAAAAATCAAAAAAAGAAAAGATATAATAATTACAAATTATAAAAAGAAAAATAAACGTCTTTTGTATTTTTTGAAGGCCTAGGTTAATGAAATTGGACTTTTGTTTTGATTTTAATGTAAATTATCGATTTTTCAAAAATGCTGAAATATAAAATCGATAGAGATTGCAATTTATATCCAACTAACTAACAAAATATGAAAGTTGAAAAATATTGCTATAAATTAAAAAACATAATATTTATTCAAATTTTTTCCAAAGAAATATAGTAGATAAAAAAAAAAGAAAAGCTTTTTTTCGTTTATTATATAAAATTTTACAATTTATTTTGTTTTGAAATTTCTTTATTACAAAAACCATTAGTTTTAAAACATTAATAGAAAAATGATTCGGATCATAATTAATTGTAGTTTTATTATGAATAATATTACTATATTATAGTCGATCAGACTGATAAATTAATTGAATTAATATTTAAAACACAAAATAAAAAAAAGTAAAAACTATTATCCTAATTTTCATACCTAAATAATTAAACTGTGATTATTAATAAAAAATATATTTTATTATTATTCATGCACCCTAATAAAGAAAAAAATGTTTCCTCCGAGGTTCGAACTCGGTACCTTCAGATCTTCAGTCTGACGCTCTTCCAAATGAGCTAAGGAAACTTGAAACTTTGAATAAATATTTATAAATACTTTATAATTATGAATAACAAAAGCAAAAAGAATATGGCAATAAAAATGAAAATAGTGAAATGTACTATTAGCACTAATGAATAACAAAACAAAGATAATAGTATGTAAAGCCACATAAAAAAAAACCAACGCATAGAATAAAATCAAATATGTCAGCGAAAATGTAGAATGAATAATAAAGAATAAAGAGAATGAAGCCTGCTAAATCAACAATACAGTAAAAAATAACAAAGACAATAATATTTATAATTATATGAAAATATTCTTATTAAATATATTGAAAAGAAAACAGTTATAAATTACTGATATTCTAAAATAACCCACTCACACAATTACAAGAAATGGACGACTTCAAAGAACGAAAGCTGACAAACCCGTCTGAAAAGCCAAACTTTAATGCATGGTATGACTGTGGAATTGAAGGTGAAGCACTCAAGCTGGCACACCAGAAAATAGAAAAAGACAACAAAAACATTCCACAGAAAACCGAAAAAAGCGATTCCCGCAGATCGTGGGATATTTTCTATAAAAAACACAAGCAATCTTTCTTTCGAGACAGAAAATGGCTGACACTCGTTTTCAAGGATCTTCTTGACACAAAAAAAACAATTTTTGAAGTCGGTTGTGGTGTTGGAAATAGCTTAGCGCATCTTCCGAAAATCGATTATGCTTGTGATTTCAGCGAAAATGCAGTTAAACTCGCACAGGAAAGATTTCCCAAAACATATATTTTTGTGCACGATCTGTGTAGCGATATTCCGTTAAGTTTCAGTGCAGATTACATTGTTGCGATTTTTACGATGTCCGCGATCGAACCAAAGTTACATTTGAAGGTTTTTAAGAAGCTGTATAATTGTTTGAATCCAGGCGGTAAAATATTTTTCAAAGATTACGGATTTTTGGATATGATCCAGTTACGGTATAAAACAGAGCAGATTGTTGATGAAAATTTTTATCAAAGAAAAGATGGCACTTTCACCTATTTTTTTAAATTAGAATACATGCAGAAATTAGTTGAAGATTGTGGTTTGGAAATCGAGCAGCTTTACGAAGATAAAAAATTGCATTATAATAGGAAAAGAGATTTGGATATGTATAGAGTTATGATTCAAGGCATTTTTGTTAAAAAATAGATCTAAAATTTGATGAAAAAAAATGTGGAAGATGAATTTTAAAAATATTGGAAACAATATAAATAAATCAAATTCTTTTTGTAATGATAATAATATAAAAACATAAAGATTATGGTGTTTAAACGTTATTTTTTTTGCTACTGATTTTAGTATTATCTTTCTATGTAGTTTCTATAAAATAAAAGAAAAAGATCTTAATTTTTGACAAAATTATGGTTTCCACCCTAAAATTTATATAATATCATAGGAGTACAGTATAGCTTTAAAATTTGAATGAATAGGAATCATCTAAATGAAAAAAAACATTTAAACTAACATAATGTTGAATATTAAGAGTTTTACGGTTATAGTGTACCTTTTTTCATTATAATTGTATATATTTAGGAAAAATAATATTTATTTTTAGAAATTTTGTCATTTTATTTGTAAAAATAATTAAATATTATTCCACAATATAATCTTGTCAAATGTTGTTTAAAATTTGAAATAGAAAATTGTTATTGGTTGATGTATTCATTACCAATATAGATTAGTTTTTTTCAGAAAATCGACATAAAATGATTTAAGATATTTTACTGGAAATTAAGAGGTTTTTTAAATATACATTTTAATGATTGATGATTGACGATTGGTTTAAAAAACCAAGAAAAAATTTTATTGGGAAATTTTTTTTAAATAAATATGCATATAAAAAAATCTTCGGTTTTATCTTCGTTCTCTCACAATTCTAATCAAGTTCTATGCAAAACATAATCATATAATTTTTTTTATCTGAATTCTAATCATTTTTTTAGAAATTACAGTGTTTCCATTTTGTTTGCGATTTTTTTAAAACATCAGAAATTTTAATTGATAACTTATTTTCGATAATTAGTTTTGATTTCTTAGTTTAGATCACATTTTTTCATTTGTGAAAATTCCAAAAACACAAACTGAAAAAAAACATGTCACTATAAAAATTATTTTCATGAATAACCCATCCTAAATTTTATATACTTAGATTTAGCATGATAAAAATAAAGTAATAGAGATCATAATTAACAATACAAAACATAAAATAATTTATTAAAATATCAAAGAACAAAATTTTAAATCACTAAATATCAAAAATATTTGATGCATTAATATAGTTGTAATGGTTTTTCATTGAAATATATTTTGAAAATAAGGTTTTTAAAACCACCACAAAAAATATGTGCCTCTATTTCATAAAAATAAGATAATCATACTGTAAATTTACAAAAGAGGTTGTAGTTGTTAAGAGCTCTTCTGAATAAGCATAAAAAATACTTTTAAGTTTACTAAAAATTAAAAGAGCAGAAATTTTCTAAAAAAATAAAATCAAAAAAATATATTATAACAGTGTAATATTTAAATTTTCATTTTTTTTGTAATATAACAATTTTATTCTATAGTACACAATTTATTATGAATATAGTTTAAAGATTTTATCTAATATATTAAGGAATGAAAACAAATTAAAATTAAATTTCTTTAAAATATATTGATCCATGCCATCTTTATATTTATTCAAATTTTCAAACTTTCTTTTTTCGTTTCTCATTTCATTTTTTTTTGAACACGAATATAATTATATCGTTGCACCGAAAAAATCGATCTACAAATTACTTAAATGGTAAAAAAATGCTAGTGTTGTAAATTGTAATATTTTGAAATATTTTTAAAAATTTATATAATAAATATCCAAAATAGTCAATTAATGCTGATTATTTTTTAATTTTTACTATAATCTATATACATAAATAATGTAGATTTTTGTAAATAAATGATAAATTTTTTATTAAGTCTGTTGGATTGTAAAACACCCATATCTCTTATAACATCTGAGATACACAGATTTCTTGAAGATAAATATTGTAATCATGACAATTTAACAGGTGTTTTACTATGCTATAAGACTTAGAAGTAAACCATAGTTGTTGATTGGTCTGATAACGGACACACTGAAACAGCCATATTTCATGTTGGTTATTTATAGCTAGTAAGTAAATAAATTGTGTGTGCTAAGAAATCCACAAATAAATATGTTTCTTTATCTTCTTCTAGTACTACCGCACTTCCCAACCAATTCTATAAAAAAAATTTATTAAACTTTATCAAATTATCTTTCTAATTAGTTTGCGTAATTTTTTACGAGAATAAATGTTAATTATTGCAGATTCATTACAAAATTATAGATATTTGAAATTTATTATTTTATCACTGTTGGAAATACAAACAAAAGATTTAACACATACAAAAAAATGATAATATATAGTGTCTATGGTTTAAATGTAAATCATTAGAACGCATTAAATGCTGGATTCAATTCCATATTCATATTTGATAATTTCTTGTTTAATTGGTTCTGAAAAATATAAAGCGATAAATTAGATTATTATGGTAGCAAGCGTAATTTAAAAATGTATACTATCATAAAGATATAGGGAAAGAAGAATAAAAGCCGTCAAAAACAAACAAAAACTTGTAAACGCATAAAATCTAAAAACCATTGTTTTTAGCGAATTCAAATATGACTAATATTCAATGTATACATATAGCTAAAAAAATCAAAATTGCAGAAATTTTTCATCAAAGCTTTTGAGAAGCAGAATCTTTGCTATAGTTACTGTAAAAATGAAAAAAAAATAGGAAAGATCGCTAAATTACCAATATAAAAATCATTATATACTATTCTAACACAATTTAACGAGTTCTGTATGTTTAAATATAATTTATAAAAAAAAGGTAAATTTTGTGGGTGAATTACTGATAGTTCTTTCATGCAATTTTTTGGTTTTTTTTGGATCTCATTATGACTTAAATTCATTTTCAACCAAGCATACAATATTTTTTAACACTTAATTACTTTTTTTCTTTTTTTATGTGTATTTTTGAATTTCTTGTTAACGGTTTTAAGTCTAAAACAACAATATGATAAATGATATATATTTTTAATGATTTACGAAAAATATTTTCAATTTTATGATTCAAAAAAAATTAATGTTTTCATTTTACTTTTTAATGCATATATAATTTTTTTATTATATCTATAAGATTGTTTTTGACAATTATGTTGTTAAGTTTTATATTAATATGTTATTTTGGATTTTTTTTATTTTAATTTTTGTTCAACTGATTGATAAGCTGGCGAAAGTCATCTGTTTGAAGAGATAAGAAAAAGTTATTTTTTCTTGAAATTTGATTTCCTCGAAAAATATAAATATTATTTAAATAAACATGCTATCGCGAAGAAATCATATTTTTGATTCATCATGATCACTCTTATATATTCGATTTTAAAGAAAAACATTTTTTTATGGAACAAAAACAATTTTTGATTCGTAATAAACTCTTTTTTCGCTTATTTTCTGATTTGTTTCTAATTTTCTCAATTTTCTCAATTTTTTTATTTGAATTTAATAAAAAAAATAATTTGAACAAAAATTCTAAAAGTATTACCGAGTTACTAATTTTATTTTTTTTCAAATGGTTTGTATTTTATATTTTTTTGTCTAAATTCACTTTAGGAAAATATAATGCATCAGCTCTAAAAATATGCTGAAATATCTATGTATAGCACTTATATCGGTATTTTAAGATAGATAAATAGTTGTAGAACGTATTGATTAGGGGTCTTTTATTTAGTTTACCAAAACGAACATATATTTTTCGACATTCATATTTGAAAATTTATTAATGTCTTTTATAACAATTTTATACAAAATATTCTGTTAAATTCTTATTTGATTTGCTTTGAGACGCCAACTTTTATCTTAATATAAAAATTGAAATTCTAGCGTTTAAGACATGCAGAATCAGAATATATGAATAATAAAATAACAATAGTGGCACGTTTAATATTTAAAAGAATATAATAAAAAATATGAAAACTTTATTCCGCGTTTTTAGGAGATAATATTTCAATTTATGAGAATTTCAGGGATATAAAAATATGAGTCGATGTTTTCCTTAAAATTTTTAAAACATGAAATAAAAAACATCTAAAATATTTTTAACGTAACAATACGTAAAAAATAAAAATATTAAAGATTTTTAATGTATTGCGATGCAAACTTTTTAAAAGGGTGAATATAAATTACGATCATAATTAGAAGTTTTGTAGATATTGCAGCATTCATTTGTTTTCAATGAAATAGAAGGATTAAGAAAAATAATTTTTAAATAGAATCCGTCAACAACTAATCGGATAACGTTCAAAATCTAACCGAAAACAACTGTAAAGTGTGCTTATAAACCACACCCAAATGTATTCGAATCAAGGAAACGATTTTAAGAAAATAAAAGAAAAGTTAAGCCGGTGGAGCTTCGGGCAAATCCCCATCTATTGAATTAATTATACAATACACATCATTTACATTTTTATACTTTTTAATCAACTTCAAAGATTTTAAATGATACAAGCAATATTATGCTTTTTTAGTATATTTGAAAACTCTCCAAGCGTTATAGGTTTGCCTTTTTCTTTCTAATTATTTTGTTATTTCATATTGCATTTTTGTTTAACGATATGCATTTTAGAAGCTTTACTCTTAATTTTTGAGTACAATATTACCTTAAATTGCCTTTTCTTGCTAGCTCAATATAGTCAAACACAGTTATAATGCATAAAAAATGCCAAAATTTATGGTTTTTTTGTATAAAAATAACTTACAAAAAACCTATGAAAAATATTTCAAAACCCATGATAAATTAATCAACAGAAATCTTTAATCTAACATTTAAAGAAACCGTTTTTTTTAAAAAAAATTATGAGCATCACAAATGTATGAAAATTTAAACTATGATTGTTTGTTTTAAATTTTTTTATTATCATAAAATATTTGGTTAATAAAAGATTTTATTTTTTATAGTCATATATATTTATTTAAATAAAGGCGTGTTTTTATATTTTTGCAGATTTTCAACTTATATCAATTTTATTGGTTGATTCTTTGTTTATTCTAAAAAAAAATATTTATCTTTTATTATTTTTTTTAATTGCTATTTTAAATAAAATTTCTCGAAGCTATTTCATCATATTTTCTTATTTAAAATTTCAAAACCGAATTAATAATTTTTATTCTTCCAAATATTAAAGACATCCTCTGTTTATTATGGCATTATATAGCATTAAAAACTCAATAGGCATATATTATTTGTATCTTTCATTTTTTTTTCAATTTTGTTCTTGATCTTTTAATGAAACATGTTTTTAAATATGTAGTTTTTGGTTCAATGTGATGCTTTCATTGATGCCGAATACTTTTCTATAAAATCACGTGCTTAATCTTTTAGTTAAAGCAAAGTAAAGTTTTAGCTGGGTTTTTTTAGTTTCATCAATTTTTGCTGCGTTTTCAACACAAATATTTTAATTCAACGAATTTAAAACTCTGAATTAATTTTTGTAGCTTCATTGACTATTCCAATATATCTGTGAAATTTATGTCAGAAAAAATTTTTAAATATTTGCGAAGTTATCAATATATTTAAAATTGTTATTTTTTAGTTTGTTTTTTATTGTTAATAATATTAATATCCAATTTATAAACAAATCAAAACACATAAAAATTATTTTTTATATCATATTTATATACAAATAAATGGTTAAATATCATTCCTTTAGTTAAAAAGCTATTTACAAATCCTGTCTGTTTGTTATAGTAGAAATTTGAATGCTTAACATAAAAAATATTAGCTTGATTCAAAAATTTGGCAGTTTGTTCAAAAAATAAATTTTAAGAATGTCTCCTTGAATAAAAATTGTAGTCATCAACAAAATTTTTTTTATTTTTTATGTATAACCAATTTTTTCAATTGTGTTATTCTTTTAGCATTAAACTTATAAAATAAAAATCTGTCGCTGTGAATTTTCGATATAGATAGTTCGATAGAATTTATTTGACTTTTTAAATCAATAATTATGTCATTTTCAATATTTATCACCAATATGAGTGACATATTTGAAAATTATAATTAAATCTTTTTTAAATCAAATGAAGAAATTTAATTTTATTTATGAAAATATAGTAATTAGTAAGGACAATTTTTAATCTCTATATAGCATAATTTTTAGATTTTTAATTGATTTTGGGCTATAAAACTAAATATTGATTAAATAAAAACTAAAATTCATAATAAATAAAAAGAAGGTAATTTTAAGATGTTTCTAATGCCAATTAATAAAAATAGTAAATTTTTTATTTACCAACTATTTTTTGAATATGCGTTCCTTGAATTCTTTGTAAAAAAATAATAGTAAAAGGTTTGTTCCTTATAAATGATATAATAATCTTATAAAAAAAAGACAAAATAATAAGTTTTGATTCTCATTTTTATATAATTAAATATAATAGCTTTTTTTTGTTCAAAAATACAAAATTTTTGAATCCATTTATTTATAAGAATACTATTTATCGATAAAAAAAGTATCTACAATATTATGCTTTTCAACACAATATTTATAAGATTTTTGATTTTTTTATAATCAATATGTTGTCTATTCAATTTGATAGATATGTTTTTATTTGATTCAAACAAAATAACGTGATAATTTTATTTATTGATACTAAATTTATTAAAATGGTCATTGTGGGATTAAAATAACAATACAAATGTGTATTTATATTGATATTTATTTTTACATATACGTAATTTATATGATAAATATATTCTAAAGAAATTTATATTGACATAAATACATCTATTTCTCATGCAATTTCAACCAGAATTTATACGAGTAGAAGAATAATTGAGAAAATCAGTGCTCTGATTGAAATAGTCTATTTTTTTTATTAGCATTAAATATAATTATTACATTTGGCGTTTACTCAAAAAATATCGATATAAAATAGCGTACACAAACTACTTAATTTATTTACTTGAATAAAACATAAAAACGGAGATGAATGGTTCTAATAAGAAAAAAACATAAGAAAAACAAAAAATATTTTTCGAATACAAAATAAAATCAATATGAATTTACTTCTTTTACGGTTTTCTGAATAGATTTAAAGGTTTTTCTCATTATTTTTTTCCCGTATATTGTTTTTAAAAATAATAAAAATCCAAGAAAATATTTTTCTTTAGAGATTTAATTGTGATTAAATTTCAGCCTAAATATAACCGTTGTTTCTATCTCATAATATTCAGTATTAAAAGAGACAGGTTTATAAGAATCGCAGAATAAAGTCTGTTTGTGACTATTTAATTGCGTACTTATTTGCACCAAATATTTTTATACTTTTTATTTTTTTAAGTACCAATAATAATAAAAAAATCACCTATTTTTGATGACAAATTTAAAACATTGTTTTATTAAAAATCTTCAACATTCTCAATAAAACAATACCAAAAATTTTTAAATTTCTTAATTATCTAATTATTAATCAACAATTCATCTATTTCGAGAAATATTCTATATCAAACACCAAATAAAAAGTGATTATTTAATTTTTTAAGAATTTTTTTCATTATTTTGTAAGCAATATCAAATCATAAAAATTATAATTAAAATTAATTTGTATTAAAATAGTAAAACCTTTGAAGTTAAATTATTTATAGTTTTTTGTAACCAATAAAAATTTCTGAATTTCGTAATATAACAATCAGTTTCAAATTATTGAAAAGTTTTTTGTTTACCTTTAACATGACATATTTTTAAAATAATCTTTTAAATTTCATTAAAAAATGATTTAGTTGATTTGAACGAAAAACATTGCTTGTATTTTTATATTCGGAATAGAAAACTAAAATTTATTTTGTTGATAGCTTTTTTTTTAAAAAAAATAGATGTGCTAAATTCAAGACCAACAATATAATAATTAGGTGCTTTAATTGTCAATTACTAAATTTTATATGATGATTCCTATTTTTTGGATTTAATTTTTTTCTAAAACAAATATACAATTAATTAAAATACTTGAAGCAGAAATTTAGAATAGTTGAATATTAAGAAAATGTTAAAAATTTTCATATATGCGATAAACATGCAAATTCCTGATAATTTTTTAATATTCGAATAAAATATATGAATTTTTCAATTTTTTAAATAAAAGTTCTAATGAACAAACAGGTGCCAAATCACATTTTTTTTACACTAAAAAAGTTAAAAAGGCTAGAACGAGCACACCTATCTATACACACTTTTTAAAAAATCAATGCTTGAACTCGATTGTGTTTAAGTAATATTGAAAATAACAAATCAATATAACGGGATTATGTATTATAAAAAAATACATCTCAAAGAATGTTAAAGTTTTCAATGAAATAATGAATAAGTCTATAAGATTCTAATTCACATCATTCAATTTATAACAAAGAGAAAAAAATATCAAAACCCTAGTTTTTACAAACAGAAAATTTTTTATAAAAGACGATACTTAATTCTTCTAAAAAGAACAAATTTATTTTAAATAAACAATTTAAAAACGCTTTTTTAAAATATTTCTTTAATTTATCATATGGTATTATTAATATTCGATAACATAATGTATATATTAATTATTAGGCAATAAGGTTCTGAAGTAATATTTTTGTCAAATATGATAGTGTAATAATTATTAGTCGTGTTAATTATATATCAAAAAATGCTTTAACGCACATAAGAAATATAATGTAAAATTTTGTTTTTAAAAAATCAATTATCATTTTTTTAACATGATAAAAAGCTGTAGTAAAATAATTTAACTAGAAAATAATGCAATTAGAATCATAATATAACGATTTAAGTGGATTATATAGTACCATTAAGATAGTAAATACCTTGTTAACAATCAGTAACTTAAAAGATAAAAACCTTTTATTACAGTGTTATACTTGTTAGATTAAGTCAAATTATTCCAATGAAAAATTGAAAAAATCGTTTTTTCGTATTACATTAACCCTATTTAATATTATTAATTAGTTTTAAAATTTTGAATATTCATATCATTAGCCCAAATTTGATTTACAAACAAAAAAAATTTATTTTAATTTATCAATAACAAAAAGCCCTTTTTGATGTCTCTTGTAATTATTTAAACAAATAAATTTTTATAAAATTTTTTCAAAATTTTTTCTATTGAAATATGATTCATCCTCATCATTTTCAAATTTACAATAATTTAATAGACTATTTGGACTATTACCTAGGTTTTTGGTATGACAGAAATTAAGAATATTTTTATACAATGTTATAATAATCAAATAATAATGATTTTTGTTTATACGAATATGAAAAAAAACTACTTGGGTGTATTACTCAGCAATCATATGATATTAGCAATAAAAAACTTTTATTGGGTATATTCAGTTTTTTTGCTTAAAATTTACATCTAGCTATAGTTAAGATTAGTTTTTTAAGATTTTATAATTCAATATATCGCGGTTTGATAATTTTTTTCAACTTATATTTTATTATGTCGAAAAAATATAGAAAAAAAAGGTCATATTAAGCTCTTATCTGTCCAGTATCAGAGTATATTATATATCTGGAGATAAAGCATTTTCTAAATAGATGATTGACATATCCATAAAACATACTTTTAACCTTTTCACCAATAGTTTTAATCATTTACGAACATGAAAATATTGATTAATTTATATTGCATTTTTATGATTCATATTACCGATTGTATCTAAAAATCATATAATCATCTATTGTCAGACTTAAGTTCTAATTGCTTACTTTAGTTATATAGCTGACCAATAAGAAGGTTGCTATCTTAAAACTTACAATCTGTTGCATATCAATAGATAAATATACACAATAAATATGAGTAACAATGAGGAACAGAAATATAAGAATAGAACCCCTGATAAAAGCCGCATGATATTCCCCGGAAGACAAAATTATAAACCAGTAATTAAATATAACAACACAAAATTTTCTCTTTACAACATTTTTTAACGCCACTCTAACAGGTCACCCTTAGAGTGCAAAATGCAATAATGATTTATCAAAGTATTGTAAAAAAATTAAAAGTAGTAATTGAATATTGTTTTTATTTCTATGGTAAAAACTTTTTAGATCCGACCCCAAGAAACAAAAAAAACTGATATGTCACAATAACATAAATGAAAATCAAAGATAAACATGAAAATCTTAATAATACCTATAAAAATATTCACCTAGGCTTAAATTTTTTTGCAAAATATTTGTGATTTTTTTACAATTGATTAACAATTGCTAAGGATAGATCTCAGAAATCCAATTTTAATTTCTCTTTTTATTTAAAGGTAAATTTTGTTGTATTACGACAACTTTCTTGGGCAGTCTAGATTATTAGTTTTTGTTGTGCAAATATGCAAGAAAAAAAGAAAATTTTTCATAGTAGAAACAAACCGGTTTTTATTTGTTTAAAATACATTCAATGTAAGTAATTTTGTTTTTTTTGTTTTAAAAAGAAATTCATTCTTTTCAGCATTTAAAATATAAGAAACGACTAATATTTTTAGATTTCACACTAAAATATTGATCATATAAATCTTTTAAAAAATGAACTAAGAAGTTTTTATTTAAATCAACAAAAGTATGTATATGTACGCTGATGAATTTATATCGGAATCTAACATTAATTTTATGTAAATATCACACACAATACAGGAAAAAATTCCATATAATCGTCTTTAATGCTTATTCAAATATCATAAAGAAAACATAATATCTTATTTTAGTGTCTTAAATTATCTCAAAAATATTGTTTTAAAAAATTTATAAAAAAAAACGTTATCTATTGACGAAGTCATAATTAATATAAAAACTAAAATTTGATTGAAATATAAAATCATACATTGATTTATTATAATTAAGTGGGTGTTTAGCAAATTTTTTCATAAAAATGTTAATGAAGTTTATAATTCAAAAATAAAAAAAATAAATAAATGATGGTAATTTATTTCCTTAAATTGCATTAAACGACATTTGGAATATTTTTTACAATATTTTAATTTATATGAGTTCGTTTTCGTGATTTTAAAAATATAAAAGATACTGATATTGTAATAAAATCGGTTAATAATGTAACATATTCCTTAAAAAACATATTATATTTAATTTATTTTTGTTTTTCGCAATTTATCTTTATGCAAAAATTATAATTATTTAATTCATTATGTCATAAGTATTAGGAATTAAAATGAATATGATAATATAGAATTAAATTAAATAATCTATATAAATTTTTTTATCGCATATTGTTTATAATTTTTATTAACATTTTTTTCAAACATGATTCCCTACGTTTTTTATTTGCAAAAAAGTACCTTAAATAAAGGGCTTCACGAGAGAATAAGAATGTTATAAATTTTTTTTAAATGAGTAAATATGTTCAGTACATTTTGATCAACCATGAAATGTAAAAAATTTAGAATTAAATCTTACCGATATGATCATTTGTAAAAAATTATGGTGCATTTTTAATATATCAAATTATAAAAATTAAAAATTTTATATTTTAACCATTTATCAGAACGTAAAATAAAAAGATTTAATGTGGCAAACATTTTTCAGTTTTTTACGTTCATCTTCATAAAACCAAAGGTAGTAAATCAGAGGCCTTAAAAAAGGAAGTGAATAGCAACGTCAAATAAGCCAAAAGCTGAAATAAAAAAACCTAAACATAACATTACGCAATAGAATGTGCTATTTGAATAAAAAAACGAATATAAAAAATATATTGTTTATGAAAGTTTAAGTTCTTGGATCATCAAAATATCTTTCTCATTATTTTCCGGTTCGGAAAACTAATTCTATTATCTATAATTTCTATTTCTTGTTTCGACATCATAAGCTTCTTTCCGGAATTTTTCAGCACATCTAATTTAATAGATATCTTTAAAATGTCAAAAAAAAACACACTTGTGCCATTTTTATAACAAAAACTAATGATTGTTGCAGCGTGTTTTCACCTTAACTTACATATTATGATGTTTGTTTATAAAAAAAAAATCAAAGCCTCTGAGTTGGTATTTATCAAATTTATGACTTTAATGCATATATAGTCTTTTAACGTTTAACATTTTTCACATAATTTGCAATTATTGTTTTTGCCTAAAAACTAGAATTTACATTATTGTACAACATATAGATTTACAACGAATCATGATTTTCAAGCATTTTCTTGGTTTAGAAAACAATCAAAACAATTTTAAATGGCTAATTGCTGCTATGCTTATACTTGCACAACGTAGATCATTCAAATATTTCTCGAAATAGAAAAATTAACTTATGATAAAAATATTGAGTACCATTATTTTTAATCAAAAGCCGCCATATGGAAGCATTTGAAATTGTCAATAATTTGAGCAATGAAGCGTGAAAAACTTATTTATAACAAAGAAGAAACTAGCCAAAGAGGTGAAAGGTGAATCGAAAATAAGTAGATACAATAATTAATTTACCATCAAGCAATTTTTTTTGCAATTTTATTGCTTTTACAGCTTCTATAATTACGACAATCACGATATTGCAGAACACATAAGACCATTGAGTTGTTTTGCCGCAATCCACACTATACAAAAACAATTATTGAAAAAGTAATTGTGAAAACCAAAAACGCTTCCTTTTATTCTAATAGAAAGGAATAAAGTGAATACATTTTGAATAGCAGTGAAAATAGGGCCTACGAAATCAAGATATCCAATAAAACATGACTGACTGAAGAAACACCAGTGAATCTAATATAAAAATATCAATCAAAGCAATATTTTTTTAACCCATCTGTGTATAAAATCTTTTTATACCAACAGAATCAGATTTTTTTAGATAAATTCGGGTGCTACTTTATTGTTTTTTACAAATTGATTACTTCTTTTGCAAATTTTAGTCAACCAAAAAACATCTTAAATAGCAGCTTCTTTAAATCTTTCTTCGCGTTTTTAAGTAGAATTTATAGTTTTACAAACAAAAAATACAAAATCATCCAAAAACCTTTTTTTATTTATTTAAGAAAGATAAAAAAATTCAGGATTAACCTCTAATTTTTGGTATTTAAAAAATAGGCTCTTTCTGTTATTAAAAAAAATGATTTTGGGAAATTTACAATTCCCTTATTACATCAAAAAACATTTCTTCAAAATTTATATAATATTGAATGTTATAAAAAAACCCTAAAACTTTATTAGATTGTTAATATTTTCTTTAGCTATTAAAATTTTGCAAAAAAAGACAATCTTAATACCTATTTCTACTGATTTATAAACATATGATTAATTTTTTTAAAGCCTTTCATTTGTAATCTTGCAAAACAAAAGTCTTGATTTATAAAAAAAGAGAAGTCTATATGGTACCGATAAAATAAAGATATTTTTTCTGATGAGCAAATTTGACGCATAGATAAAATTATTTAAATGAACATAAAGTGTTATTTTTCAAACATTAAAAATCAAAATTTTTAAAACACCAACATCTTTATAAACAAAACATTTAATTTATAAAAGATATTTCAATAAGTCATGCGACAAATCGTGTAAGTTAAAATAAAGCAAATATATATTTTTTTCAAGGTCTGTAAAATTTGCATTTGCAGAGTATTTAAGTATTTACAGCCACTTTGATACTGGTTTGAAAATCCGCTGTTAAATTAATCAAATTAACTTTTTCTACATATTTCAAAAAATCAAAAAATTTTATCAAAAAGTAAATTGTACTGCTGCTCATTCTTGAGTATATAAAAGTTTTAAAATCAAACATCAATATTTTTGTCAACTCTTAAAGTATAAATATTAAAAACATGTAATTATAATCTAAATCATGAATTAAATTTTTTTCTTTAAACTAGTCCTCTTCTCAATTACAAAATTTTATTAAAATTTACTGAACCCTTGTAGAGAAAAATGGCCGAACCACTGATTCAATTCACAAAAGTCAAGAAGACCAATATGGAATTCAACAGATTCCATAGCGACAGATATAAGAGAGTAAAGAAGGCTTGGCGAAAACCACGGGGAATCGACAATCGAGTGCGCCGAAAACTGAGAGGTGCTATTAAAATGCCAGGAAAAAGATATATGAATAGCAAGGCAACTTTACACACCCTACCTAATGGATTTAGAAATGCCCTAGTCAGCAATGTAAAAGAGCTAGAAACATTGATTGGTCAAAATAGGTTTTATTGTGCAACTATTAGACATTCTGTCGGTGCTAAGAAAAGAATCGCTATTGTTAATCGGGCTAAAGAATTGGATATTCACGTAACTAATGAAACAGCAAGATTGGTTGTTGAAGGAAAAGAATAAATTAAGTTTTCGTAATTTTCTGGTTTTTAATTTTTTTATACTGCATGCGATTTGATTAATATATCTTTAAAACTTTGTGTGATTTATTTGTATGCAAAATATTGTTTTTCTGATAAAATAATTTTTTTTCAAGAAATACTTGCAAATCACTGCGAATTTGTAAACATTGATTAATGTTTATAAAATATACTTATAAAATTTAAATCGCAACATATTTGAATATTCTTATATGTTATTTTTTAACCAATGTCCCCACTCCTTTAGAAATCATGTGAAGTAATATTTTACTTTGAACAATCGAAGAAAAACCTTTTCATATCTATTTTAGTCTTCATTATCAAAGTTTTATTAATATATAGTTGTGAATTGCAAACATCACAATTGCCAATATCAAAATTTGAAAAATTAAACAATAGCTAGATTATCTAATACGAGCAGCAGAATATTTTTCGTAGCTATCTAAATTATAAAATGTTATAAAAAAAACTAATTTTGGAATGTTTTTGTTGTGTAACAAATTAGTGTAATTCAAATACATTTCAATGAAATTTATAAATACTCTGAATTCAAATAGACTTGGAGTTTTCACAATATTCATATTTATTTAGAGAATTATAAAAAGCGTTTTTAAAACTCTTCATGATCATTGAATTCACATCCTTTATCTATTTTATTTTGATAGAGTGAATAATCTATCACAAATAAAAATATTTCATCTAGATCAAATGTTTTAATTAAAATAAATGTTTATTAATTCTTTAATGTTTATTTTCATTTAAGATTAAATGATTTAATTTGTTTAAATTATTAATCTTAAAAATCTACTATTCAAAAATATAAAATTAATTATGGACTATATTTTAATTACAAATGTCAAAGGCTTCATTTGTTGCATGTGACAAAATTCATTTAAAGTTAAATCTTTCCTTCAAAGAAAAAATAAATTTTTGAAAAAGCCTTATCAAAATACTTTTTATCATTTTTTTTAACAAAGACCGACAAATATAAACAAAAATTAGGAAATTTATTGGTCACTAAAAAAAATACAACATTGTTGTATTTATCTGAAGGGAAAAAAGAAGAGTTTGAAATTAGCAACGGTTTTGCCAGAAAGAATGCCAAATGAAAAATATGAACCCAAATTGTGATTTGCAAAAAATAACGGTGTATAATATTGAAAACCTAAACAACTGATGCAATACAGTGCAAACAAAGCTAATAGTTGGAATGATTATCGAAAATATTCAACATAATGATTAAATAAAAAAACATTCAACAATATACATCTATTTTCAAAATCGTTGTAATATGTGGAAACAAAATAATGCTTCTGATCGCATTTCACAAAGGGATTCATCCGAAGTTCTATAAACAATCGATGGAACGAATCTCTTATGTTCTCGTCTGGATCGAGCATAATCCAAGTATATAATCGATGTATATCAAAAACAAACTAAAATTTTATAAGTACGTTCAACGAAACGTTCACTGACGGATTAAGAACCTGAATAAATATAATAAATCGAATGCTGAGCAATCTTCTTTAATGTAAAGGCGCACCAAGACCCTAATTCCATATTACTATCAACCTCTCAGCTCTACAAATTTCTTATTTACAGTATGGATTTTTAAGTAGTCACTATTTTTTTTCAACCCGTTACATTCAATATTAAATCCCCCCAATAAAAACAAAATGTTTAAATAAATTTATATTTAATTTTAAAGACACAAAAAAACAATAAAGATTATTATATATCTATTTATTCCAATCAAAATGAATAATATTGAATAAAATAAAGAAATTAGCGGTAGGAATTAAAAATTTTTAATTTTTCTCGTTTTTTTGCTTTTTGGGATCATTTTGAGCAAATAGTAAAATCATATATATATGAGTCTATTTAACAGAAAATGTTTAAAGAGTGGGAGACCAAGTGTTAAATTTTTTCATCAACTTAAATTATATAAGTGAGTTAAACTTTGTTATTCTAATGTTCATATTTCCTTTTATAAATTTCTTTTAACTAAAACAAATCACCAATCTTAAACATCACAAATTATTAAGAAATTATGTTTTAAATATGTTTTAAATTATTTTAAAATTTCAAAAACAATTAAAATGATATTAATTTCGGTTGTTAAATTGAATATTTTTGTTGTTATAATACAGATAGCACGTTTATTATTTTGAAAACAAAAAAACACAATATCGTTGCCCAAAAAAACACAATTTTGTATAGAAAAACTTGATATTATCAAACATGTTTCAGAGTAAATCTTAAAAACGCATTTTATTTCACAAATACACACTAATATTTAATAAAGGATTTTCTCTAAGATATATTTCTATTTTTTTGTTTTTATCATTTTCTTTATTATCCTACAATTTTTTTTGAGTTTCATTAAATATTAGCCAAAACAAAAAAAAATGTGAATAACGAGATTACCAATAAAACATCCTACAAAAAGGATAAATTTTTTTTTCAAGGCTTATGCAGTATCTATCGCATATTCATGTATTTTACAATATAATTCAATAATAGAATTAGTTTATTTCATTTTTATATCCAATATTATAGTTATTTGTAAATTTTTTATTTTTAAAATTGTAAGAATTATAGCTGAACATTAATTTAGATTTATTTTAAACAAGATTGCTTTTGTAGTTTTAATATAGCTTTTTTATTTTATTTCATTTATGGCAATTATTTCGAATTATATTGAATTATGTCAAATCTGTTCAAATTCTATTAAAACTAGTTCAATAACAATTTATTGTAAATTACCATAAAAGCACACATTCGAATTAGTTTTAACCCTCAAATGTTGGCATACAAATACTTTTATGAGATTCTTTAGATTTAAATTCAGCCGGTAGTAGTAACCAAAAATGTTCGCTCCTAAAAGATGCTTTGTGTTTCCTGCATAGTATTAGAACATCTTAATTTAATAAAAATGAAGATAAAGTTTATTTGCAGACTTGAAATATTTTATTAAATATTCCAAAGCCGAAATCCAAATAGATTAAACATTGTTTCTAATGTAAATTATAGATTAAATTCACTTTATTTATTGTTTTTTAGTGAACAACCAACCATTCTTTATACCTCAACTTTTTATCAATTAAAAAGCACAATGTTGTAAATTTTTATATTAAAACTAGTAAATTCTTTCAAGTAATTGCAATTGTTATAAATATAGTTACTTACTTATGGTTTTTATTTTTTCCAAAGATTGTAATCATTTCAAATTTTGCAACTTGTCCCAAACTTAAAATTTAATTAAATTACTGAAGATGCAGTTAAAACCGCTGAATGAGCCAATTTGTGTAATAAAAAAAAATATATTTGTCTGCAAAATATTACAAATATGTAGCTATTTGCAGACAAAAAATGCTTCAAATACCAATCAAAAAGTCAAATCATTTATGTTTCTTTAATACCAAGGATTTTTTTACGTAACATTTTTTTAAATTCACAAATAATCATGTAATCAAAAATTTTAAGATAAAACCAAGCATTCGACACGCACAAACATTTTGAATCGCGTCAACATCATAAAGGATTACAAATAAAAATAAATATTAGAAAATTGCGTCATAAATAACAAATAAAATTCATTAATTACTGAAAACCAATAAAATTTTACATTCAATAAAAGCTTGTTCTGCAAAAAAAACAATTTTTTTCTAATAATTTAATGCTGTAATGAGCTAAATCACTTAATAATTAAATATTTATATTCCATATTCTCTGTTGGGCACAATTCATTATTTTATTTGTTCCTTTTTATTTTCAATTCCCTTTCGTAAACATATCATAAATACACATTATAAATTCATATTTATATTCATTCATTCAAGAAGTAACCAAAAATACAAACAAAGTGTGAGGATAAATATCCTTTAGAACAGACTTCTCCTTTTTATTTTCTAAACAACAAATTGATTTTCATTTAATAAACAGATATGTTGTAAATGTATTAAACATTACAATTTATAAAAATATTGAATATTTAAGTTTATATGTGTTTTTATAACTTATACTTTTTTTTCATTTTTCATTTATTAATTTAACATGAAATTAATTTAATTCGATTTCTATATTAATTTTAAAGTATGATTTGTAATTTGCAAAGCGATTATAAAAAAATAAAAATTTACATCCCCTATATGATGCAGAATAAAACGAAAGTTCTAGCGATTAGCGCGTGTTGTATTCTTTTTGGATGCTTAGCAATATATTTAATTGTGAAGAGCAAAGGATCATCAGATACACAAAATACCAACAATGCCGAAGATGAAATCTCGCCTCCGCCACAAAAATCTCATGAACAATTAAAAGCTGAAGCAGAAAAAAAAGCACAAGAAGAAAAAAAAGCACAAGAAGAAAAAAAACTCCAACAAATCCGAGAAAACATGATAAAAACCCTCGAAGAAGATGTAGAAAAAATTCGAAAAAAAACCGAAGACTTTTTGCAAGACGAAAAAAATATGAAATGGAAAAAAATATACGAATGTTGCAATAATGATGGTGTTGTTTTCAAATTTACACCGATGAATATCGATGGAAATTTAAAACTCCAAATGAAATTTTTTTGCTATGAAACAGATGCAAATTTCAATTTAAGCGGTGAATTAGATTTAATGAAATTTCCATCGGAAATTAGAGAAGATTTTATGCGATATTATGACCAAAAAATCGATCAACCAACTGAATGTGAATTTATTGTTGATATAGAAAAATATGCCGAAAAATTAGATTCTTGGTATAAATATTTAAACGATAAATTTGATGATTTTGAAAAGACGAGACTATCACGAAGTGATATTGCAGGAAATGTTAATCAAGGGTTAAATACATTTTTTCACCTGCGAAATCTAAATTTTAAATATATAAATGAATTCACTGAAAAACTTATCAAAAAGTATAATATGAATCAACCAGTCCCGGAAAATACATTACCCTTCATTTGTGGATATTTAAAAACCTCTTCAATAAAAATTTTGCTCTGTGTAGACCAAAGAAAAATAAGGCTTAAAGGGGATAAGATAAAAAGCAAAAGGTATTTGTGCATTGATGAAACCACTCTACCTGATTTATATTCTTCGCGTGATTTTATATTCGATCTTATTGTTGATTTATCCAAACAAAATGAAAATAAATGATTCATTTTAAGCTATGCTAAATTATAAATCCTTTTATTGTTTTATATAAAAAAGTTTTAGGGAAGTCGTTGTGAAAATACAGTTTCAAAACTTCATACCTCATATGTATATTTTTTTAGATCGATTTTTTCTTTATTGTATTTTTAAAATAATTAAGTTTTTTATTTGTTTACAATATAACTTTATTTTATGTTTGGAATATTTTAACTTGTTAATTTATTCTTAATAATTCAAATATTATTTAAAATTATATTAGCTTAGATTAAAACAATATTCTGTAGCAGTTTAATAAGAGTGTATTATTAAGCAATATAAAAAATTAAAGTGCATACAATCATTCTAACCCAAATATTTAGAAACCAATTTTTTAAATATTTTATCATTCTCGTTTGTATATGATATATATGCCGATAAGAAAATATAAATATCATTATAGAGTTAATGGTTATTCGTGAATCTATATAGTAATTTGATCAACTTATCAAAAAAGAACATAGGTTTATCTGATTTAAAGTTAAGAAAACGATTTATCTGTGTTACAAAAAGTCTATGTAAATTATAAATTATGCATTCTAAGATATCTAATATCTTTATATATATACAAGATTATCGCCTTATCCAACTATTTTAATTCACTTTATCAAACATAGTTTTCTTTTAATCACCCTGAATTTCTTAAATGTTCGTAATATCAAAAAAATAATAAATTCGGTCAAGATTTTTTATAATATCGAAGAAATATATAAGTATACTTTGTGTGCTGTCGTCAATCTATCAACTAACAGTGAATTTATATCATTGTCACTACGACACATATGACATAATGCATTACATCTTTTTATTTATTAAAAGATTATGGTTTCTAAAATTAATTATAATATTAATTAAAGTTAGTTTTTTTTGAAATAGTTTTATTATTACATTTTCCTATTTAAATCAAAGAAAAATTCTTTAGATATATTGAAGTAAAACATTTCTTTTTCATAAATGTTTTTATTGGTATAATATACCACTGTTAATTAAAAATTTTCATAGCCACAAATTTTAAACACCCAGAACCATAAAACCTAACTACGAGCCAAAAAAAAAGCTGAATCAAAAATCTTGTTATTTGGTCGTAAGACTATTTCCTAATTTCTGTTATATGACACTTACGGTATTAAAGAAGCAAGGGAAGACAAAATAACAAAACTAATTTAAACAACTTAAATATTAGAAAAATTTTGATTTTTTTAGATAAGAAAAACCACAAAAAAATATTTAAGTGTAAAAATAAAAATAAAAATAAAAATATTTAGTAATAATTACAATTTTAGAATTAATAGCTTTAGTTACAGCAATAGTAATAATATTAAGAACAGTAATAAAGTTTATGAAGAAAAAAAGGCACTAAAACATAATTATAGAAAAAGTATCGATAAAAACAGTCAAATATTTTAAAATCTTGAATAAAAAAATTATGTTACTTTTATACTGGTGTTGACGCATTTATTTTTTTAACATTATTTTCTTTTTACAAATAAATTTTGATATTTTTTAATTTTAAATATAAAACGAAAAATCATTTTTTTAATAAAAGCCTATTTAAAATAAATAAATTTCTATTCATCAAAGTATAAATAATTTAAATAAATATAATTCAACCATGACCATCATTAATCAATATCTGAGATATGGTCTCAAAATCTTTGAACATGGTAATGCATTTTTTGGTTTTTTTTATTGAAATGTATGCTTTATCTGTTTTTTGATGCTCATTATAAAATACCTAAAAATTTATTTTTTAAATAATTGAAGTATTTGTCAACTAAATTTTAATTAATAAAATAGCATGTTTAATCTTAAAAAGCCTCTTAAATAAATTAATACATAAATTTATTATGAATATTTTTTTATAAGATATACCTAATTATACGCATCCATTACATACTTTAATGCCAAAGGGAAATTAAAGGATTTTTTCGTTTGTGTATATAAAAACATAAAAATTTAAAACATAAAACAAATCATTAATTTTATATTTTATTATTGTTGGAAGGACTTGCCTCACATAATTTATTTGATATTTGATTCTTCTTGTACACCATCCAATGTAAGATCCTTGGCTTTAAATAGACAGGTGTCACTCAATGTGATTGACATCTACGTCATACCGATTTCAAATGTCAATTCTAAATACAAATTAATTATCCATTAATAAATTTCATATTCCAAAATGAAACTGCAAAAATTATATTAAAAAATCAAACCTATATTAATTTTCCATAAATGTGATTTTTATTTTGATATTTTGTTTCCAAGGTCATATTATCAACAATAATAAAACCTCTAATCATTATTTTAAGCTTTAGAATTCACTTTTTCGTATTAATCCGCTTGTCTTAGTTTTTTTCGTTTTTTTCTTTGGATATTCTTAACATATATCAAAATTTTTTATGAAAATATTGATGCATAATCTTTTTTATATATAAACAATGTAAAAAGCAAGTCAAGGTGTTGATTGCGCTTAAAATAATAAAATATCGGCTTAATCATATTTTCTTTATGACAAGAGAATTGTTATAATTCTTTTTTTTTCTTATTGTACCTCATGTTATATTTTTTAAAAAGTTTTCACTCTTAGATAGCTTTCATGTTTCATATTTTTCTATTCATAATAACACAAATAAGGTCAGAATTTCCCAAAGGCTAGTCTATTTTAATCTTTTTGTAATTATAAATCAATTAAGATGCAATTCAAAGTTTTTCACAATAGTAAAACATATATTGCATAAATCTACAATTTTAAAGTATTCAATAATGCGGTTTTAAATGCTAAGAATTAGAATAAACAATTTCATTTAAAAATACCATCAGCAATAATAGTATTTATAAATTATTAATGAAAAAATGATCTAAAGTGAGGGAAATCAGCTAATTTTTCATTAAATACATACTTATTTATTTATGAATTTTGTGGAGCATAATTTACGCTTCTAAAAATACATACCCCAAGTATGAGACACTATTTGAAATTTAAGTGTGTCTTGAAAAGAAGTTACTTTGTTGTTTTTTTAATACATTTCTAAAAAACCTTTTTTTAATTGTTTAGTTTTATATTTATTGATCTTCAATGTTTTTCGAATAAAAATACTACACACTTTTCTATTACTACGGCTAATTTTGCCATTAAAAATACTATCACTGTTGATGTAATTACTATTATGTCTATTCCTTTTAAAATATTTTTTATTTTTACTATAAAACATTCTTCCTTTTCTTACCATTTTCTTTTCTTTGTTATTTTTAAATATAAACCATTTTTTATAATTTTTAATATTACTAATATACAAATTTTAAATTCAAATTGATAGCAAATTTAAAGGAAAAGACAAAAATTATATTAATCAATTTATGAATATAGTGTGATATTTTATCACCAAGAGCACACGTAAAAAATTATTTACAATTCGAAATGATATAGTTGTCATAAAAATTATAAAAATTTGTCTTATTTTAGTCACTTTTTAATCAAATTTATTTTTTCATGAACATTAACTATTAGAGAAACAAAGAAAATTTTAAATTAATAATCGGTAAAAATCTATTTTTTTCTATATAAAAGGCAATTTATAAAGATATTAAAAAAATTTAAATAGTTTGTGTTAAAAATAACATGAATTTTTCTTAGAAAAATTCTATTTTGTTTAAATTATTTTTTTTTGCCCTTAACAGGGATAAAGGTTTTTTTTTAATAAATAAATTATTTTATAATACACAATACAATTTGCAGAACAATCCACTTAGGAGATATCCTGGCTCCAGACCGGTCGTATCATCTAATGCCCGGTTCCACGGTAGACAGGCAAATAACTTTAGGCTAGGCTCTGATTCATTGTTCATCGCATTTATCCGGCACAGAATATGAATGAATATACACAATAGTATGATTTTTGTATTAAGGATATATTCATAGTAAACCTTTTTTTTAATAATATACATAAAAAAATTTTCAATTGTATCGCTTGCTTCTATTTTCTATTTAACGAGTAAACCCTAAATATTATTAATTTTTTTCAATTGAAAAAAATATATTCGTATCTTTTAGGACTTACCAATATAATTTGCTAGTTTGAAATATCTACTAGAGTGGAGCAGGTTTCGGAACTCAAGGTTATAGTTTGAAAGTATATGAATTAATCAACAATACTTTTAAAGCTAATCATAGGAAACACCCAGTTACATGTTTTCATGTTGTAATAGAAATAGAAGTGATTTACGTGATAAACTTTTTTTTTGCGCGAGTTGCTCATACACTTTATTTTTATGCAGTCATGTCACCAAAAAGAACAAAAGATATTGAAGAAACAAAAGCATAATGTAATTTTTGATATTATTATATCTTTTTAATAACAAAAATATATTTTACATTGATTATTATTCATAAAAAATAAATTAGTTAAGTTGAATGATTTCGACTGCATAATTTTTATTTTTTTTCGTGTAAATTTATAGCCATCAAATATAATTTCCAACTGTATTAAAATTTGTCTTCATACTTTTAGAAATTCTTCTGGAAAAAACTAATTTTCCTTTATACTAATTTTTTGATCTTAATTCGTTTATTCTTAATGAATAAGTCACATTCAAAGTTATAAAATTAAAATATTTACCACATTAATACTTTATAAATAAAAAATTCAAATTAACAAGATAAGATCTGAAGTTTTGTAATTTAAAAGGGCTATTAGACTTCGTTACTAAACAAATCACCAAAATAAAATATCTTTAAAAATATTATAGCGTGGATTGTTGTATAAAATGTAAAAATTTAAAAAATAAACAAATCAATAAATCAAAAATAGTGATTTAATACAAAATGTGAACGATAATACCTAAACTGTTTATAATTGATATTTTGAAATATTATTATTATCTCTTTTTTCATATTTTATTGTTTTTTTTATTGAATCTGTGTTTTTAAATCAGATAATTATTTATCAAAATTAAATTTAATAAATATTATTGATTTACTATATCGAAAAAATCGGCATTTTTGATTTTTTTGATCAAAAATACATTGGTTTCAGGAAATCACTAAAAAGCTTAAATGGTTTTATAAATAAACAATAACCGATTTCTAATGGCTTTTTAAATAATAACTAATAATTTTATTTTGAGAAAGTCGGTTAAGTCAAGAGGCAGACCCGTACTCATAACTATCATAATTAATGGAACTAAACTATATGCAGTAATCTCGCACAAATTTATACATAATAAATGAAAAAAAACTTAAAAAATCACCAGTTTTATATTTTAACTCTTTATACTAAAAAACTTTTCGAGATAAATATTCATTGTTAACATTTTTACTAAATGATTTTTTTGCTATCATTTTATCCAAACAAAAAATAGAATTTAAAAATCAGTGCCCTTTAATTTTAGAAAAAAACGCTAAAAATCCTCATTTTTTGTTGCTCGTTACAGATTAAAAATAAAATTCCAGCCACGAAAATTTTTTTTACTGCTTAATTGTAGTATTGATATTTAACCCTTGTTTATAGTTACAATTCTTTAATTTATTATTAACACTAATCACCCTCTCATAATAAAAATTTTTAAATAGTGACAAGGAATTAAAGAATCAGAATGACACTATAATAGACACCGTTTTTTCTATATATATATATATATGAATTTCTTCCAATTTTAAGTAAACATAATTATAATCCTTAGAAATTGATTTTCAGACGTTTAAGCTATGCTAATTTACCATTTAATTACACTCTTCAACTAAATTTTGCCAGTATTTCATTAAATTTTCTACAAAGATTAGTTTCATAAAATTACATGCTTCATATTATAATTAAAGTTTATTGCACATGAACTTGCCCAAATTTTTTTACGTTATGTTAATATACACAACTAGTTCAATGCACATTAAATCCTATCTTTACTTCTTTGTCTGCATGTTTGAATTACATCTTCACGGTTTTTATTTTTTTACTAGAATTTTCTTATTTGCAATTACTGTAAAATTACATATATTTTGTTTGATTAGCCTATAAGACGAATAAATCTGCGGTGTGCGTCGGATATCAATTTATTTCTGAAATATAATTTAATAATAGATATAGTTTTGCTTCTATTATTATAGTTGTAATTGTAATTATTCAATAATTTATTATTTTAAGAATTGAAATAATTTTTATTGTTCATTTTTTATTGTTTTATTTATAACTAAATGCTTTTAAAGTTTTAGCATAACTTTTTTATTGTATTTGATAAATGGTAATTATTTCAAATGGTATTGAATTATGTCCAATCTGTCCAAATTCTAGTAAAACTAGTTTAATATCAATTTACAAATAATTACCATAAATGCACACATTTAAATTGCTATTACCCCTCAAATGTTGGCATACAACAAAATATTTTTAATAATACTTATTTACAATGCTTTCTCATGTTAACAGCCTTTATCTAGACCAGACATAATTTCAAGAATTCAAAACATTAAAAATGCCACTCACATCACTTTGAATATAAATATTTTATATACAAAACTATGTATTATAAATTGAAGCAAGCAGTTTTCAAACCACCATTAATGAGAAAAAATTTCGATTTCATCACAGCCAAAAATTCTTTATTTTTTCTTTTTTTAGAAATACTATGTTCATTAAGTAGGTAAACAATTATTTCAATAATTAAAACGAAAGAAAATCTCGCTTGATGAAACATAACCTTTGATCTAAATTATCCAACAAATACATTGAAAATATATTAAGTATAAGATACTATTTATATATATATATACAAATTTTTTTTCATGAATTGTAATTTTAATCAAATATCACTATTTTATTTTCGGTTTGTTTAGAGGTCTAAATTTAAAAAATTAGAAAAGTAAAAATTGTTATTGGTTGCATATTTATTAATTTTTGTTTTACTCTACTCAAGCAATTATCTTTTTATGAAAATCAGAAAAAATCTTTGTAAAATTTTAACCTATTATAATTCCATCCAAATTTGGTTTTTTGCTATATCCTTTAAAAAAATCACATCAAAAATGCAAATAAACTAAAAAAACCTACAAAATGTGCAATTTTACTGTTAACAAATTATTTAAATAATTATATTTATAAATTTTTAAGAGTATGTCATTTTTTTTGTTTAATATTGATATATATGTTCGAAAAAATTGTCGAAGTATGGAAAAAGAAAATGAATGTTTTTGTTACTTATGTATAACTGAAAAAGTGCGTTTTTTTTTAGTTCGTACAATTAAAAAACGTTTTTTCGGAATGATACTTTAAACAAATTTCATTTTTTTGAAAAACGTATTTGTTGCATAAAAAACTTATTAACTCCTAATAAAAAAATATTTTATTCCTGAAAATTAGTTTGGGTTTTATCATAATAGCAGAAAAATTCTGAAACCAAAATTTAAGTTTTACATTATATAACTATGTATGTTTATATAATGAGTGTGGCGCGAAAAGAGTACATTGCATATCTAGGCCATTTAATATTCACAACATACGATAAAAATGCTTATATAAAAATGAAAATATGGAAAATTGAAAAAACAGGAATTATAACAGATGAATTACGTAAATTTATACAAAATAATTCATTTTTATTTTATAAATAACTATTCTTAAATAAGAAATTAATTTAAAATTACTCAACGATGAAAAAATTATGTATTTTTTTACAGTTTATAAATTTATAACTATTTTAAACTTGAGATCGCTGTTTTTTTAGGCTATTATAAAATCTTGTATTTGAAAAAATGAAATCAATTTTAAAGGTTTATACAACTAAAATATTAAAATTCAGGCACATAAAATTTTCGTAATATATTAATCAGCTTCAAAAAATTGATGCTCATCTGGTTATTTTTTCATTGATATAGACAAAGCCAGAAAATATATAAAATTTTAAATTTAAAAATCTCATAAATAATAAACACATCTATTTAAAGCATCTGGAATGTTTACAAATGTCACAAATCAATTAATTTAAATTTGTAATATCTTTATTTGTGTTTTTTATTGAGATTGCAATTTTTTCAAATATTTTAGAAATAAAAATCTGATAAGTATTACCATATTTTTTATCATGTCATTTTTGTGATATTAAAAATTATACAACTATTTCATTCGTTAGATTTAAAAGATAAAGTTGTAATGCAATATAATTTTAAAGAAAAGAGACAAAAAATTTTTTATTGGTTATTTATATATCAAACGAGGAAAAAATTGACGTTGCTAATATATTTGAAAATTAAACAGTGACAAGTTGTTTTTATTTGTATTTATATTCAGATTTTGACGTTATTTTATTGCAGCACTTTTGATAAAATTAGTTATAAATACTTTTTCTAAATAAAAAAAAGCCGAATTCAAAACCAAAATTAAATTCACTTTTTAAAACAACTATCCATTTTCATCCAATACACATAAAAAATTACTTAATGCCTACATTTTATAATAATTTAAGGGTTTTATCAACGAAGCTTACGTCAATTATCTGTTAAATAGTAAAAATATTGAATTTTAAAATTATTGATTTACTGATTGTAAAACTAAACAAAAATTAAATATTTATTAAAATTCAAATATATTTAGTATCATGGTTTTCAATATAAAAGATGTATTAGATTTAAACTTCAATATAAAATCATTTTTTTTATGTTTTTCTTTGAGTATTGCGTATATATATAGCTTTAATTACAATCGAAGTATTTAATCTGATAATCAAATTTTTTTCTAGACCTGTTGCATAATTTGTGCATATTTTTAAGATATTAATTTTAATTTTGTTGATGTTGCTTTTTTGCTATGTGAAAATATGTTTAACACAATTTTTTTATAGTTAGAATTTCAGTCAAATAAATTTTTTTAAAGTATTTGAAAAACTTGAAAAAATATTCCGGAAAACACTTTTATTTATGATATAACACAAATATCAAGCGATAAATTTAGATGTTGTAATTTTTAAAATACTTTATCCACATTATTTTAGGTCATTTTTGGCTATTTCTGATAAGTTTAAACACTTGCTATGTTTTTCTGCTAGAAATTTTTTGGCTTCCATAAAATAAACATAAAATAAAATATAATTTTTTTTCGAAAAAATAGTTATTATATTTTTTTAATATGTGAAAAATCACAAAAAAGGCACGTTTTATTCGGATTTATATAAATTTATGTTGGAATTTATTAACATAAATACTTAGAAATAAACATTTGTCACTATATAATCTATTTTTAATGTTAATTGGTTTTATATTTTTTATTAAATATATCTTAAAGGTACATTCGTTTTAAATTGTTGGCAGAAAAATTTTTATATTTGTTTTGATCTATAATTTTTTAAACCATCAAGAAAAAGACGACATTTTCGCATTTTTTATTTTTTAACACATATATAAAAGAAATGTTGAAGGATATTATATTAGCATGCTATGGTATGTATATTTCACAATTTGACCTCTTTCTTTAGAATTTATGGGTTTTTATGAACATATCGGTGAATATTATTTTAAATTATCCTGAAAGACCGAAAAAAATAATTATTATATTTTTAACCTTTTTTGTTAAATTCAAGTATGTATCAAAAATTCGTTCTTTTAGTATGGTTAGTTCATGGTCAAGTTTGTATAAATTGAAAAACATGTGGTACAAACCCTATCAGTATTTATATTTAATTATTTTTATAACTAGAATTCAAATTCAAAAGTATGTTTTTTGAAACATCTCTTTTCAGATTCCATTATACTAATACGCTATATTGACTGTACAAATGTATTTCTAATTTACTTATTTAATGACAAAAAAAGAAAAAATCAAAATTTCTATAAATTACACTTTTATGAAGAATTTAAGCTGAATTGTAAAATAAGCCAGCTCAATGTGAAGAAAAAAAAATTATTTTTGATATTCTTATTTTAAACAATTTATATTTACTCATAAAGTTGAATGTTAAAACAATATAAAATAAAATATCTTTTAATTACCATAATTATTAAATGAACTTTTTAAAAAATTCACTAAAACCAATTATTTAGGAAATAAAATATCAAATATATATAAAAAAAACAATTAAAAACAATTACAATCATTAAAATAATATGAAATTATATGAAACATGGTAGATAATATTATGAAGAAAACATTAATTTTTAAAGATTAACGGTATTTTTATATTCTATAATACAACTATCAAACCAAGAATTTTATAGAAATTTATGTTTGCATCAATATTTTGATGTTGAAAAAATAATTTTCTCCCTTTATAATTGCTTCGATAAGTATTGCAAAAAACAATGTTTGATATTTCTTTTTGAAATATAAGAAAATCGTATTAATTAATAAAGCGAGATATCAGAAGCTGAAAAACGCATAAATAAAACTACATAATAACTTGATACGCACTTTTTTTTATCGATTCAACAAGCTATTTGCAAGATTAGAATATATATAATACAGTCTACATTACTATGATATACACAATAAAATATAACAAATTCTATGTTAAATTACCAAAGTTGAATTTCTTTACTTTTAAAACAAAAATTTTTAAAAAGACTTATTTTTTTTCTCAATATTAATATTATAAGATTCTTTATGATCTAAATTTTAGTATGATTCCTTTAAATTCTCTATAAATTTTTAAGATTATCAAAATCAAATTGCTGATATTTTGTTGTAGTTTTTACGTGATCATTTTTGATAAATTCAATAATTTTAGTTATTTTCTTAGTGATTCAATCATAGCTTTTTTATTTTTGTATCTTTACAGTAAACATACTAGAATGAATATGGTATTTTTTAATATTATTTAAAACATCGACAAACTTCAGAAATTAAAACTTAAACTTTAACAATGATAATTGTCATTTGCTTTGTTTGTATCAATTTTTTGAATTTTATAAATAAAAATTACGCGAATTATATGTTAAAAGGTCCGTTTGCTGTATTTTAAGTTCACCATTAAAGAATTTATACGTTTTCTTAGGAACAAATAAACCTAAAATTTAGAAAAAATAATAATGTGGATTAAAAATATTGACACAAATTCCTTTTATGTAAATCAAGAAAGACTTTTAATTCACTTAAACGCTGTATAGAATTTAAAGTTTGCGAAATCATTATATATAAATACTAACCATTTCTTTTAGTTTCTCGCTCGCACCTGAATTGGAAAGGGTGCATAATGAAAGGTTAATTATGAAATTGCGATATAATCATCGTATAAATGAACCATAAATTTAATACTATAAAAACCATATATTCAGTTATGTAGAAGATTTATGCATTCAAACCAAAAAAACGCAAAAATTTTATATAATATTCCCACGACCATCAAATTCGTAGAAGTGGAAGCAGACAAATTCACGGTAAAAAATCTAAACATCATAGTTATCTTATTTTTCTTATAATTCATTTAACAAATTCATTTTAGTGTGATCAGATAATTTTTTCTTATTTCGTAATTATGCATGTGATAAAGACAAAATATTTATAAAAAGTTTCTGTTCTTTGCTTTGCCCGCCATTTTACGTTTAAACTATTTCGACATCGTTTCACATAATACGAAATCACATATAGAAATAATTGAGAATTTAGTTAGATGGTGCTAATAACAAAAAAAACTAAATGTTCGCTAAACAATTGAATTGAAATATATATATATAGACTGAAAAATTCTAATTAAACCATCTGAATTGTCATCTCAAACAACACTTACATTATACACCACATTCATACATTTCATTTTCACAAACAAAAAACACTTTGGTAAAGATAATAAAAAATTTCTATTAAATCTAACAAAAATATTAGCGTTAAATGTAGCCCAAATATTTAAAATACAAAAAATATTCAATTAATATTATCGTGGGTATTCAATCCAATTCCATGCCGGATATATGAAATGAACGCGGAGAAAGAGTCTGGCCTAAAGTTATCTGCTTGTCTGCCGTGAAACCGGGTATCTAGTGATACGATAAATTTGGAACCAGATGTCTCTTGGGTAGATGGTTCGGTAAATTGTATGCTGTATTAAAAAGATAATTTTTTTAAAAAATTCATTTATTCCTGTTGATGGCAGGATAAATGAAATTTGATTGAATAAAAGTTTTCTAAAAAATTCATGTTATTTTAAAAAAATATATTTACAGATATATAAAACATATTAAAAACAACATTTTTTAAAAAAACACACTAAAATTATTAAGGATATGCGATTTAGTGCATTTTTCTTATAATTAAATCATAAACATAATAAAAATAACCAACAAACGTGATAGATTATGTTTTACAATTTTTTATGATATTTTTTTATTTTTATAAGCCCATATTAACCATCGAACTATAAAATGCTTATAATTTTGTTGACCTCTCATGGTAAAAGGCAATAGGTTATCAAAATAAACAATAAATATTTATACATTTATTTTTACTAATTTTTCGCTAAAGTATTAGACTAGCTCATAGTTTGTTAGATGAAATTACAGTTTGTGGCGTCATTCTTATACAATGTCGCTTGCTGGTTCCACATTATGTTCTTCTTCCTTGGAGTATTAATATTATATATATTTTAAGAAGATTTTGTGAAGTGATGAATCCGCTACAAATTTATTTTGAAAATACACATATTTTCATTAACTTATCTTTAAAGTATAATTATAAAACAGTGTAATTAAAAAACATTATATATTGATAAATAATAATGATTGAGCTAAACATCAAAACACAAAACCATCAAGTATTGTAACAATAAGTCATTGAATTAGTCACAAATTGTTTGGTAAAACCTTTTCTTAAATAGTAGTCATACAATGTTGGTTATCTATCAGTGATATTATATTTTTTTTATTATTTTTCATGTTTTTTATATGCATATAATTTATTATTTATATTTTTGATTTTTTTTATAATGACTGAATAAAAAACAAAACAAAATGAACATATTTATCTTGGCTAATATTTGATGCGAAATTAAACGTAAAAATATGCTGGTAATTTTTATATAGAACAATACAATAATATTATATAAAAATTGACATAAAGAGATTGAGTAAATTTTGAATATTAAAGTTTATTGGTTTTTTAATTATGAAAAAATTTTGTTGATAAGATAAAACTTGCATTAAGAGGATCAGGTTGGTGCAGCTTTATTGCAACGTGTTTAGAAATATATTTTAATAAAAAACGATCACAAAAACGACCAATATTTAATTCACAAAATTTCCTTTTCGCACATCATACGACAAAATAGTATCCTAAAATTTTCATTTTATTCATAAAATGTTTGTTTTTCTAACAAATTCAAATATATTGTATATATTTATGGAAATAGAACATTTTAATCATGTGTATTTTAGTAAATGCTATAAAAAAAATGAGTTTTGCCGAAAACTTATTAAATATGCTGTTTTTATTCAAATCAGATGATATAAAATAAAACTAAATATTATTTTTAAAATGATTAAAAATCAAATTTGTAAAGTATTGCGTTTTTATTGTTATGCAATAATTTCTTCTATTTTTTTGAATATATAATTCAAAATTTAACTTTATATTTATAATTTTAAAAGTCTTTTCTATATATAAATGTATTATAAATAAATATTCGATTAAATCAAGTATTCAGATTGCATATATGTTTAATCACTAGTTAAATTCATTAAATGCATTATTTACTTATCCAAAAACAAAAAAATCATTTCCAACTATTTTTTAGAACATATTAAGTTTTAGGTAAAATGCTAAAATTTGTAATTTTTTTTGAATATCGTTATCTTTTCTTAACAAAAAAGTTAAAAAAATTATTTTTTTAAATTGCACTACAAAATTTTGTAAATTTTTGCGTAGAAAAAAGTTCAATGATCTGACTATTTTTTTGTAGCATTGTAATGCAAACACAGACATTCTAATATAAAAAAACTAAAATAAAAATTTTCTTAACAAAAAATTTATGCACTTCTTTTTTCAAGTATTTAGTTACAGTCTATCTAGACATGTAATAACGTCTATTTAATTGATTCAGTCTATCGAAAATTCTGCAAAGATCTGAAGGTTGTACTTATACATTTTTTTGTTTTTTTTATGTTTCCGTGTTTAAAAACGCATCAAAAAAATTGGATTTCTATATTAACTTAATGAAATTAATATAAACTGAACATGCAATTCAACAATTTCAAAAAGCTTGCTTTTTTATGTATCTTTATCAATAATGTAGAATAAAATACATAAAACGAGCCCGTGATGTTATTCTGTTAGTGTGATCGGTTATAAAGAGTTTAGAAAAAGTAGTTTTTTTGAAAATTCTTTAAAATCATAAGTGGTTTTTAAATTATTTGAAAAAATTTTCTAGCACATGTCGGATTCCCGAAAGTGGAAATAGAAGAAGGAGAATAAAAAGAGTAAAAGATGTGATTGTTAAAAAGGGAACGTATATTTAAAATTTTCGTCGTAGACCTCCTGCCGTTAGATATTCTCGTGTGTGTTTTGTCGCGGTTCCTGCCGTTATCTAGTCTTGTCGGTAAATGCATCTTGTCGTTAAAATGGTAAAGATTTTTTATATTTAAAAAGGCACCGGATTTTTCTTTGGCTCCTAAACTCGCCGTGTTTTTCCTGTTTGTATAGATAATAATTTTTCTTTGAACCCCTTTTTTAAACTTTTGAAAAAGACACAACTGCTGTGAATCCGCATTCTGCAGCAGTATATTAATCAGTATATAAAATCTTTCGATATTTTTTATTTCTCATTTTTTATTTTTTTGAAGTTTAATAATAAATATACTTTCGTAGTTGTTGTAACAATAAACTAACAAGGCTATCACATATGGTTGGTTTTTTTCTTACAAAATTACCACAATCAAAAAATTTTCAGAAATTATTGTATTTAAAGAGTTTTGTCCTGTAAGTTTTTTATACTCTAACATATACTGTTCAAAAAAGCAAAAATTATAAATTGTAATATATGTAATTAGTAGAAAGACGAATCTTTATCAAAAACTCAAATACATATTCAGATATTTTGGTTCATCAAATCTATTAAGACCAAAAAACAGAAAAAAAGGACTCGTTAAGTCAACACTTTGTGTCAGATTTATATTTTGCTAAAATTTTACTTAGAGATTGTGTTGCCTCATTAAACAAGTCACACTTAACCGTTTTGAGATATCCATATCCCTTGACATATTTTATATTGTAAAAACATTTTCATTATTGTAATGTGTTTCAACAGTAATTAAGATTTTTTACAGATAGAAAAGTTAACCTTAACAAGTTATATCCAAAAAGACATAGGTTAATTTAATTTGGCTTAACATATTTTATTATGAAAAAATGTGTTCAATAATAACTTGTGTTTTTGTTATTTCATTTATTGTTTGCTATGTTTCCGCTAATTTTGTAGCTTTTAGATAGATTCCAATATATGTTAAGTATAAAAATTAAAAAACAAATCTACTAAGATTAAACCCACCTAATCATAACTATAAATTATATTATAAACATCAACAACTCTTTCAAACTTAAAATAATAAAAGAATATTGAAATAAATTTGGCTGTTGCAATGTAAATTTGCTAATTAATTAACAACTGAGCGATTTGATAAAAATATTCAACATATTTCTTGAAGTTTAATTATACAAACACTGATAATTTTACATGAAAGTATCTAATTGTATATTAAAAGAAGCAAAAATCATATAATATAGTTTTCTTAGATTTGAGCAGAACAAAAAGATGATTCACTTTTTATTGTAATTATCAAGTCATTATAATACCACTATCAAAATTGAATTATATATTAGCGAATCTCACATGCTTTTCTACCATAAATGCTTTCTGAAACAATAGATATTTCTTTTTAAATCCTTGCATTTTATTAAACGAAAAAAGTAACAGATTCTGTTAATACACATATTTATATTAAATTGTAAATGTTACATATAAATGATACACACTATTTTTTATTAAAATTGTATTTTAAAAACGCACAGTTTTACATCAAATCGTTATAAAAATTTATTTGTCGTTTAAAATTACACAGTAAAACACTCAAATAGATCTTTTTTGAAGTGATAATAATTTATAATATTAAATATATACTAAAACTTAAATACATAAATTATAAATCAATATATTAAACTATGAATGAAAATAAAAAAATTAGATATTATTAAACACTGTAACTCTAAAAATTTGTTTTGTTTTATCTAGGTTTAACCGTTTTTATTTTCATCATTATCTTTTTTAAATGTAAAATAAATGAGCCATATCACAGCTAAAACACCGATTAGTGCAAAAATACTTCTAAGTATAATTATAATATACAGTAAACTTTTTTTGCATATTTTTGAAAAACAACAAAATGAATTATCCACATATCTACAAATATTTGAAGTAGAATCACTAACATTGATACCGGACCTATTTAGTCCAGAAAAATCTATATTTAAAGAATTATCTTGCACATAATCATTCCTTATTTCCGCATTATCAATGTTTTCATCTTCACTTTGACTAGAACTTTCACTTGAAGTGCTTGATTTGGTGTTAAACAGAATATCAGGCAAGATATTTGAATCATTATATTGACCTGATTGCGTAAAAAGATCTGGGTTTATACCGAGCGAAACATTGTTGAACCTATTAATTTCAAAAGCGTGATCATTACGATTCTGTTGAGAGTTTGAATTATTTGGTACCGGATTTACATGAAAATTTATTTTTGCAGGCATTTCAAGTGTAAAAGATACATTATAACTTTATAAATACAAGTTTCGCAATGTGACGTGTGAATTTCTTCATAAAAAAAATTCATCGCTACTAATATAATTTTTTCATCAAGTAATTCAAATTAAAAAATACATTTTGTATCCTTCTAAAATAACAAAAAGGCAAATTTTTATATTTATATAAATGAATCATACATTTTTATTCAACCTTAAATATATTTTTTGAAGGCTTTAAAACAAAAATTGAAATAATATTTTTTAATTCGCAGTATGAAAATTAAGAAATGTTAAAGGTTATATTTATGTTTAGCCTCTTTTTAGAGAAATATTTAAAAAACAGCTAATTAGACAGCATAAATTTTGAGAAACAATATAAACCAATACATCACTTTAAAAGTCATAAAAATAACATTTATTTAATCATAATTATTCAACCAACACAAATTGATATAAATCAGCACACAAAAAGTCATTTAAATATATTGATATGTAAAATGAATAAAATTACATTGAGAAAAAAATCGTATTATATTTCGCGTGCATTTATTTTTAATTATTATTTTTTATTTTTTAAATAGTTCTTTTATATCGTCTTTTTTTTCTAATATAGAATTGTATAATGCATAATATCAATGCAATATGCTAACAGCTCCCAAATTTTTTTTGAAAAATTATTTCTAAAAAAATTCACATTGACGTCAAAAAATAAAAAAATTAGAAAATAAAGGTTTATTAGAAATTTTAACACCTTTCAAATAACGTTATTTTGTTAAGAAATTTAAATTATACAGAAAAACTTGTTATGTATTTAATAGATAAAATTAATGCAAATTAACTCAAAAAGATCATGTAAAAATTTTTAGAAAGATATTTAGATTTTTAAATACTTTAAAATGCATCGAGAGACTTGCAAATCATTTTCATTTAGGATTAGTATATATAAAAAAATAATCAAGATACATCTAAATAAATCAATTGAATTTTTTGCACATTTCTAAAATATATTAAATTATTTTGGCAATATTTTTTATTTTATATCAACAATTAAAACTTGTGTTGTTTTTTGCTTCTCTTACTTACTCTTTTTAAAAAAATTATTTTTCTTGCAACGATCTAAACTCGAGAAAAATGAAGAATTAAGTTGGTTTTTTTAGTTGAATATTGAAAATATCAATTAACACAAAAAATATATATTTTTTTAAAAACATTCTGATCAGTTATATAAATCATTGACTATATATAAAAAAAATTATATCTTTTAATAATTATTATATTATTAAAAAAATCAACTATTATGTTTGGTCTGTTTGTAAATGTAATGTATATAATCGCTAAAAGAAAGGTAAGTTTTTGCAATTTTGTAAGGAAAAGTTTTATATTTGAAAA
Source organism: Edhazardia aedis USNM 41457 (assembly GCA_000230595.3). NCBI lineage: Eukaryota > Fungi > Microsporidia > Culicosporidae > Edhazardia > Edhazardia aedis. The sequence continues at coordinate 340,100 of AFBI03000016.1, read as the reverse complement.
TATTTTAATTGGCTATCATTATATTGTCACCTATATAACTTTAATTTAAATTAGTTGATTATTTAATGATTTGATCACTATAAATGGCAAAAAAAATCATAAATGCCTGATCATATTTTTTAAAATGTTTAAGTAAGCATATCAAAACCGAATTTTAGAAACTCTACAATTACACGGATCAAACAGTATTAAACAAAATTCACTTAAATGTGTCCAATAATGTTTTATGTTATAAAACACAATAAAACCTGGATATAATAAAAATAAAAAATATTATTTTTATGCTTGATAATATTCTTATACAGTAAAAAATGGTATTTTTATTATACGAAATAAAAAATTTTATCGATTTCTTAAAAATATTAAATATGACTCAATCAGCAAATTCTTATGTTTTTGAAATCAAATCTGGTACAGTTATTTATAAAAAGAAAAAAGTGAAATAAATCAAGCAACACAAAAATAATTTTTAGTACGATTTTTGAATTCGAAAAAAAATAAAAGAATCATAAGGGTTGGATGTACGGGTCCTCCCACGAGGTTTGCCCGACTTTCTATTTTTAGATATATCGTAATAATTGTTCATTTGCTCGATCCAGTTTATTTAATAAAGCTATTTAAGTTTTTTTTACTGATTTTAAAGCACCAATCACTATTCTCATCAAAAATTATCAAAATACTTAAACTTCATTTATCAATCTTATCTTGAAAATTTGCATCAATAAATGATTAACTTTGATTCTTTTTGATCAAAACATCGATAAAATATAGATTATTTTATCATTGTGCAACATTATATTCAACTATAAATTAAATCATTATTTTTTTATTGAACAATAATAGAACACATTTTAAGTGAAATGAAGCAAGAATTTTATTTTTTTTGTATTTATTAAATTTTGAACAAACTATATTTTTTTTAATTATTCTAAAGAAAAGTGCAAGATATAGATATAAAATAATAATTTGATGATTACATTATTGTGTAAACGTAAATTCCGTAATTGATGTAATTTTTGGAAATCTTAAACGTATATACTGAGTAAAATTATTGATGTGAACACAACAATATTAGATAAAAACCAGAGGATTTATTAGACCTAAGTAAAATAAGAAAAAAAAAACGATAATTTGAATATTAATCAATATATATTTTTATACACATACATAGGCTTTTCAAAATTATCATGTATCAACATTTTCCGACAAACGTAATAGAACGAACCCCAAAAAATACAAAACAATGCAAAACAAGTCCAGACTAAAAAAAAGAGGTAATTATAAAATTTTTAATTATAAAGCATCTTTTAAACTAATCTTTATTTAATATTATGTGTCTTTTGAAAAAACATCTAATTAAAAACTACAATTAAAATATGAATAAATTTTTACGAATTCTAAAAATTTATAGCCTTATATATTTTTCTTTGAAGATGTTTTTTTTCTTTATGTTTTATACAGCGGAAGTTAGCGCTATAGATTAGGTCAAGTGAATATAAATATGCAATAAAAAGAGAAAACTAGAAGGTATAAATTTAGAATTAAAAAAGGATCTGAATCCAGTATTTTTACAACGACCTTTCTAGTTTCCCATGAATATCATGATTTTTAACGTCAGAAGATTCAAAAGAATTAAAGTATCTTTTGTGTACGATGCTGAAACGTCGAAAAATTGCAATTAAATATATAATATTACTAAAAAAGTATTGATGGTTTATCTTTTTTTATAAAAATATTTGGTCAACGGCATAGAAGTAATTCCACTGCAGCAATACTTAAAGCAAATTTGTTCAAACACAACAAAAATTAATAAGGCTATGGATATATTTATAGAAATATGGACCTGTAAAAATAACGTGTAATATAAAAAATTTTTTTAAGAAAACCTAGAATTCGAATGAATTCTTTTGTTTATCTCTCACAGATTAAATATTTTTTAACAACAAAAAAATATATTAAAGTTGAGAGGTTAATCTTCAATTATGAGAAAAACCTAAAAAGAAGGCCGTTTTCGTAGCAATCTACATAGATCTGGACCTATAAAAACAAAATCTATATTTTCTGAATGTTTATAATTTGAAGTTTGGCCTTGGTACCATGACAAAACCTACGATAGTAAAAACCTAAGCAAATTATCAGCATATTATTCCTATTTGAAGATTCATCTGTAATTTAATTAAAAAAACTATTCATTTCTCTTACATGTAATAAGACTTAAAACTAGTCAAATAAAAATTTGGTGATGCTGATAAATTTATTTTATTAATTTTCTGCAAAAAACACGCAATTTTTTTGACTAATTGTATATAAACATTTACATTAACTACAAACATAATATTAGAAACATAAAACAAAAAAAAATGTGCTGTTTTTTAGCTTTTCTTTATCAAACAATACAACAAAAATATAAGGTGAAAGCTTGTAATATTTATTTTTATTTTTAAAACTATTTTATTTAACACTTAAAAATGTAAGGATTGTTTTAATGCTTGTTCTTGTACCTTTTATGGTTTCCTGATTTGCCGCTATCTCTATTTTTGTATAATTTTTATTGTAGTTGCCAAGGTTAGAATCTTGAGAGAAAAAATCAAAATAAAAAATGTATATATCGAGAAGCAAAAAATACGAAAAATCGTGTTTTAGCCAAAAAATAGTGTTTTTAAATATACGGAGGAAAAATAATTCGATATTTTATATATAGTAATTAGGTGCCGATAAAGTAAATATTCTTATTTTATTATAAAATATGCATGATATATTTTTTTTCATATATATAGTTTTGTAAATTTTTACTTTCCTAATAGTACGTGTTTTTATGTTTATAAAAATCAAGAATTTATGATTAATTTACATAACTAATATCTTTTTGCATATCTAATTTTAGTAGGACAATAACTTTATAAGTAAGCTAAAATAGGATCAATTATGATCTAAATAAACTTCAAAGTTTCATAAATTTTTTTCAAAAAAGACATATTGTTTTTAAATTTATGAAATTAATATTGTTTAAATAGAACCAATTTTTGTTAAGGTTGCGCGCACAGCGCCCAAAAGACTAATTGAATATAAGGACAAAAAGACCACTTTAATAGAATATAGAATTATAATTTTAATGAATATATTATAATTAGCGTTTTTTCAATTTTATTTTTAAAATTACAACTTCATTAAAAAACAAGTAATAACTTTGCTGAGTAATATGTGTTTCATATATTAAAAATAAACATTATAATTTGAAAACTTGATCTATTATTTGAAATTTTATATTTTTTATAATACCTTTAAAAAAAAATTTTATAAGATAAACCTTATTTTCTATAAATCAAATTATAAATATTTCCAAGAAACTTTTCTCTATATAATTTATCTTACAAAAAAAATTCATCAGTAAACTTAATATATAATATATTATTCTTAAATAAAATCCAATTAGAATAATATCAAATTTTATAATATCACAATAATTTTATGTGTATTTATTTTTTTTACTATCTTTATAGACTTTTATATTACGTTCTGCGTCAATCATCAAACAATTTAATCACACTATTATCTCATGAATATAAACTCTTTCAATAAAAAAAAATCGGGAAACAACATACTCTTACCTTCTTATATATTAGACTTACTTTCTTCAACTTTTTTTTTAAAAATCTTGATATTGATCACTTTTATTTGAAATTTATAAAAATTAAAATTGAATTTCCAGAAAAATATTTGACAAGATAATTATTACCTAAATATTTTAACCTTTTATTTAATTTATTTATTTTAATTAAAAATATCTAAAAAATTTTAAAATTAAATAAAAATATATACAAAATAATTAAAAGTATAATTTTATACATTGATAACTAACAATCTTAAATAATACAATTCGAATAATTTTATTGTAAACACTTAATAATATAAATGCCTGAGCAATGAAATATTATAGAATTTAATAAGTTTGAATTTAAATATTTGTTTTGAAATTTTTTATACAAAAGAAAGAATTTCTTAGAAATGAAATAAGCTTTTTGCTTTTCAAAGCACCATTTAAATTATTTCAATAACAAAAATAAATAAATTTAAGTAAAAAAATTTATGCATTATGCTAAAATTGAAAAGGTGAAGATTTAAAATGATTTATTTCTTCTTATTGTACTAAAAAAATTTAAACAATAACAAATTCCATATTAAAATGAGCCACAAAAAATAATTTTCAGCAATTTCTATGTGCTATATTTCTAAACGATCATTTATACTCGAAATGCTATATGTGAAAAATATTTTTACAGATATTCTAATTTTTGAAAAAAAATACATCATAAAATTGCAGAAAAACATTTTATTCCGCCAAAAAGAATAAATTTAAGTCTAGGCGTCATACTTCAAGAATATTTTTTATAACATTTTAAGTTCCAAACAAAATTATTTATTATACTTAACCATTTTTGTTCTATAAAATTGACAATATATGTCATTTGGCGCAGTTTTATAGATTTTTGATCTTTAATCGACCTTCGAGGGATAAAATTCTCTAACAAATTAATTAGAATTGACGGCCGCGCGCATGACTGCTGTCGCATAATTGGCATGCTTTTATAAATCTTTACCAAAATATTTGATTAAAGTGTATTTATGTTTTTACACTGGAAAATTTTGGTAATGAACGCAAAAAATAGTATAACTTTATCATATCCTAGGACATTTAAACATATCGATAGACTAATCGATGCTAAAACTACATAAACAAAATATATTAAAACGCAAAATTGCTCAGCGCAATTGAAGTCGAGCTTTAAAGTGGTGGTTGAAATTTAAGCTTCTATAAATTCGAATCGATGTTATTGACATGAAATATTTATTTAATAATTGCAGTCTTTTCATTTTTGTAAATACATAATAAAGAAACATAAAAAAATAGATTTTAAATTGGACTGCATGAAATTTAAAAAACAATTAAATATAGATTAATTTTTCTATTTTAAATAATGAATAACGCAAATAAACAGCAAAATATAAACTGTAAATTACAATTTTTTTATATAATAATACTAAAAAGCGGATAAAATTATAAAAATCTATCTCTATAAACTTTTTACAAACACTCATGTCTTTTAAATATAATTTTTTTTCACAATTTTTGTGTTATTAAAATAACCTTTTTGGCCACATTTTTATAAAAACATGTTCTTTGTGCATTATATTGTATTTCCAATATAATAGAAATATATATATAGTAACATAAAAATACAACTAAATAGATATTATAGTGCGTTATATAATATGACACGAAATCTTGAGTATATGGTTGAGATACATTTGCTAAATTAGCTCTTAATTGGTAAAATTCAAGATTCTAAAGACTAATTAACAAATAATTGTACATATTTATTTAAATAGAAAATATGATTATAATCTACTTGAATTAGAAATATCAAAAAAAAAAATATTTAGGAGTTATGACAATTACTTTTTAACAGAAATCAAATTGAAATTGCAAATTAAAATACACGCAAAAAATTAATTCATCATGTATTATCAACATACATTATTGTATCAAAAAAAACTTACGACAGGCCGAACATAATTGAGATACAAAAAAGAGCACTTTCTATAAATATTTAATATAATTTTCAAAAAAATATTTTCTTCCTATTATATAATAATTATTAATAGACCGTAGCCAATTTAAAAACTAGTATTATATTTAAAATGAATATGAAAGTGTTTTATTGTAAGTGTAAGTATATCTTTGTGATTTTATATATTATTTTGAGTGTTTATTTTATTTCTTTAAGAAAATTTAAAATATAATTTTTAAAATAAAACACTATTTTTCATACATTTATTTTCAATCTTTTCAACGATTACAATCTGAAATAGTTTCTTAATAAAGTAAATTATATTTATTAATAAACTAAAATATATTTAATAATGTGTCGAACCGCACTTTTTGAGGTTTTAACCGGTATAATGCAAAAAATTGGAAAAACGAATAATCAAAAATGTTTTACAAAGAAAACGAAAAATAAAGTCCAAAATCGAGGATCGCTTGACACAATAAAATTTGAGCGATTAGCATAAACGAGATTTCATCAATTTTTTCACTATATAATGCTTACTGATAGTACTAAATAAAACTAGTTAAGGAATTTTTTAGACTTAAATTTTTTTGTTCTGTAAACATTTAAAAACTACATTGTATTTATCATTTAGATTTAATAGAACTTATAACAAAAAAAAACTCACATTATTTATTAAATCGCTGCCAATTATACAATATAGTATTTATATCGTTCTGATAAAAAAATTTTATTTAAGCTAGCAAAAAACGTAAAACTTGTGCAGAAAATAACAATGTAATTTTCTGTATTCCATATAAAAATTCGTATCGCTATTACACTAAAAAAACATGATACAGAAAACCTTGTTATTAATCTACTTTTATAGCTGAAAAAAATTCTAAATTTTATAACTAGTTTTATTCGAATAAAATGATTTTGATTTTAAAAAATTTCATTTTCAAAGCTGCAAAATACATTTATAAATAGTTTTACAATTTTACATCGTAAAAATTACTTTTGAAGATAATATCTATCAATGATCAACTAAATCAATCAATATTTAAAATTTTCTTCAAAGAGACTACGTTGGGTCATATCATTAAAAATAAAACTAACACCTGTGTATAAAGATGAATTATAGATCCACCGTTTTCTACCTCTCTTTCTACTTAAAACAACACATCTTTATGTACACACATATGACCCCCAGAGGTAGTGGCTAAGCGGCAACAAAAGAAAGGAAACCGAAGGTATCGAGTCTACAAGCATATTCACCATGGTAAATACCACTTATTATCAGCCAATAGAAACACTTCAAGTAATCTCACCAGTTTTAAATAAATGCCTCTTTTGTTTTTTTTACATCTTCATAACGACTCATAGATGATCTACACAAAAAAAATACATAAACCGATTAAAAAAGTTATTTTTATTTCAAAAAACAATTTAAAATTTATACTTTTTTGTTAAATAACTGTTTTTAATCAATTTTAAAATAAAAGAAAAAAAATCAATACACTTAATTGTTCTAATTTTAAAAAAATTATATTGTTGTGTCATTTAAGCAAATATATAGACTATTATATAAAACATATCTTTATGCATTTTAATCCTTTTCAAGTATATGGAAATAATAACACTTAAAGAATTAGCAAGGTGTAACAATTTTTAATTATAATCGTTTGTTGTAATATTAACATTTTTTTAATTGACAACGATGAAAAAATCTTCAAATGCCTAAAAAATTACAGATCTATATCTTTGATCTCTAAATTGAAATGTCTTCTATATAAATTTTGAATTGAATTCACTTATGCAAGATCGAATTATAACAAAGGACTTATAACGTGATTCTAAGCTTTTAATTTGATTTTTTTCGACTTTTTTTATAATAGAAACTAGTAAATCCAACCAAATATTTTTGAGAAAAATCAATTTTAATTCCTTTTTCTTATTCGGAATTAATATTTTTTATTTTTTTTAATTAAACAATGCTTTGATCCCCTTTGTTCGTGAAAAACATATATTTTTCATTAATAAGAGTTACACATAAAAAACAATTTTATATATCTTCAATCTCAAATCGAAAATTATAACTGCTTTAGTATAGAGTCAAAAGTTTCAGTTGCGTATAATAACAAAACTTAGTGTCGAATAATGAAATTTGGTATTTATTTTGGAAAAAATACAATTGGTAAACAATTGTTTATTCTAAAAAATTAAATGTTTATTTATTCAATTTTTAGTAAAAACTGTAAATATACATGTAAAAAGAAGAGGAAGAGTGAAGAAGAAAAGAATAAAATTCTAAAAAATTCAAAAGATATTGTTCGAGAAAAATTTAAAGCATGTAAAAAACCAAAAAACAAATTCACAAAATTGTATAATAATATATTATTGTGTATATAAATCAAATGATATGTTGATCGTCTTAAAAACATAAACAAAAAAATTATCAAAATGCATAGTAGTTGACGCACCAACAGTTATGTAGTATAAAATTTTTGTTACGTTTGATTTGTTATTTATTCTAGTTTTTTACAGATCTCCATTGTAGTTATTTGTTGAAATCGCTCAATGAATCTATAAATTGGCTGCATAAATCTTGTTTTTAGAAATATATAGAACAAAGCAATTGTTTAAAACTCTTTTTTTTTCCTTTAATTTTAAAAATATATATTAATAAAATTTTACATTGTTAAAAATTGCTTACTGATCTTTTGAGTTTTGATTACAATGTAAAAACCTCTGTAAAAAAATTTAATATTCTTAATTTAATCAATATTTTGTTTTCACAGTGTCATATGGTTTTAAAAGATAGTTCTTGACCAAAATTAGAATGGTTTACAGAATATTATAGTACAAATGTCAATCATTGGTTTCTTGGGATATAAATTATAGCATAAATATATCTGTTATCTCTTTAAAATTGTTTTTTTTTGTTGATGATCACGTGTTAATGTATTTTAAGAAATATTAATGTGTATGTTCTTATTTCAAAAACATATTTTGTATTACTTTTTTGTGAAGTTTTATACTAAAACATAAAAGAAGCAAAAAATGTTGCCAAATATTAAATCTTCTTATATTTATACTTGTTTTTAAGGAAAAAGTGCACGTAATTAAAAAAGCTGATATTTTCGGCTACTTTTATTTTAATTTTTGACAAATATAAAATAATTCATCGAACATTAAACGAAGACTAAAAATTATCCAATTAAATTTTTTTTAATCACTACGATTAAACTAAAAAAACACAGTAAAAATATTTATATATTTTTATAATACGCAATGACAAAATGAAGAAGATACATACGACTTTGCTATAGCAAGAAAAAATTTTACTATAATCTTTTAAAAACATAAAAATTGGTATGTAACATGAAAAAATACTGAAAATATATAATTTCAAATGTGACAATAAGCAGACACTCTAGAAAAAGTCTGATATACAATTTTAAATCAAGGTGATTGAATGATATTATAATCATACCGGGATATTTAAGGAACTAAAATGGGCAAGGTAGTTAAGAATTTATTAAAATATCAAAATAAAAATGTTATCATATTTATTTAAGTTATTAAAAATTATTTCAAATGAGATGTTTGTTAATCCTCTATCTATTCTCTTCTTGGAGTATTTCGCTCTGACTAATTTCGATGTTTTGAAAAGAAATCCACTTTCAAATTTTGACTGCGCCTGATCCTTTTTTAGAAATGCATTAGTTGCTATAGTTTTTTTTTGACTTTTTACCCTTCTTCTTTCAGCGAAAGAGTGCGTAGTGCCAAAAAATTATAAATCAAATCGATATGCTATTTTAATGATTTATTTTTAAATTTATATTGTAATGCTAAAAATGCTGTTAGACCACAAATTAGAAGGTTTATCACGTAATTCGAATATTTTTGAAATAAAAAAATATAAAAGATAAAACGAATGAAGAGGAATATGAAAATTAGAAAAGAAAAAAACAAAAAATTGTCTGAAAGATTGATGAATTACCTTCAAATTATTAAAGAAAATAGTCTTTGGTACTATTTTAGCACCACAACGTCTACTTTAAAAACAATAAATTAAAAAAAAATCCCCTTATTATTTTTTTATATTTATAATGTTTACCATAAAAATTTTAAAGGCGTCCGAGAAAGAGACCCGGTTGAGGAACCATCTAAAACATCAGGAAATTCAAGGTTGGTTCCAAATACTGTAGAGTACTTCCACAATACAACCGAGTTCCTTCTTGGTACTACAAAGTAAAATGAGAAAAATTTTAATGAATCTTAATTTATAATTTTTAATCTATTTAAATAATTCTTGATACATAAACATAAATAATTTAGTAGAAATAAATCAAATTATGAATAAACAAGACAAAAATTGAAAAAAAATGATATTTTTCTAAAAATAGTAATTCATCCTGCAAATTGTATAAGGATAAATTTTTTTATAAAAATTAGTCATAATTTATTCATCAGTTTTTTCGGAATATATTACAAACAAAAAAGACATTTAGGCTGAATTATATATTTATTCATATATTTAGTATAAAAAGCTTTAAATAGAAAAGGATTAAATTCTTTCTTAAAATATAAATCCGAATAGAATGAAATATATTCTAACTATTTACCGATATGCTTACACAATAAATCAAAAAAAAGAATTTTTGCAAATATTAGCACTATCAAAGTATTATTTTGGCTAAATTGTGATAACTCTTAAAATTTTGCCAATCTAATTTTTTTTGCATACTTTATAACTTTCTATTTATAGAACTACCTGTTTAAAAAAGAAATCTTTGTTATTTTCGTTAATAAAAAATTTACATTGAAGGAAAAAAATACATTTAACTATTTATTTCTAAAAACCACAAAATTAAATTCACAAGTTGAAAATAACACATTGTATTAAAAAGCACTATGAATTATAAAAATAATCTTTTAGATTTATATTTTTCAATACTTTTGTAATGGGTTAATCGATACGAAGAAAATTAAAAATTTATAATTACTGTACGAACATATAAATAAAAAAATTTTATAATATAAAAAATTGGTTATAATATCAATACAAGTTGCAATAAAATATATGTGAAATATTGCTAAAATTTTTATTATAAAATTGAGGAAACTATTTCAAATAATATTTGCATTAACATCTTAATTATGGCTTTTAAATTTAATTTTTATTTTTTTGTGCAGTAATATAATTTTTTTAAAAAAATCATATCGTATATCTATAAAATTTGATAGAAAATTCATGTACAATTTTTCATAGCGAAATACAAAGATTTGAATATCACAAGATGCTACTAGAACTAATATTTTTAATGAATTTATAGTATTTATCTTATAATTTTTCGCATATATATTATTTTTTCAATAATTTTTTATAAAAAAATAAGAAAAACCGATTTTTTTATAAAATATGATGATAATAATACAAGAAGTTTTTTGAATTATTAGTGATCTTAGGATATTTTCTTGTGTTCTAAAATTTTACATTGTAAAAATTATATTTTGATATTCTTTTATTAAATACATTTATCTGCTGCTATAATTTATATAGCTGATCAAGTACATTAAATTATATACTATAGCGTATAAAAAACTCATATATTCGTCTTTGTGATATAAATTTTTTATAATAATAATTTTTAAAAACAATATTTGTCATAAATTGGTTTTTTAGCAATAAAATATATATTATATAATTTATTGCATATATTATTTTTAATATTAGTATAGCACTGTGTAATTTCAGCTTTTAGCAAGTAGCCAGAAAAATCTAGAGAAAAATGTGATTTTGGTTGAATTTTAACACTTTCTGCTATCTTTTTGATTTAAAATAAAAAAAGATTTCTTTGATATAGAATAAACCTTATTTTATTTTATTTTTTTCTTTTATAGATTTTATGTTACAAATCTAAACATTCATATGCATCTTTGTTTAATAGCGATATTTGAAACCTATTAAACATTTAAAAATCTTTTTAATTCTAAACATCATTGATAAATGTAAATTTATTTAGATTTACTTAAAATATTCACTAAAGAAAACATATTTCTTTTATTTGTTATTTTATTTTATGTCATACATACAAAACAATTGTTGCAAAAAAAAACAAATGAAATATATCAACTTTTTTTTCATAATAGATATTAAAGTTTTTGTTTTTTCATGAATTTTTTTCTGAATATTTTAAATTTGTATTAAACAAAATATTTTTTATTCATATTTGTCAAAAAAATGTAGCAGATAGCAACAATTATTTTGCAAAATGATTATAAAACAATAAATTAGTTTATTGAAGTTTTTTTATAAATCTACATATAAAGAAATTTTTATTCCTACATCCTGTATTACTGAAAGAATTAACAATACAATATCATTCTAAACATTTGTAGCAAAATTTTTTTATTTATATTGAAAATGGAATGTTTTGTCATTATAGTGTGTTTTTCATTGCATATATACATTTTTTCCTATAAATTTATTTTAATACAAAAAATTTTAATCAATCCATATTATTTTCGTTTGTGAAACAAACAAAACACGATTAAGTTTTTAAACACTATATTAAAGAACCAATCTAGTATAAAAAGAAAAAAAATATGATAGAAAGTTACTTTGTTGATTAAGCTTCAATCAATCACTTTTATGTTGAATGTTGTAATTTTTAAAATTTCTGTTAATTCTATTTTTATTGTAAAGAAGTGTAAAATTTTTGTATTAACATAAAGGAAAGAGAAAAAAACAAATTAAAATAAAACAAATTTATATTATTATTTTCAATGAACTATTTTTATGACCTTAAACATATACTTTTGCAAATAATATTTAGAATTTTTTTAAATAAATGAAAAACTACAAACAGTCCCCAGTTTTATCATAGTAGATAAAAAATTCATTTATTCTATAAAAAAACAAGAAAATACTTTCATTTGATTTAATCATCTTTCACAAGCGCTTAAGACTTTTTTTATGATTGTTCATAATAAGAATATATTCTTTTATATGTATTTTGACTCATGATTTTAAAAGCTTTTGAGTTTATTTTGTAATTTATACAAAAAAATTGTAGAAAGTTTTTATAATCTATTTTATCGTTTTTTTTATTTGTCTATATTGATTTTTTATACTTTTTTCTATGCGTATTTATATTGAAAATACTAATTCATTAAAAAAGTTGTCAGCAGCACACAAAAAAATTTATTAAATTATTTAAATGTAATTTTTTTGTCAAATAAAACATTAAACTTGCAATTTTTAATGACAAATATACTGTTATTTATAATATTACCTATAAAAAATGCATTAATCAAGCAAAAAAGGTCGTTTTTCATAATTTTATGTGTATAATTTGCAATCATTTTTATAGAATCTTTGTAGATTGATCATAAAACAAATAGAACGAAAGTGTGATTTCATATATTTAAAACAAATTACCGATGGCTATAAAAATTTAAATTTTTTACGATCAATTTTTATTTTTTATTTTTTTTTAATATTTTAGAATATTATTATTTTTCTTTATTTGTTTCTAAATTTGTTCATATTCATGCTTTGTAAAATTAACATATCTTCATCGAAGATATGTTATAAGAAAGGAAACCAAAATTTTTGCATTAAAGTGTAATAAAACGTAATTTGTAAAATTATTCACTATATTAAACACCAAAAAAAATTATTGAAAACATCATATTTATTTAAAATAATCGTATCCTTGAAAATACAAAATGCCGGAATCTAGTAAGCATGTAAAACCAATCTCACTAAATTTTATGTGAAAATATAATTTTCAATTTAATATCAAAATATTATATGATCGAATTTTTTTAAATATCTAATTGTTTTTATTATATTCTTTATAAAATAAAATTTTAATCGCGAAAAATTGTTATAATAAAAATTTGAAATCGCTACGCGTATATATATTTTCTTTGACTTACGTTTAATACATGTAAACACAAAATAGATACGTTTCGAATGATAGCAGAAAATATATATTAAACATGCGTAAAAAAATCTGTTTTCTAACGAAAATATTATATACTTCAGTTATGTTTTTTTTATAATTTATTACCAAACTTGTAATTATCTAATGGTCATTTCACACACCCATTTATTAATTCAGCATATACCGCTAAATGTATTTTATTTCACACCTAATTTTTTTTATAATTATTTTAATGTAATAGTTATATTATAATACTAATCCAAAGTCTACTGAAGTAGAGAGAACCAAATCCAGAACCCATAGAACTGGTCGATCTAAAAAATATTCCACAAATACCACAGATAGTGGAAAACCATATGCCGGACTAAATTAATTCGAATTATTGAATTTTGTGCTTTAGCTTTAAACAATCTTTATATTTACAAATTCTCGTAATTTTGTACAAAATTTTATAAAAAATTTATAATTCTATGTTATTTTTTATATAAATTTTTAAAATGTATAAAAAACATAAAATTTTTTTTCAAGCTTTATTAGTTGCTGTATAAAATAGTGTAAAATATAAATAAACACCCAAAATCTTAGATTTATAACTATAACAGCAATCATACAATATATATAAATTTATTTTTCTTAACTAATATTTTCTTAATAGGTTTATTTTTCATGTTGTACATATACATATATATATCTGAAGTATTTTGCAGATAGAAAAGTACAACTATGAAAAAGAATTGAAAATATGAAAGATCAAAAATTTAGAAATGAAAAAAAGAATAACGTATACTATGGGAATTATGCGTCATTAAACTAGAATTTATGTCGTAGCTGATGTGTTTAGAATTCAAAGTGACCATTATAAGTCCAAAATTTGTAATTAAATGTGCATAATGCAAAATTTTTTTAATTACACAAAAATAATTGTTAGAGGGTTACAAAATTAATGCAAAAAATGTGCAGAGAGGAAAAAATAAATAAAAACACAAAACATCCTTAAAAAACTATAAAAAGAAACAATAATATCTTTTAAATTTTTAAAAAACGTTATATTTTTTATTTTTTAGTTTTTATGTGACCTTTGATGGATTCAAAATTTCGTTTTTCGTAATTTTTCTTATCGCAGTGGTTGGAATGAGTTGCTTCACGTTCGAAAGACTTGTAAGAACGATTAGATGATTTCTTAAATGGCATATTTATTTATTACTTAAGCTTTAAATAGCTTACATAAAAAAATTTGCTTCATAATCTGAAACATTGTACCAAACTTGTTTTCAAACCTTAAAAGGTCAAAACAAGTATTAAACATCTTAGATAAATTTAAAACCATCTGTTTCATAAATTTCCTAGTCAAAATAGTGCATGAAACACAATGACTATTTTGACAGGCATGTTTATTACATGCCAACAGCAGTATTCATGATCAGCATCATCTAATAAAAATTTTTTTTTACTGAAAAAACAGAGATTTAAATATGATAAAGAAGCATTAAAACCCATAAAAATTTTAGTGAAATATATTATAAGATGTTAAAATAAAAACAATTAGGTTTAAAACAAAAATAAAACTTCTTTGGATATTAGAAAATCGATTCTTAAATCACATCTTTTGAAAAAAAAAGCCAGGATATATTCAATTTTCTATTGCGAATATACAAATACATACATACATAAATACATATATATATATATGGTATTTTAAGGTCTATTATTGCATAAAAAGACAATCAATGTCTTCAAATCTTTGTAATCATTATGATTTTCTTTTTATTCTCGGTATTAATCTAAATTTATTTGTTTTAATGCCTATCACTTAGTTAAAAACTAGAACAAATTTATATAAGTGTAAAGAAAACTCTTTTGGGTCAAAAAATCAAATTTAAAAATACAGAGATATCTATAAAATCATATAACTATTTTGATACATTATTTTTTTGTTAAAAACATTAATTAATATAAATTACATACATTTTATCAAATTTAAAGTAATTTACTACATAGATTTTATAATAAAATTTATTTAAATAAAAGTATGATTCTATGAATTTAATAACATTATTGTGTAATTGTTGATTTTGAAAATTTTTATTTTTCTCCTAAGCATTCTAATCTATTTTTTGTTGCCTTGCTATTTTTATTTTTATTATTGCACAAATTTAAATGTTATTTCCTCTTCAAATTGTTTTTTTTATTGAAATTTGTGATTAAATATTGGTAAAAAGGAATCTACATTTATTGGGACATAAAGAATCTAAAAAAAAATTATTAATGAATCGTTTTTATTTTTATTATTCAATTTTAATCTTGAATCTGTGAGAATTTTATTTCGCACTTAAATACCTATATGTTTTTGTTGTGGTTTCTGCTGTTTTTTAAGCTTACTGTAAGAAGTGTATTTTTTATCTAAACCGATAACATATATTTCAAGATTTTTCTTTATATAGAGCATTCTTAGTCTGATTAAAACCCACCAGAAATGTAGCAATACAGGAATTAAGGTTTAATTATGAAAAGTTTTACCTTTTGTATAACTAAAAATCATGTACAAAAAGTAAATCCAAATGAAAAAGAGCTCACACATACATAACATCCATTCAAATATTTTTTTATTCACTAAAAATCAAATGTCATACAATCAAATTTATATCATAATATTTTTATACATTATATCTTTATATGTTTTTTGAATCAAAAAACATTGTTTTTATATCGGTAAATTACATGCCATGTGTTTTGAATAGCATAATTTTGCTTTCATAATTTATTCTATCAGATGTGGGAATAAAAAAACAAAAAATTCTTATTTGAGCGTACGTTGAGCTATTAAATTATATTTAAACATAGCCTTTCAGAATTATTTTTTCTTTTTCTTTCATTTTACTTTATTTTCAATCGCAACTTTAAATACGCCTCGGTAAGGAATAACACTTTTGTTTCGATATGAAACCTTTTCCATTATTATTTGATATATCTGAAAGAGAAAATCGCCTATATATAATAAAAAAAATAGAAAGTCAATATTATTCAATTGATATTACTATTTTTCGTTCCATAAACATCTTCTGCATTATGATTGTTTTTTTTATAATTCATTTTATTATAAATATAATTTAATTGTCGCTATAAAAATAATCAAAATAGCACTTTTTTTTAATGTACTTAAAGAAACATAAACTATTGTTTTTTGCTCAATATAAATATAATTTTTAAAGAAAAAATAAAAAGAACAGAAAAAATATAAATCATACTTTAAAATAAAGTTTATAACATATTTACTATATCTAAAAAAACGAAAATTCATATTTCATGAAGTGAAATATTTTTTTTTTAATCTTCAAGTCTTTCTTTTCATTATTTCTTTAACGATTTTTTAGTCGTGCAATATCATAAATTTTATATATTTTTAATTTAATTAAAAGGTTTTTGTGATTAATGCGGAAAAAAAAAACAGTTAAAAGTAAATTTCTGAAACCCAGTATATGTGAATTGTGGGTTGGTATAATAATTTATCAAAAAACAGTCGGAATTCAATATATGATAAACACAAATATATGATAAATCAATGAAATTATATGATTATAACATATCTATTGTAGTTTATAGTTTTTATATTTTTATGGCTAATTTCAGGTTTTCAATATTCGTGAAATTATTAAAAGAACATTTTTTTTACACTCTTTTCGTTAATAACGTTAACTTAGCGCACCAGAAGCTTAAAAAATATAAATTTAAATATTGTTTCCAGTTTTACCAACTTTAGCGGATTCTTTAAAATTTTACTGAATTTACAAAATCATTAACTTGAAATCAATTTGAGTTAAATATTACAAATTGTTATAAAACATGTCAAATCATCGTAAAGTTAAAAAAAGTATTGAAAATTGGAACTAATTCAGATGCAAAAGATTGATCTGTCTAAAGTTATAAAAAACTCAGAAAAATTTAATTGTGTTTTAGGTTTAAAATAAGAAAATTTTGAATAATATTATTTTGTTATGGGACAAGTATAGATTAACAAGAAAATAGTAATATTTTTCTAGTTTTTCTTGGTTAAAATACAGATTTCATCATTTGAAACGTGTAAATAATATTCAACACTATGCTACAGGCCTAAATGCACTTCGATTTTAAAATATGATGATTAAAAATAAAAAAAACTTACAATTTACAAAATTTAATGCATAAAATTTTTTAAAAGAAAAATTTGTTGATAAAAATAGAATAAAGAAGATTTATTATTATTATTATTATCATTATTAGAATTGTATTTTATAGTAGAAACACTTTTCAACCCTTTAAATCTCTTTTTTTTAACAATAGTTACGAAATATATATAAAGAAAAATAGTTGTAAACAACTCGAAAGTGAATATATTTTTACTTTTTTCGCAATAAATATTCGTCGATATATTGCTCAATTCTCCTTTGTCTTCTCAATCATTGTGCTGAAAAAATATCAATTGCAGTCTGTTATTTTTTAAGTCGGACATTTTTTTGTTCTTTTTGTCAATTCAAAATTTAGGGACAGATTTTTCACAGAATTTTTAGAAATTTACTTTTTATTTATGCACTATTTTATAATATTTTTCTATGTACATGATTAACTGATGTGCGAAACATTTAATAAGAATTTAATCTCACTTTGTGTAATACCATATACAATAAAAATCAATAAATTATGAATATAGAATCTCTTAAAATCATAATATTTATAAATTATAATTCGTTACAAAAAAATATTTTTAACATATCCATTTTTTCTGCTTATTATGATCAATTTTATTGGTGTTTTTATAAAGTCGAATAAAAACGTAATGAGTGAATTAACAGATTGAAAAAATTCAAAGTTTTTCTTGCTACAGATTTTTCGTTAAATACATTTATTTGACAGATATTTTTGATATTTTACTTGACAGCTTATTAAATTTTGATTTTTTTAAAATTTTGTTTAATATACTTTTTTGTGTATTTATTCGTAAGTTAGTAAACACATGTAGAAAATTCTTACAAACCACTTAAAAAAAATCATAAATAAATTTTTCATTTGGATCTATATTTAGATTCGGGAAGAAGATGGAATAAAAAACATATTTTGTTTCACATAAAATTGGCTGAAAA
Organism: Edhazardia aedis USNM 41457; assembly: GCA_000230595.3. NCBI lineage: Eukaryota > Fungi > Microsporidia > Culicosporidae > Edhazardia > Edhazardia aedis. The sequence continues at coordinate 321,476 of AFBI03000016.1, read as the reverse complement.
ACGATATCAACCCGATTACGATTTTATTTATAGATTAAAATATTTATCTTTTTCGATGATTGCTATTTATAAAAAATAATAGTAAATAAAGCTTAAAATATATTAATTGAAAACTCAAAATTATCCCGTTTTAAAATAGCGTTAAAATTTTGCGATGAATTTTAATGAAATAAAATACTAGTATCCCTTAGTAATGAATAAAACGAAGATAAAAATTTTAATTGGTGTAGTTTTGGGATTTTAGCTGTTATAGTAGTTGGGATTCTGAGCTTCATAGTATATAAATCAAAACCGGATAGCGAAAAAAAACCGAGAAACCGAAGCGAGAGGCATTGAAACCAAAAACAAGCCCAATGAAAAAAACCAATATCTATACCAAACTCTGAATTAAAACCAGAACGAAAAATAGCGCCAAAACTAGTGTCAAAAAGCGCCGAAAATGACACAGAAAAAATAAATTTAAAAGAATAATTCAATAAATCTAAGATAACGAATATAAATAAAAATATTTTTTCACTTTTTTCTGACTTTTCTGAAAAATATTCAATATTAGCTAAACTTACCTACACTGATTCAGAATTAAAATGTCCTACATACGATTTTATCGGATCTCAAAATAAAAAAGTTGAAATGTTATTTGAAGATTTCTTTTTGAATAATGGCACTTCAAAAGATAAAAAAACAGTTTTGCGAATGATATTGAAAATTGCTTTTTAAACTCGCAAAAAAATATCAAACAAAATTTACATGCAGTAAACAACCCATAAACAATATTATAAGATTGGTCAATCATGAATGTTCGGAGATCTTTTCACAATTTATTTGGTGACAAAAAACATAAATCCGCTACCAATTTAAATTTACTTTTGCAAAATCTTTCAAGTGAAGAATTTAAAGCAATAAAAAATCTTTCTCAAAAAATACTTGAAGACGTTGAATTCCTCGGTTCCCCAAAAATATAAATCAAAAAAACACTACAATTCGAATATTTTATTTGATTAAAAACGATTCTTTTAATGCTTTCAAAGTAGAATACATCAATAAAGACCAAAAAAATTATGAATGCAGAATATTTGATCATTTTTTCCAGTTTTCGGAAGATACAACATTTCTTAATATGAAAGAAATTATGATGTGTCTTTTTTACGAATTAGAGGAGTACTTTAAACTGTTAAAAAAGGGTGAAATTCCTCAAATAGACTATTTTAGCTGATAAAATTCATAAATCTGAGCCCAGTGTCGCATAAAATGTAGTCACCATATGAAAATACAAACACTTATATGATTATTGTTGTATTTTTTTCAGGGGTAATTGTAAATATTAAGAATCATGAAAATATGGCCGTTATTCAATATAGTATATTAAATAAAGTGACTTTATATTTTTTTCAATGCTTATCTCATCGATAAACTTTAATAAAATATTATTAATTTGAAATTGTTCATTTTTATACATCTAAATATTTTTCAACTAAAATGAAAATAATATTTACTTATTTCGTAGCTTTTTCGCTTTATAATTATTACAGTTTACCTTTTTTGACCTATAATTGATGTTTAAATCTTAAAAAAATGACATCGGTTAGTTTTTGATTTTTAAGGGATCGCACATTAAAATTAGTACAATTTAGATGGCATTTTTTTGAATCAAGATAAAATACTTCACTATACATTATATAGAATCAACAGCTTATCAAAATTTCTAATCTAAGTTTTATTAAGGTTGCTTCTATGTATGATATTTGCATCATGTCTTTATTTTTCTAAAAATACAAAAACTATAAATGTTATTTGTTATTTGATCCAAGAAAAAAAAAATATAATATAATGGAAAGGAAAGGAAAGGAAAGTAACCGAAACAGAAATACATAAACAAACACTATATAATCTAAATGTAATGTTGTTGATTTCTATATTGTTTGCCTTGATGCGCTCATATTAAAAAACAATGAAAAAATTTAAAAAATTATTTTTACACAAGTAGTACTTTTTATGGTGAAATATGATTTTTTTTATTCTTTTAGCTCTCATTAATTGAAAAATTATTGATAAATAATTTGTATATTATCATTTTCCGTGAAATTTTTGTGATTAAAGATATTAAACTAACTTGAATATTTGAAACAATCAAATTGTTCCAATTTCAAGGATTATTTAAACTTATATTAAACGTCAAGGTTAGAATTGACGTTCGAAGACACAGAAAGAGAGCGATTAAAACCCTTTTTAGACTTCATAATTTATTTATATTTAAGTTTTTATCATAGTTCATTGAACCAATCGAATTATACTTTTTTTAAACTTATCAATCAGATATATGAAAATTAAAACAAGAGATTAAAGTCAGATTTTCATCTATATTTATAAAAAAATAAGTTATCGCCAAGATAACAATTTTTTTCATCTTTAAACTCTCATTCATAGTGCTTTTAGCACATCATTCATATTTTATTTAAAATAATTATTTTTAAAGTTACAAATTTGAAACGAACCAATCAACATTAATAGTATTTAACCGACAAAATTATTTAATTAATTTTTATTGTGAATTTTATAAATTTAAAATAAGACATTTACTCTATCATTCTAAAATACATATCATAACTTGTATCTTTTCCAATAATAAAACAATTCACACTAAAAAATAGACTTCATTAACAAAAAAAACAATTAAAAATTATTCCATAAATCACTTAACCTGCTTTATTTAAAACAAAATGGTTTGATAAACTTAGCAACATTTTATATTGTATTTTATGTTTATAGCCTTAGGGTTTTTTTTAAATACATATTCCTTCTAAATTTTACAAAAAGTGTATAATAGAAAAACATTTTACAGATATCATGATATTTAATAAACATTAAAACCTAGGGAAACCGAAGCAAGGTAATGTTAATATGAAAACCGCGTTTGATATAAATTATGAAGTCGGGAAGATTTAATCCATTTAAGTATTGTTTTTGATATTTTTTATACTATATCGACAATACTTATAATACAATGTTTATTGCAACAAAAAAACACATACTTAAAATATTATCAATTCATTGATACACAGAATTGTAATTTTATAGTTTTTGTGGTGGAGATTATTTGGAAATGAGCCGAGTAATGTTGAAAAATGTAAATAAAAGTAAAATATCTACGTTTATTGTAAAAGTAAAACTGTTTCTAATAAATTATCTTGTTTATTTATTATTGATTAATTTATTAAAAAAAACAATTCCTTCTCTTCTTTCTTTTCTTCTCTTTTTATTATATGGGGTTTCCAAAATCATGTTTAAGTCCACAAGTATTACATTCGAATCTCTTTGTTTGATGATGATTTAAATCTTCTACAGTTTTATTTTGAAAAATAGAATTTTAACTAAGAGTAGGTGTAAATATAGAGTAACCAAGAATTCTAATTGTAGCATATCAAAACAGATATTAAATTCAAACAAATTATATCATTTAAAGTTTTGTTTCTTTTGTTTTGTTTTTATATGAATATTGTGATTTGCGGAAAAAATACTGTTCAAGATCTTATACCACATTAATTTACATTTAAAGTTCTACTAACAATCGATAGGACGAATCTTATGTTTTTTTGTCAAAATCAAGCATGATTCAAGTGTATGATCGATGCTTATCGAGAAAAACTAGAATTGTTCAAGTAAAGCTAATTAATTCATATTCGGATGATTAAACGAATAAAAAAACGTTAAATAATCTTTTAAACAGGTAGGAGCGCTCCAAGAACTTAATTTCATATATTTTCTAACCACTCTCGTTCATATACATTTTAACCAAGGTATTGATCATAGAATGGCTTAAAAATATCTTTTTATGCTTCTAATAATATTAATTTTGACTTGATCATAGTTTTGTTCAAATATTTCTATTTATTATGTATTTATGAATACGGCAGAATTAATTGATGAAAATATATTTTTGAGAACGAAAATGCAAATGATTCAAAACCTTAATCGTTGATAATTTATGTTTCAAGGACTCAACCTATAAGCTTTTTTGTGTATTTTAATCAATTTTTGACCTATTTTTTCTTTTTATAATTTTTAATACCATATTTATATTTAAGAATAAAATAGTAAACACAAACACCCCTAGAGAATGATGGAGAACAGAGAGAGTAGAGTAGTTACACTGTTAATTAAATTTTACAAAAACCAACTATAAATCTTTTTATTTTATTCTTCCAAAAATATTGATAAAGTACAAATTCATCTGTAATGTTCAATTATTGTCCTGCGTTTTTTAACGACATAATATCAAGCTAGAAACCAAAATACTGAAGTATTTTCTAATTATTAAAATATTCAAATAATACAATAATTTAAATGGCATAAATATCAAAATTAGAAAACATAGTTTTTTTCAGACAACTGCAATATTTCATTTTATAAATATCACACATTATATTTTTATCACACAAAAACAAGTTTAAAACATGATATTTATTTATACACAGTTACTTTTATTATTCGATTTTGTTTTATTACTAAATAAATGAAATTCGTTTCCATGTCTTGTGTTGTGTGCCGAAAGAATTGTGTAAAAATTGATTGATAAAAATAAATTTAATAATTTTAAAAATCACACGAATAAATAGAATTATAATTCTCATTTAACAAAAAATGTGAATTTATATTTTGAGTTTATCTCTTATTTGTGCTAGTTTGTGTGTAATAATACGATATCATCCGAACATAGATTTTGAAAAAGTCGATAAATTTTGTTTAAAATAAATAATATAAATATATCTATATTTTAAATGAGATTTTATTTCAAGCTGATGCTCTAATTGGCAACAATTTATTACTTGTATGATATGACATAATAAATTTTGCTAGATTCTTGAATATCCCGAATTTTGCAAAATCCGAAGCATTTTAACCTCATTATAAAATAAAACTTGTAATCAAAATAATATGTTGGAAATTTATATTCATCATTATTTATCAATTGTTTTTTTATATTACTTCTTTGAAATAAGAGATTTTTTTAGATGTACTAACTAACATATTTGTAGAATACTATGATGAAATATATACTTTTATTCGAATAAAGATTAACTATTTAGAAACTAATAATAAATATATCAAAAAATTATAAAAATCATTTACACTCTATATTTATTTGATATATTCTATCAACAACGATTAAATTTTTATTACACCTGCTATTTTTCTTTGTGCTTCGATCTCTATTTTATTATTGATTATAGTTTTATATGGATATACACTATTTAATATTTTGCAATTCACTTTTTCGATAGACACCTCTACGTATTGTTCTCTAAGACCGAATTTTAAAGAATACATATTGATTATTGTTTCTTGCGACAGACACACCTTAATATTTAAAATCTCATCATCATACATTATTTCATAAAACATATCCCCAAAAGCTTTAACATAATTAAATACATATTTTTCATAGACAAATGATTTATTGCAGACTAATTTTTCAACAAAAGATTCCTCTTCAGCAAAATTTTCTTCAACAGAGTTATAAAACGATAAAGTTATATCGGAATCAGATAATCGCACTTTAGTATGTTTATATGTCCAATTAACATACACATTCCACCCACTGATCGAAATTGAAGCCATTCTGTAGCCACGTATGATGTTCAAAATACTTCTATGATGATATTGAAAATCTATTGCTTGCGATGTATGAAGCTCACTATGTTCTAGACGAAAAATTTCATTGTTATAGAGTGCTCTCAAAATAAATAAGACATTCTTTTCTTCAATTACATGCTTTTGAATGCTCTCAAGATTCACAATGTTTTCTATATTAATTGCTTTGTGTTTATTTTTAGTAACTCTTTTTTTCTCAATTGCATTATCTCTATTTTCGTCATGTTTTTTGAGAATTTTGAGTTTGAAATATTTAGTATCCATTTCTCGCGATGGTCCGCCTTCTTCAGCAAAATTTGCACATTTAAAAAAATTAAAAAGTAAAATCAAGATTGTATAAACATGTGATATTTTATTCTTAAACATTAAATGATTCTTACAATTCTATTTATATATTATTTGTTCAAAATATATCATATTTATTTATATATTGAATAATTTTAATACATTTTTGATATGTTAAAATATTGATAAAAAAGTTTTCTAAAAATATTGATATGCAATATTTGTGTGATTTTCTCATGAAATTTTTTAAATTTTTATTTTGATGAAATCAGTAAAGCCCCACAAATTTTATAAAATATGGTGCTAATTTGTTTTTATTTTTATTGAAATATTGTATTAAAAATCATTTCTAATGATTTATGTTATGAGTATAGAATATAAAGGCACTTTAAATTATTCTTATTTACTTTGAAACTTGAAATATAGCAAAATATATGCTTCACATGGATAATTTTTAAGCACAGACAAACGCTTTTTATATGTTTCTTTTTTAAAAATCATTGATGAAATGTGCTGGTATTTCATAAATAGGCTTCCAATAAGTAATAATGTTATCTAATTGCGAAAAAAAGATTTGGTACTAAAATAAGATTATAATAACTGTTTGGATAACAAATGCATATGAAAATCCACGATTCTCTATTTTAATTTGAAAAAAGTGTAATAAATATCAAAAACAATCTCAAATTATACTCTAAACTTTTAAATTCTAACTATAAATATGAAAATCGTCTTTTGCTCGCTATAAAAAAATATACAAACAGTTGAACTAAATAAAGTTTTTTTTTTAACACAACTTGATAATATTAAAAGAAAGACCATTTGACTTCTGAATATGTTTTATGATATTGCAAGTAATTTTTTTGGATATGTTGTTAAAAAATTGTGAAATACATACTAAATCGAATAAGAAAAAATATTTTTGGTATTTTGTATTTAAATAAACAAAATTTATGTACGTATCCTATTTGCTCAAAAAATACTGAATTTTAAGCATTTTTTGTGGTTTGCTTATTTTTACAATTTCTAGTACATAAAAGTAAAGTTTTTTACATGACATAAATCAAAATTAATAAATAAATTTCAAGTAGATAAATGAATATTTAAAAAAAAAATTTTGAGGTTTGCTTTTAATATTCAAAAACGAAATAAAATTCAATATAATTAGAAAAAAATTTTATATAAGTATTATCTATCCGGGAAAAAATATTTAATCAATTTCAATGAATAAAAAGAGAAATAAAAAACAATAAAATAGTTGATTAGTGTATAAACGAGTATTATTTATCTGAAATAGATCTATAATTGATTTTATATTGTTAAATTGTATTTTTTTTATTTAAATTTTTAATTTTCTTTGAAAAAAGTGAATCTTAAATAACATATTGTTTATCTTAAATTCTGAACATCTTTTATGGTATAAATCATTAAAGTATATTTTTTTTACTAAATCACGACATAAATTTATCCTAAAAGTTTATAATTATATCGCACAAAAAACGTTGATGAATTATTTTGGTATTATTATCGTTTAATATCTGTTTAATATTTTTAATTGAGAAATTGACAAAAATATTTTTTATAAAATTTAATTCCTATTTAATTGAACCTATTACTAAATAAGGTATTTGTTGTGTTTTTTGGCTTAAATTAATATTTTATTTGATTGAATTTGAGATTGAATATAAAAAATAATGTGGCTTTATAATATTTTATTTTTTTACCAAAATTTTTTTTCACACAATGGCTTCTCAAAATTTTCGTTTTTAAATATTTTCATTATCGCTTCTACTCAAATAGTGTGTATTTAAAAAATATTTTTTTGTCTATTGAAAACTTAAGTTTGAAACGTTTTAAAAAACAGCGAAACCATGAAAGAATTTTTAAATTTTGATTTTTTTATGATATTTTGAATATTTGTCTTCTAAAAACTACCGGTTTAATATCCAATTTACAAGTTTAGTGCAGTATAAATGCACTTTACCAAAAGTTTCAAATTACAACCTTTTTAAAATAAATAGGATAAAAATTATTGATGCATATTTTTTTGTCTCAAGAATTTTTAGATTTCTAAAACGATAAAATTAATTTACTTTTAATGTCATAATAATCTGTAAAAATAGTTTATGATGGTATCGAAACAGATAAGACACGTGATCTTATTAATTAAATATTTATTTTAGTTACAGAGAAGAAATTCAAACATCTGCGTTTTCTTGTGTTATTTTAACTTTATTAGAAACAAAACATCGAAAAATTTTTACTTCTTAAATGTGCACTATACATCTCCTACGTAGCTTAATTTATTTTCAATGATCTGAAAAAAAAAAGTCACACGAAAAGTGTAAAATGACTTCTAAATTTATCTGTCACATTTTTTTTTTGTAAATTTTGAGGAGTTATTTCATACCCTTTTACTTTTAAAAGTGTTCATTTTGGGTATTAATTTCTAAATTTCAACCATTAAATATTTATATTTGATAAATTATATCCATTAGTCGTAGAAAAAGAATTTCTCCCTTTAATTATAGAATGTATTCTTTAACATAATTCTAATTTTTTTATATAATATTTAGGTTTTATTCAATATTTAATTATATTATGATTAAATAATTGATTTGGGTGTTTAATAACAAATTTTATTAAAATTTATAAATTAAATGTCACATATTGGACTTGTCAAGGTTTTTTCGAATCAAAGCATAAAAATTTCATATTTTAAGGCTTTGTGCCTATATTTTTTTTCTACTATAGATCTATTCATTTGGAATTAAAAATTAAACTCAAATGCTCAAAACTATCCAAGTGAAACGATCTTTTATAAATTGTATTTCAATTCTTTATTAGCTATTTTATAAAACAATAAAAAATAGCCTTTATGGTTAAGTACTTTCATCTATACAAACAGCTGCAAAGAAATCAAAATTATTAGGTGAATCAGATTTTATAGAAAAAAATAATGAAAAAAAGTAACCAAAATTCTGTCATTTTTATTTTACAAGTTTTTTTAAAATTAAATCACTTTAAAATTCGTAGGTTCAAATCTAATCCATCATCTTTATCACTGTTTTCTTGACTAAAAGCAAGTAATTCATGAAGTAATTTATTGAAAAATCAATTACAAAAATGTAAACCAAAGCAAATAAATGATAAAATTTATTGTTCAAGCCCTTGAAATCTTTTTTTTTTGGTATACCAATAAGATTATATTAATTACAAGCAATTAAAGATTTAATCTAAAGAATTATACATATTTTTGAACTATTGGTATTAAAAAAATCAAATTACCATTTAAATTTGTTTAAAAATTTCTTTATTACATCAATAAATTAGTAATAAAAAAAAACAATAATGAACATAACAAAAATAGTCTAGTAATATTATGAAACATAAAATAGAATCCAGATCGTGAATGCTTAAAATAATTCTAACAGACGAAAAAATACCAGCTACGAAAAAAAACCAAGAAAACTAACCATAAGAAATCATAAATCTAAATTTTGATCTTTAAATCAACTTTTTTAAAAATAATTATTAAAAAAAACTTTGCATTTGTATATTCTTAAAAAACATATAAAATTACAAAACTAATATTATTGCTTTAAATTCCTTACTAGAAATCAAGCTTTTGTCGAATTATTGGTTTCTCAGCATACTGAAAAACTTACATCTTTCAAAGATCTCTCATTAAGATCTATCTTTTACCAATCAGATAGATTTTTTTGAGGTAATCTTAGTGGCCGAGAAAAATCCGGATGAAATTCGAGAATAAAAGAAAAATTACCAGTAATACTATGCACAACTCGCACGATGAAGAAAGATAAAAATATAAACAATTACATGAACAAACTTTAAGTGTCAAAACCTAACAATTAGATTATTATTGCAGCAGAATTTAGATCAAAGCATTTCTTTACTATCATTGTTTTTCTTTTTTTTTATTCTTCTCTTTTATATCCCTCAAACGGTATATCCGAAACTATTATCATCGAAAAAACATCATATAGTTAATTTATGGGAGAACAAGAAATAAATTTAATTCTCAATGAAATCGGAGCGTTTATTGGATACACAATTTTATTTATAAGCATTTTTACAATTAGTTTTTTTATTTTGATTTTATCGATAAACAGATCTCATAAATCTTTTTGATTATTACCTGATATTTAAATAATTGTTTTAGATAGCACAAGAATATCATGCTATTTTCTGCTGAAAATGTCTTACATCAAAAAATAAATACATAAAAACAATATAAAAACTAGATTAGAATTTGAAAAACGAATATTAAATATAAAATGCCTAGGCTAACAATCCTTTTTTTATATGAAAATTTAAGAAATCACTATAAATAAATCAAGGTATTTATTTTTGTTATGTTTTTTAGATTCTAAAGGTTTTATAGTCAAATATTTATACACATTTATTGCTTTTATCTTGATTACAATTTTTTATAAGAGATTTTTAAAATATTACTGCTATATGTTTAATTTTTTGCATAATATATATCTATACGTCGGTAATATCATTTTTTTTCTTAATATTATATTATAACAAGTTGAATAGCGAGTAGAAGATGTTACTACGATGCAGATTATGGCTAAGAAAAATTCGGTAAAATGATTTATAATGATAAAATATATGGTTTCTAATGTATAAGAAATTTTGATTGGAAATTTATATCGAAAATATTTTGGTAATTTATTAATTCTCTTGGTTTTATCTTTCTTTTTTTTCTAACAAATCTTTCATATATTTTTCATTTCTTTTTCATGTTGTACTCAGCGCAATTATGAAATTTATTCAAATATTGCGCTTTAAAGCATTATTTCTAATGGTCATCTACAAAAAAAATAATAATTTGTAAGAAAGAATATTTAGACTGAGAAATATAGATATTTTTCATTTGATTATAAATTAGTAACAAAATTACTGAATATAAAATTTTTTTGTAGTATAACGTAAATGCTATTCATAAACAAGCCAAAAAAATCTAAAGCTAGTTTTTTGCTATTAAAATACTTCTTTTTTAATGATTAGCAAGACAGAATACATGCATTGGGTAGTAAATTATTTATTTGTTTTATCATTCTGTTATGCTGGGTATAGGGTGTAATATTATTAGTGCATTTAGTAAATATAGGCTTTTTGCAAGAACAAAAATGCTTATTATTTATCTATTTGTTTGATTTTTAATTTATTACTAATACTATTTATGAGGGTTTTCTTTTATTATTGCATGTACTGGTTGTTTTTTCGTACATTAAGGGGAAATATAGAAAAACGTTTTATAATGCTCTTTTCTTGATTTTGAAAAAGAAGAAATCTGCAACACATCTAAGTAAAGCAGGTATAAAATTTTTAAATTCAGTTTTTAAGCTGAATTATATCCATACGTGATAGGGTTTTTGGTGTAACTGTGTATTTAAAAATTGTATTTTTATAAACTTTAAATGTAAAATTTACGGAACTTTAGTGAAAAGCCCGTATAATCTAAGTGAAATCAGAAATGCACGCATTTTTATGTTGATTTTTACTCATATAACGAGGATTATTTATGTAATAAAGAGAATAATTTAAAATTTAAAGAAAAATCAAACAATCAGAAATATCGAAATTTAGAATAATTTTTTTATTAAAGAATAGTTTTTTTAGTTAACAGAATCATCCAAATATTACAAGGAGCAACTCTTTGGTATAACTATGCGATTTCTTGAGGCAATAAAACGGCTAACTTCTGAAAAAGTGTGATCTTATGTTTATAAGATAATTTTCAAAAAGTTAAGAGTTTTGCATATTGGTGAAATGTTTTTAGATCTACTTTTTTTTTGATTAGAAAGACTCCACTTGAAATGATTAATCATAAAAAGTAAAATAAATCAAGCTGTTCCTAAGAATTAAAGATAGCAAATTTATTAAAAATATTAATTGTGATAATACTAAATTTTGATTTGAGAATGACTATTATGACGTAGAAGTATTTTGAGTTGCAAAAAATCATGTGTTTAGTGTTAAAAAAAATTATTCATTTTATACTGTGGAAAAAAATTTTAAAAAAAATCTACATTTAAAATTAATATGATCCATAAACTTGAAGATAATTGTTTTTAAAAAATAGTAATTTTCTAAATAAAAATCCAAGGTTCCTTGTTATCGAAATATTATATACAAAAACAATTAATAGTAACTGCTTTATTTGAGTTTAGGCAATATTGAACGATCTATTGTCAAATATTAGAGCGTAGTAATTTGAAAAAAATATTATTCCGCCAAATATTCAATACAATAAGTTATCTATTGATAAGTAATGCGATATCATCAAATTTGCAGTTCAAAAAAACAACTAGGCTTTTGATAGAATAACCTGTTATATACAGTATATCACAATTTTTTAGTAATAAATATTTAGTAGTTTTTTCTAAAGACACACATAAAGCATTTTTTTATAACAAATGAACTATTATTCCTGTTTATTTATATATATAAATATGCTAATTTTAAAAATACATATACACAAAAGATCTTCTTTTAAAAATAACTAGGTTCTTAAAATATTGGAAATATTAATATTTTTGGCGTATTTTACTAATTACGACATTTTTATATTTTTGATAGCAAATCAGCTAGCAACCAACAATATTTATTTAATATTAACAAAAATTAATTTCATGTGAATTTCAATTTAAGCTGTTATTACATTATTAAAATAAATGAAAATAAATTAGCCTATTTTAAAACAAAAAAATTCCAAAGAAATTTGAACATTTCTATTTTTTTTAAAAAAAACAACGCAATAGAGTTGATATACTTTCAGAGAACGTACGTAAATTTTACTTATATTATTAGATTGCGTGTTATTTAACACTAATGTTGACAAAAAAGCGATTACATATCATCAAAATCATTAAATAATATAAATCTAATATAAGCAAATATATTTTGGTTTTTTCAGTTTAAGGGAAAAAATTCTATTGGTATAATTACAGTATTGTGTTGCTTATTGTACTGCTTCACTTTTTTTATTTATTAATTTTAAGTTAATGTAACAGATGAAAATATGTTACTTTTTTATAGTATTATAAGATAAATTCAATGGAGAAGTATCTGCTAAGAAATCTTCCTTTAAATATAAGAATTGTTATCAAATTGTATTATATCTAATAATAACAATTACACGATCAAATATTTCAACTTTTTATACTTAATTTCCATTTACGTCTTCAAATCAAATAATTTCATATCACTTTAGAAACTGATAATAATTGCAATTTTAGGTCTAATAATAATATTGTTTTTAAAAAAACGAGTATTAATGATGGTCATAAGATAAAGTAGAACATCACCGAAATACATGATTTTTGTTACTAAATTATGATGTATAACAAGAAGCCAAAAAATAAAAAAAAAGCATCCGGGTTCTATAATTAAAAAAATTTTGCGATAATTTTAAGGATTTTTTGTTCTTATATGAAGTACTTTTATTTGATTTTAGGTCATATTCAAATGATTTTTTTCACTTAATTACCTTATGTTATGTGCTTTTTTGTATTTGAATAATAGATACCATCATAAATTATTTCATGACGACTATGAAGCTTTACTTTAATTAAACTACAATCTGAAAAAATATGAAATTATAAAGGTTTTTTTTAAATAAAAACCTCTTTTTTTACCTATGAAATCGACCACAAGTGATTCTTTAATTACATAAAATAATTACCTAGCGCGATCTTTTCGCTTTAGGTCATATAAAATAGAAAAACATGCAGTGGGTGAATATTCTAAAATAACTAATCATGCAGTGCCAAAGCACAAAGAATATAATAAACAAAATCCGACCCATATTTTTACCGCATTTTTTTCATATTTAAAAAATATGACTGTTAAATTACTCTACATTAATAAGCTATTGGGATTTTTAACGTTAGAATATATAAAAAGTAGTTTCGTTGTACCTAATTAATTGTTTAAATCGCAACTTTTTTTGACCGATTAATAATTATGGCATACTATACATTCAAATATTAATAATAATAAATCTAAAATATAAGATTTATACTTTTAACATAAAGATTTAGATATATTTTATCTTGTAAGTTATTTGTCTAGAATTTTTAATATGTTTGCATATAAGTTTATAAAATGTAATGTGTTCATTGTATATTAGAATACAAAAAAAATAATTTAGTAAATGCATCGCGTTTTTTTAAAAAAATTTTACAAAGAAGTATAATTTAAAAGATTTTTATAGAAAGATAGTTTAGATTTATAACAATCTTGATATAAATCATTTTTATATAAGACAATTTTTTATAATAAAATATTCTTTGGATAATTTTTCGGGCTTTTTAACAGAATTAATGATAAATAAGTTTTTTATGAAACAATAAATTTCATTAATAGCATTTTGTAATAGTATTTACAGCTAATTTTTTAATCATAAATAATATATTTTTATGAAAGAAAAAATAATAATATTTTATTACGATATTTTATTTAAATTAATTTTTTACTTTTTTTTGTTATTTGTTAAAGAATTTTTTTTTGAAATGTTAAAACAATATTATTTTTCAATATAGATTACTTACTTTGTTTATACATTTATCATTTTTTGAGAGATATTTCTTTGAAACTATTGTGACAAAATATACAATGTATTTTTTAAGATTAAAGATGGAAAAAAAATCAATCATATACGATTGCATCAGATTTACAATGATTCCTATTCCGTGAAGTTCAATTATTAATTTAAATTACTATAATGCATATGTCTTGGTAAAGGGTGATATTATAAAAAGAGATGGAAATAAGACGATTTAAAATTATACTTATGTGGTTTTTTTGATGCAATTTTAAATTTTAAGTTTTTGAAAGTACTTTATATCGAGCACTTCGTGAAAAATTAAAACAAACTTCTATAGAGTAGTTGTTTTAATATACAACATAAACTTTAATTCTTTGATAAAATAAAAAATGACAGTAATTTTCTTTTTTAGTAAGTCTGTATAATTAAGGTGAAGGCGCTCTGTTTTTATATATTTTGGTATTTTTTTAGTTATGACAATTAAAAAAAATTGCGAGATTTATATATTATATCTTTTTCTTAAAAAATATGCTTAAATTGTTAATACATTTTAAAAAAATTTGCAGACATAGCACACATTAACACATTCAATTTAATATAAGTATTATTTATCTATATATTAGAATTTTTTTAAAAAAATTAAATTAAAAAACTAAAAGATATTACAGACGCATTTTTAAATTGTATGTCTGTTTTCGGACACTTAACGCCCTCGGAACAACTGCAATCCACACAATTTTATTTTAAACACAAAAATTTTTTATTCATTTTTCTATAGGAGTTTTTTAAAAAAGAATTATTTTAAGTAGAAAATAAATTAGAAAGATTTCTAAAAGAAGACACAATTAAGCCAAATATGCTTTACCTTTTATCTTCTGCATCATTAGCGATATCAATGACAATTGCTTATTTAATCATAAGAAACCAGTTTGAAACATTATTTTGCAAAAAATTTAAATACATATTTCTATATACTCTTTGCATAGCAGTTTTTAAACATATAAAGGTGGCATGTAGAGAAGCGAAACTATCACCTATAGCAAAATTCTATTAACCCTTTTTAAATACGTTGGATTTTTTTTACGAGTGTCTAGTATAAAAGACACATTGTTTGTTCTAAAAAAATTCTTGTACATTATAATGCTTTTAATCAAAATATCCATTTTGTATTTGATTTTTTATATGATTTTCAACATAAAAATTGCTAATGTTGCTACTTTTACTATTTTTGTTGATATTGTTGCTAGAAAAATTACTAATACTAAAAACGTTGCTATTTTTACATGTTTCTCCATTTTTCTCTAATAACTTTACACTGAAATGTCTTTTTGTGGTTTTTCTTAACAATAAAAAACTACATTTTTTCTTATATAGAAATTTTAGATAATTAGTTGCATATTTTACCAATTTTCTTTTATTTCAAAATATAAATTAAATTTTAATTTTTTTTGAAAAAAACAATTTCAATTTTCCTAACCCATAATGTTTATAAAATAAAATGCAATAAGTAAAAAAATAATTATAAAAATTTATATCGAAAGTAAAAATATGAAAAATATCATTATAACGTGAAATATTTGCAGTAAATCGCTTGTGCACCTGCAAAAAGAAAGGCTATAGAAAAGCATTTTTTCGATCAATGATATTAATTAATGAAAGCTCGAAAGCACCGAATTTCAGTATCAATTACAACTTTTTGGGTTGCGAAGAAAAGTACTCATATGAAAAACCAGACGATGAATCCAGCCAGCCGACAGTACAAAAATAGTAATCATGTGCAGTGATCATAGAAACCTTTGTAACGAACATTAATAAAGCCTTTCCAGAGAACTTTCTCACCCTTACAATACATATCTTTCTTTTCCTTATATTATTCACGAAGCCGCAATATTCTTTTAAAATTAAAAAGAAAAAAAATTTTCAAAACGTTTCTTAATATTGATGACAATAAAATGAAATTAAAAATAAAAAGTGTCACGGTCACTAAAGTCTGGATTTGACCTAGTGAAGTGATTTTTATTAAATTTCAAACATTTAATAAAAAAATTAAGATTTGTATTAAAATTAAGATAATTTTATTTAATAAATATTCTTTTCAAATAAATAATAGATAACAAATAATTAATTAATTAAATAATAATTATTTAATGAAATTTTGTGAATTTTTAATTTATATTTTTATTATGATAAATTAGTAATCTATCAAATAAAAATATATAAACATCTGGAAAAGAAAACACAGGAATAGAGTCCAGAATAGATATCAATTTGTAAATAAATATTCAAATCGTGTCAATTCCGATTTCTGTAATATTTATTCTATTCATAAAAAGCCTTCTAGTTTCTTATTATTTTGAAAAAAAATCAAAGTTACAACAATGAAAAATAAGGTTGTTAATTCCAACATGTTACATAAATTATATAGCAATATTTTATGAATATAGGAAATAAGGTTTCATAAAAACCGAATAAAAAACTTTTTTAACGCAAAAATCCAAAGAATGTATACAAAAATTTTAATAATTTAGAATGTTCAATGACTGAAAAAATTATAAATATTTAATTACACCCCGATAGAAAAAATAATCGCGAAATCATGTGAAATAGAAACATATAAGACCAATCTACATTAGAATTGTTAAGTGGGATAAATTATTTTTGGTGAAAATATCAACATGTTTTCTTTTCTTCATTTAAAAGACATAAACTTTTTTCCAAAATAGTTTTCATGAATATATGCTCTTGCAAGTATTATTTGCAACGCCTTTTGATCTAATTTGCGACCGGTAGCTTGTAAAATTTGCATGCAACCACACAAATCCGACTTCATGATATCATCTTTGAGTGACATAAGCAATGATACACCTATAAAAAGCCCAAAGGTTGCAAAATCTTGTCTATTTAAGTCTCTGTTTTTAGTAGAAAACATTGTATCAAAAATTATAAAAACACTTTCTGCATCGAATTCTCTTGTATAGAAGCAATTAAGCCATCTAAAAGCAAACATGTGGATTTCTAAGCCAACATTCATCATATGTCTAATAAGTTTTGGCTCGATATTTTCAACAATCCCATTCATGTATTTCATCGACCGTTTTATACCTGACTGACAATTAGCATAATTGTCTTGCAAGTTGTCAACAAACTTTGAAAACCCGAAGAATGCGGAACTTTCAGCATATGCTTCGTATCCTTTATCTGTATAAAATACGTATAAGAAGACTGCTAATATATCAGCCATTCCTTGTATATATCCAACTGCTGGTCTTTGAGTTGCATAAAGCGAAAGAATATTTATGAATATGTTGGAAATATCCGAACCGTCTGGCATAATTCTCTGTTTACTTTCAAGCCGAACTATATCAATATCAATTTGGTGTTTTGTTTGCTTGCAAATATTCAAATCAAGAAGCATCGCGTGATATTTATCATTTTTTTCTTTTAAGCTGTTTTCATATGTATCGTTATTCAGATTTGACAGGCCCAAAAATACTCGCCAACATTTTGCACGATATTTCTCTGGAATACCTCCCCAAGTTAATTTTTTCAGGAGATCAATATTGATTATATTGGAAGATAAAATTTTCTGGAGTTCGTTTTCTTTTGAATATGCTTTTATGTCATTCGTTAAATTGTTGTTTGCAGATTTTTTCTTATCTGTTTGGTGGATATTTACATGCTTGGAAATAGAATAATTTAGCGCGTTTTTTTCATCGAATGTATCTGTGAGATTGCTTTTATCGGAGAAATTGCGAGTTTCATTGCCTGAGTTGTTCAAATTTACATCTGCTGCAGTGTTTTGGCAAAATTTATCAGCTGAATTTGCTTCGCTATTCTGACAGATATCATCGTTTGAAGAACTCATTTTGTTAAAATTTGCGTTATTATTCTTATTATTACTTAGATTAATATTTTCTAACAAATTTTTACTAATATTATATATTTTTTCTAGGGGTAGACTGTTCAATTCTATAAATTTCTTATCAACTTTTTGAACTCTCGGCTTTTCTTTGCCATGAATTTCAGAATTCTGGAGATATTTCAAGTCTGAAATCAACAAATTTTCTGTGAAATCGTCTAAAAAATCAAAACCAACATCTGTATGTTTTTTGGGCGTCGCATTTTCCGATGTTACAATTTTTTTAAAACAGTCTGTACTCTCTTTAAAATCCGAAATAGAAAGAGATTTAATCTTTTCTTCAAGGATTGTGCAATTTGCAGCATTAAAACTTGTAGAATCACACAAAAAAATTTCTTCGTTTTCTTTATTATGCAATAATACATTTTCTTCGATTTTATCAGCAGAAATATTAAAATTGTTTTTACTGTGCGATGAACACGAAACATTCGAATTCAGCATGGTTTTTTTGTTCATTGACTCGACAAAAGACTCTTTTGTGTCTTCAAATTTGTTCATCACGGTTTTTTTCACTTCTTTTTTCTTATTCTTTTTAGAATTTGATAGAATATCGGATTTTAGGAAATCACTATCGAAATTGATATTAAAGAAATTGAACATTTTTTCTGGAAATATTATATCGTGCTTGCCTCCTTTTAATTGAACTTTTTTGACTACCAATTAATTTGAAACATAACTTTTACAAATTTTTGAAACACCAATGAATCAAAAATATGAAACATAGTATTTGTTTCTTTAAAGGAAGGATTTTAAAACCGACTATTAATATTTCAAGCAAAACTCTGCTTTTATTCGTTAAAAAAACTGAATTCTGATATCCAATCATAATGTGTAAGAAATATTTGTAAAAATGATTTAAAATTGTATTTTTCATAAGATTGGCTTGATAAAATAGCTAAATTATCTGATACTATAAAAGAAAACAATTTTTTGTAAATACTTAGAACTTGACTTAATCGATTTTGATATCAATTTGCTATTATTTTGATATATTATACATTTATATATTAAAAGTAATATATAATTTGAATTCTTGTTGGAATCCAAACAACTAAAAAATCAATACATTTTCAATGTATCTTTTTTAGAATTGACAAAACAGAATCAATTAAATAATTTATGATTTATCTGTTGAACAGTTATTTTGATATATAATTATAAATTTTTTTTAATTGAGTCTATCACAAATTAGATAGTTTTAACTCGAAGACAAAAGAAATTTTTTTATATAGAATTTGAACCATGAAAAAATAGATCAAATTAAACAAAATAAAATAATTCTTGAAAATCACGATAATTTAAAAAATTTAAAATCACAGAAAACCCAAAAATATTTTTTATGAAAAAAAGATTTTTGGGTTTTTGACAGAATACCTATACATTTTAAATCGATTCTCGTTATAAAATTTTGCACACAAAATGTATTTTTTTATTTTAAAATTTTTATAAAGGATTTTTAGAACATGATGGTTTTTTTTTGTTTGTAATTTCAACTTTTGGCGAACCTAACCACACATGAAGTTATAAATATTTTGTAATTTATTATATAAAAATCAGTTAGAAAACTTTTGAAAAAAGAGCTCTAAAAAAAATTGATTTTAAAAAAAATAAAATGTTATGCAATTGAAAAGATAGTAAAAATATTTTTTTATTACAATATCTTTAATTGTACTGATTTAAGTAAGAAAATATATAGTTCACTGATAAATAATGTAATTGTAAAGGAATAGTCTATTATTTGAACAAAAATAAAAAAAAATCAGAAATAATCAAAAAAAATCCAGAATTTACAAAAATTAAATTTTTTTTAGATCATTGAGAAATTACGAAATTCTGTCTAAATTATTTTTAATTTAGATAAAATAATCGGATGTTAATTTAATATAAATTCATTCTTATTATGAAAATGATAATCATCAACATTGTTGTAAATTATTGATTATAAAATATTATTATCAATCCGTATTTTCCTTTTGTAACTTTATAATTTTCCAGGAACAAAACTTCAATTCAAATCAACTAATCTGAGCCCATAAGAAGAGCAACTGATGAAATATCTCATTCAAAGAATACAAGGGAATCAGCAAAACTATTCTAAATTTCTTTATTTACTTAATTTATGCCTATTTTTAACATAGAGAAACAATATCTTTGTTTTTAGTGTCTTGGTTTTTTTTTCGAGACATCTTTAACAAAAATATTTCTATACGTAAAGTTTGTATCAAAAAAGTAGATTTTTTGCATTAAAGAAATTCGCATAATTATGCAAAAATTAAATTATAAACCTTTTTATATACCAATATTGAGCCAAAGAAATAATATGTGCTCCTAGGTACTTTTTAGGGAATACAAAAACAAGAAATCATCTAAGATTATGGTAAAAATAAATTGGTGATTAAAAATGTTAAATTATACACGTTTTTTTGCCTTACGTTGATAATAAAAGTGTCTTCTTAAGTTTCAAAAATACATTCGATAAAATTTTTTCACTTTATATGTCGTTTGGTCTTTTTTGATTTTAAAATAGAACAATTAAATATATATATTGTGCTTTTAGAAAAAAAAATCTTTTTAATACAATCTTATGACAATACATACATATAAAAACAATACATTGATATTTTGTACTCTTTTATCGAAGTTATACGAGTTTTAAATCGTTTTTTGCGATAAACATAACAAATTATACATTGAATTTTGAAAATCTAAATTGTAAAACTATGTGTGCCATATGTACACTCTTTAAAGACAATTTTAATATTGTGATACACTCGATATTTATTAAAAAAAATTAAATTATATAGTTTTTACTGCGAAAGAAAATATAAAATGCATTAAATTCGTAGCTCAAATATTTTTAAATATCACAAAAATACATATTTTCTATTTTTTTTTAATATAACCGTAACCTTTCTTGTTATTTGAATAAATATATAGAAAAAAAAGATAAACTTAAAAAAATCCTTATTTTAATATAGATATCTCTACACCAAAAATTTTCAATTAATTTTCTTGTAATTTCCGAGAACAAATCGCTGTATTTATATAAGAAATTTTAAAATAAAACATGATCTTATTAGTAACTACATCATTTGGATAAAAATTTTATGTGTAAAGATTAATAAATTCGAAAGATGTTATATTTTAAGTAAATATTAAAAAAACTTTCAACTTATGCAGTTCATATATTTTATTGTGCTAAATACAAATCATGAAATTTTTAATAATATATTATCACAATTTTAAAAATCATTAAATGGGTAAATTATAAAAAAATTAATGGTTCTAGTATACGCGCTATATATTGTAATCATATATTTTTGAAAAATTTTACATATTTACATTTAAAATAATAACCGCAATATATCAGCTTTAATATTTATTTAAAATTGTTTTTTAGATAGATTAAATTATAGGATTCCACCTTCTATCTATACTTAACATGGATAAAAATAGTCTAAAACGAATTTGCAAAACGTATTTTTGTAATTAGTATTTTTATAAAATTTTTAAGCTTTGACATTTTCCTGTTATTATTTACTAAATATAAATAAAACTTCCACTATTTTTTTTCATTGAATCTCATAATATATATTATGTTTTTTAAGAATTTTGAGAATATAAATTTCCATAATGATAAATATATTTTTAAAAAAAATTGAACAACATGATTATAAGAATTCATATAAAAAACAAACAAATTTGATTTTTTATATGTAAAAAGTTATTTTCTAAATATAAGAATGCTATGTTTTTTTTATAAAAAAAGGTTCGTAAAAATATATAAAATAGTTTATGTGTTTCTATTATCTTTCGGCTATAAAAACTTGGAATAGTATTGAATATAGATTTTTAACAAAAAATGATAGATATTAGAGTGATTTGGTGGTGTTTCAATTCTTAAAATAAAAAAAAATCACAGATTAAAAAATCTTATTGTTGATAAATATAAAAAAAGTATTTTTTGCAATGTTTTTTATAATTTTCTAGGCATTTAATACACAATAATTTTGTTTATCTCTTAAAAAAGCGTCTGATAGTCGTTTATACTTATAACTGAATGGCAATAATAAATGCTAAAAAAAATAATTATTAAGGTGTAGCATAGTACATTTCATGCTCGCTTTAGTAGTGAAAGAAGTAGTATTGGTGATATTCAGAATGTAAAAATACTATTTTTTTAACTCTTTTCAGTAAATCATTTAATCATAAAAACTAAAACATAGATGTATATATTAAATGTTTTTTTAAAAAAACTATAGATTTTAAAACATCTTATAGAAAATTATTCACATTTTTTATTTGTTTTGTTCAACTGTATTTTAATTTATAATTAGAATTGTATGAATTCTAACAACTGCAACAACATAAAAAACTAATATAAAATATTCAATTTTTCTTTTTCTTTTGAAAATTAATTTAGAAACATGCTAAATTATAAAAAAATGCTTTATACAAAATCTATCGATTTTTATTAGTGGTAAATATATAAATTTTTACCTTGCAAAAAGTAATTACAAGAATTAACATATCTATTTTAAAAAATTTCACACTCTTGGGTCTGTGTGACTACGAAAAATTATAATGATTCACATTCTGAAATAATTAGAGCCCTTCAGACCATTAGATTATATACGTCTAAGATTTATCTACTTTTTTTTCTTTAGTTTTATTAATGATGCGTATATTTGAAGATACCATGAACTGGTTGTTTGTAAATAGTTTGTTATTAAAATCATTTTCATGTAGCGAAACACCTGACTTCAATGAAAAAACGTGTTAACATTAAAACTTAAAAGTATTTTATTGTTTTTATTAAATCTTTATTTTAAAATGTTCCAATATAAAAAATATTTTCTGGTTATTGTAAGATAAAAATTTATAATTTTTTTTATCGCATAAGAAACAAAAATGCAATTTTTACAAAGTTATTACAGAAAAAAAATTATAAAATTTAGATACAAACAATGTTTTTAGTCTTTTTAAAAATGTAACATTTTTTCGTTCAAATACATGATTTTGTTTTATTTCGATAAATAATAGCACCTGAATTTTTTTTGTTAAATATTATTGTTGATATATGAATCATTATATACATGCATCTTGGATCTTTTCATAAGTCATATTATTGTATTAATTTTAAGCTTTTTTTGTGGAAAAAAACAATCACATTTAAAAATGTAGGTTTTACGATGTGCATTATGTAAATTTTTTCAATATTTGACATCATTTACATATTGATAAAAATGTGAAAATTAAAAAAAATTTTACTATAAAATCTTTTTTCTAGTATCTACATTTCAGAATTCAATCACCTAATCATTTTTTTATTTTCGATTTATTACTAAATGCTCATAATCAAAATTTTTCTAAATTACTAGTAAAAATTGCAAAATATAATATTGAATTATGTATAGCTTCCAGCATTTAAATTTTAAACCTGTAATATTCAATTGCTTTCAACTATATTTGAATACATTTAATATGTTTTCGATATAATAACTACTTTCATATAAAGAGAATGATTTATACATAGTTGCTATGCAACAGTCATATTAATATGCTCAAAGTAAAAAACGGAAAAAAAAACTGAAAGATTGCCCTTTATTTTTATTTTTGTATAAAGTTTTATAAAATTTTGTTTTTATTTTAAAAAGAAGGAATTCATGTTAGCCAACTTTATAAGATATGCTATTTTTACATCAAATATGCATTTTGAAATAAATATTTGGTGTAATTTTTAAAAAGTTTATAAAAAAACTGTAAGAAAATACATATGTGAATGATGGCACGAAATCATATATATATAATACATTTTAAATCTTATGATATTCAATAGCAAATATTTAATATCTTATTTTAATCCCTTATACCATTAAAATCGTAGAAAATGTATTCTTTTCATCAATACGAATACAGAATGAATGTAAATCTGCCTAAAAACTTGCCCTTATACACAAACAAAAACTCTTCTATTACTCTAGTAAATATTTATTTGCAGAAATCAAGTTTTTTTGAAAAGTATCTTGTCTATAAAAATTTTGTTTATGTACATATTTTTTTTTAATCATATCATATAAAATTAAAAATTTTTGTTTTTAGTTTTTTAAACTTACAAAAAAATTTGAATAACAAAAAAAAAGACAAAAAATCATAATGGTAAAGATTAATTCAAAAAAATCATAATTTTGTGTGAATGTTGGTTTTTTTGTATATTAGTTGTTTATATGCAAGAAATAAATTGAAAAAATCGAAAAAAAAATTTATATGATGTACTTGGTATTTTTATAAAAATCAAATCAGGAAGGTTTTGTTGTTTTTTTATATAATTAATTATGTATATTGGAGCTTTTAAAATATGTATAATTTCACCATAGCAGCAAATATTATCATGTTTTTTTCTTGTATGTACATGCTAACACTTGCAAAATATTTTTTAAAAGAAATTTTAAAAATAGCCTTTTTGATAAAAAAAAATATTTAAAATATTATTTATCGAACAATTTTTTTTTGTAATATTATCATAAAACTTAGAAAAATTTATACAAAAGATCATAACTACATAATCAATAAAAAAAACATTTTGTATTAATCTGAAGCAATATGTAAATATGTTTTAACATAATCTTGTAATTCTGATCAAATATGATATTTAAAGTTTGTTTTACAAACAAAAATTGTTGTTTTTTATATTGCAAAAAAAATTAAAAAATAGATATATAAAATAAAATTGGCTAGAAGTTATATTTTTTTCGTTATAAAAAGACAGTTTAAAATTATTACATAAGAGGTTATAAAACATTTCTTTAAGTTTATTGTTTTATGTAAATAATTAAAGGATTGCTAAAGTTGAATCGATTTAAATTTTTATATAAGTATACATAAATATATAGGAATTTTCACATTTCAATCCTTAGTTAAACTATAACATCATTTTAAAAAATAAAAACGAAAAAAAGAAACTACTAGAATAGCATAAAAGTAATGGGATATTAAAACTGCAACGCGTATAAAGTAAAGCATTCTAAAAAAACATTTATAATTTTTTCTCTAGTTTATTTCTAAGTAAAAATAATATACCATTGAAGCAAGATTGAAATACCAAATAAGCATAATACTAACATTAAAGATAGTTGAACGATTAGACTCTTAGTTTATCCGTTTCTCTTTTATTAATATTTGATTGGTAGTAAATACTCTAAACACACAACCATATTTTTTAAATTTTTATATCATCATTCTTCTTGTAATACATGCATTCAATATTATAAAAAAATTAAATAAAACTCAAAAAATTATTTTTTTTCGATTCTAGTAAAAAAAAACATAAAATTTTATCTCAATAATATTGCTCAAAATTTTCTATCATATCGCAAACATATTAAATATACAAAATATCACAAATAATCTAAAATTAAAGTATCTAAAGATATATTTATAAAATAATTTGCGTTAAGAAATGATACTGACGAAAAAGACAAACTAACTCTAATAAAAATTTTACTTTATAAGGAAATTTAATGCCAAAAAATTTTAAAAAATTTAATTAGCATTAATTTTCGGTACTATATATTTCAGTGTTTGATTCATTGTAAAAATTCATATCATAAATAAATTTATTAACATTTTGGGTTGCAAAATTGTGCAATTTTTCTTTATTATTGTTTAAAATATATTGAAAAATATTGTTTTTTCATGTTTATATGATTTGCTCTTTTGATAAAAGAATTTTTTAAAAAAAATTTCACTGTTTAACTTACCGTATTGTATGTTAAAATGACAGATTCTTTTATTAAATAAAAAATATATTCGAAAATTTTACAATGGTTACTTAATTATTAATAAAGCCGCAAGTTCACTGTTTCATTTTTAATTTATATTAAAGTTTTCATTATAATAAAGCAAAAACGCAAAAAATGTGTTCGCAAGTATTTTTTTGCATTTAAAAAAAAAAAAATACAGTTGAAGTAAAAATATTGATAACATTTTGATAAATTAAAATTAAAAAATTTATAACACTTATTTTATGTTTTTATCTGTTGTATCATTGTGTCTTTTTTTTCTTTTCCATCAAATTTGTCTGGTTTATAATATATTAAAGAAAAATATTAAAGAAAAATGGGTTTTGTGGACCACTCTGTGATCCATACCTCGGTTAAGATAGGTATGGATGAGAAGTGTTGGAAAATACATGTTATTGTTGTCTTAGGCGTCCTTACCCGTACAGAAGATCGTTGTCATTGCTTTAGAATATCTATTATTTGTTTTCATCAGTTTGTATATATTTTTTCGTACAGACTGATATTATTTAGGTTATTCTCGACAAGCTCGATTATAGATTTGGGATTTGTTTGACCAGACAAGAACAAATGATTCGTAACATCGATTGTGTACCCTGCTTCGAATGAAGTTCATTTTGATATGCGATTTGGATCAATACTTCCATTCCGCATATCACAGGTAACATTAAAAGCGCAAGATCAAATAGCATAGCACGTGTTTTCTTCTTTTTAAAGTTTCTACATTGCTCTGCTTCTCATTGTTGTGTATCATTTAAATAATAATAATATGAATGTATATAAAAAACTATTTATATTAAACCACTGGATATAATATTTGTATATAATCTTTTTTTAGAAAAAACGAAAACAACGATTTTTATATAGATTATAACTATGCAAAATTTCTATGAATATATAAATTGGTTTAAATTGAAAAATTTAATCTTTTTGTGCACTACTGTAAATCTTTTCATTCTGTTTCTATTAGAAAACTAAAACTACTTTTGCTTATATATTGCACCCATTCAAAACAATAACTATTTAAAGGTTTGATTCAAGACGAACTAAGACATAGATCTTTAAAATCTTTCTTTAATTAATACATTGATCAAACTAAACTATTAGTACGGTAAATACTCGCGTTTAAAAAATTCTCTTTTAATAATTTCCGAGATAAAAAAAGCAAGAAGATCGATGAGTACGTCACTTCCAAGCTACATAATTCTTTTTCGATTAATATATGATAATTTTTTTGAGTGTTTACAAAGCATCATTTGTTATTTGAATTCGATCCTAAGATTTATACGGTATAATAGGAAAATATATATTCTTTTGATTATAATGGAATTTTAGTCCTAACTAGTTCCAGATTTTGCATTAACTGCGTTAATGTTGGTGAAATGTCATATAAAATAAAACCAAGCTGATTATTTTCTCATTATATATAATTGAAAGAAATTTATAATTATAGCATATATAAAACATTATTATTTGAACGATATATTTAATAATTTTGTACCATACTACTATACACTATAGATTCTCTAAGAAAAGTTTTTATAAAGAGTTATTTTACAAGAAATTTCATATAAATTATCTTAATCGACCAATGCACTAACCTCTACAAAAAATTTAATTTGTGTTTTTTCCTCTTATTGCTTTATTTATTAGTATGCATCGACTGTCGAAACACATATGTTTCAACAAAAACACATATAAAAATTTAGATGTCAATATTGTATAAACATTATTTCTCACCCCGATCTTAATGTATTTTATTACAATCATATCATGAAATTATCTTAAAACATTTCTTGATGGTATATCAAAAGATTTCCTGCGCTAAAGACGCATTGCACAAGTTAAAATTACAAATTTCCAAATATTTAACTATGTTTGTAATTTTTGTGCTGTTTTTTAGTTTAAAATGCTCTGACTTACTCGCTAAGTGAACCAGACAAGTGTGTAAATAACAGGTATTGTTGTTTATTCTGATTTGAAATTTTCCAAAATTTTAAAATTAAAATAACAGGTAAAAAAAAGCCATATTTTTTTATCATGTCAATTTATTTATATTAAAAATAATTAGCTATTTTTTGTTAGATTCAAAAATAACCAATAGAATTTCCAATTCGTTGATAAGAAATTTTAAATTTATCTTTTGTTAGTTATTTTTTTTCATCAAAGAGAATAAAAATTGGCGTTTTAAATCTGATTAACTTTTAAATAATGATAAAATTAATTTTATTTGTTTGTACGGAAAAATTTGGTGCTATGTTATCGGTGCATTTTCTCATAGAAAAATTATTGAAAACAGTTTTTAAATAAATAGATATTCAATTTCAATAACAAGATTTAAATACACTTTTTAATATCAATAATCCGCCTTTAACCAACAGGCACATAGACCGTAGGGTAAAATTCTTAAATTATTTATAAAGGTTTCGGGGGCACACTTCCGATAACCATTTCTATTGATAAGCGCAGCCTCTTAACTATTAGTCACATTTCTAGCTTTGTTAGTGCAACCGGGTAATCCTTTTATAGCCTTTATGGGGGAAAATTCAACATGCAAATTGAGGAAAAAAGCTCTTTAAGTCTGAAATCAACTATACTGTCATCGACACTAGAATATGGTGAACATTTCACCAGATGCGCATAAAAAGTATTGCTTGCACATAAGTTGTCGATAGTTGTTTGGCGTATTGCTTAACCCGGAATTTGTTGAGAGATGAAAACAATTAAATAAAGAGTTAAAATAGATTTTGTTTTAAGAGTTATAGAATTATATTTTATTTGCAGGCAGTTACTGTTCATGAATATACAATAGGGCTAAAAACATTTTGTATTTCAATTTTAGTTATATTATGATTTTTCTTTTTATTAAAGATAAATTCGGAAAAAGGAGGTTTGCCCTTCAATATTTCAGTAGGACAGTCTATTTCACAACACGTATGTAAAATATTTTGATTTTTCATGATTGAAATCCATTAAAATTCAAATTAGTGTTCTTAATAATTTTATAATATCTTTTTTAATTTGTTTTTATTAAAAAGAAATATTTAAAATTATTGTTTCATATTTCAAATTTATATCATTTTTGGTTCAAGAAATTTGGTAAGCCAAATGGTTTTTTGATTTTTGTAAAATTGAATATATAAACGATAAAAAACAGTATAAAAAAATCAATTCTGTTATTAATGGCTTTATTTATATCATTTTTTGATTATTTAAGTTTCTTTACGTTATTTTGAGAACTTTCTTATATTAGCAAAAATGTTAATTTCAATCAAACTGGAATCGAAATAATGAAAATTCTTAATTATCCAAAATCTTAAGCAATTTTCAAACATTTTGAATTTTTATATCTTCTTTGATTTAAATCATAGCAAAATTTAAAGGTCTATATTCTTATGACATCAGAAGAATTAACGATTTTGACTCCACAGTCTTAGTACATACTTGGTACTCGTAAATTTCTTATTATTGTGTATTATTTATTTTATAATTTACAAATTAATCCAACGAAATTACTGCTTCCTTCATACCCTCCAATATTCAATCTGTCAAACTAAGGAATCATTACTATGTTCTGTTATTGTGGCACACTATTGAGATATCCTTCGAGTGATTGCTTGACAATATGCACAAACTGTGGAGAACAATTTAATAAAACAATTTTCGAACCATTGATTACTATAAAAGAATATCACGAAGAAATAGAAATTGTGGTCAAAAAAAGTAAAGGTGCAAAGATTAGATACAAATGTAATAATTGTGGAGCAGAGGAGATGTATTATTATACAATGCAAACGCGATCAGCAGATGAAGGCCAAACTGTTTTTTATGAGTGCGATTGTGGATACAAGGAAAAAATAAATTCATAAGTAAGTAAAAAAAGCAAATTATTTATCTTGTTTTGTAAATAATTCAACAAATTTATATCTAAAATAATTTTTTTATATCATGAAAAAACAGATTAAATTATCTCAGAATGTTTAACCCATTTGGAAGAAATCACGTGAAATTTTTATCTAAATTTATTATTGAAAACAACATTTTTAAATCAAAAAAGTCGTACGAATTGTGTATATTTTTACTTAAAGCGATACTATTTAAAATTGTAGTTCTTTGTATTTTTAATACAGTGATAGCTTCTTTCCTTTTAATTTCAATGATTACAATATCGCTTGAAATTTTATTGACATAAAAATCCTTTTGGAACACTTAAAAGTGATTAATTTTAGAAAATATGAGCATTTTTAAAGAATGGAAAATTTTAAATAAAAAATTTTTTTAGTTTTTTAGAATGAGCTTTAGTTAATTGTGTTTTAGTTTATTCTATAAACTAATTACTGAAATTGAATAAAAACAGTCTAAGGATTTTATATTTGTGTATTTTTATTGTCAATTTTTGTGCAAAGTAATACTTGTGACAATATACAACCTTTTAAAAATCTTTGAGGGTTGAATGTGAGCCACATGCATATCGGAAAAAAATTTTTAACATTTTAACAGCCTCAAAACCTGACAAAATAACCCTAAAATGCGCTTTTTATGATAAAAAATGGCGCAATTATTGCGTTTAAATGCGATGATTTTATAAAAATTCATTAATTCTAGAAGAAGTCGTCTTTCGTGTTATCATCGGTGATTATCATCACGGGTTTACTTCAACGCACAAGAATTCGTTTTTCTAAAATTCATCTTACGTTCCCAGGCATGTGCTCCTTAAAAAGTAGAAAGAAGGCCGCTTCTGGCACTAAAAAGAGGGAAATTTGCATGATGTTGATGAAGGCAGCCATTGACGCGTATTTCAGAAATGTAGTTTAGAACAATTCGATTTAATTTAGATTGTAAATCTTTAATCAAAATGTAAATGATTTTATATAAATTTATATTATTTGACCATTTTGAAATTTTTCAATCTAAATTTTAATTTAGTAATTTTATGTGTATTTCTAGATGTAATTTTATTATTTATTACGATAGATGAAGTAAAGTTTTTAAGATTTTTTTTATTTAATGACTTGATTAAATCGAATAGTAAATTGAAATATAAATAAGAAAAAATATTTAGACATGAATATTTTGAAAATCGTAGATAAAGGTAATAAAATTTATTCGGCATTTCGTTATTTTTAATTGATATTTAAGTTTTAGATAAAACACAATGCCTGTTAATCATTTGCAAAATCCATAAGCGATAATGAAAACGCCCCTCTCTAATTCGTAAATAGAAAAAAACCTTAAGCATATGTTTGTATACATTTATAAAAATGCTCGCCTGAAATCATTTTTTCAAGACAAAATAATACATAAAGTTGAAAATATTTTGATGCAACATCAATAACCAGTATGCGGATTAATTCATAACCTTTCTATTTTTTCCCTCAAAAAACTTAAATAATATGTTTATTCATATATTTAACATTCAATATAAACATTTTTTGTAAATATCGACCAATAAAAGTTAAACAACCAAGTGAATTTTTTGCGAAAAATCTTTTTGTGCTTTTATTTCTTCCGAAATTTCGTGTCTTTTTTCTTTAAACAGCAAATCGAATATATATGTTAGAAAATTGATATAAATTGTATGTACTTTTTTTGTATTTGCGGTCTAAATACTGTATTTCATAGTCACACACTACAATGATAAAGATTTTTTCTTATATCTTGATATTTGTCTTATTTTTCTAAAAAATCAATTATCTTGTCTTGATTTTTTGCTTTTTTTGCGATTCAAATGCATAATTTTCCGGTGTATGATTTTAAAAATTGTCTTTTATCAAGATAAATTTTGATAAAAATGATATAGAGTTGCGCTTCATTTTTATTATATCAAATTACAAATTTCGTCACTTTGAGTATCTAGCAAAGAAAAAACTACCCTATTTCTAAGTATTAATGTCAGTGCAAAATAAATTCAAGTTATATAATTATTTATTTTAATTCTTAATATTTGATTGGTTTGCGATAACCCGATCAATATATCTATATACTATTTATTTGTTTAAAAATTTGAAAGTACTTACTAATTTTAAAAAATTGCACCAGAGAAAAATATTTTTAAGATATTATTGTTTATTTAAAAAAAGCAAGTATGATGTATAGAATAAAAGGCTCAGCCAATGTATATGAATATATATTTTAGTAAAAAGAAAGAGAAGAAAGCTAATTGTGGAAAATATTTAAGAACACCAACCAAAAAGTTTTAAATGTGATAAATGTTTGGTAGTAATAATTATTTATCCTATTAAACAAGAGACAGTAAACCTAGAGAGAGAAAAGAGGAAGAAACCGCAGAGAAATACACAATGATAAAAAAAAGGAACTAGATTCGAAATTGATCAATAACCTGGAGAAACAAAAATATAACAACTAATTTACTATACTTTCTACTTTATCGTTCCGTTCCGTTCCTTTTATTTTATTTAATTTTATATTTTTTAATTTTCTTCTGTCCCGAGCTCGCGCCGAAACATCTCCACCACACTTATAATTTTTAATACTACAATTATAATTGAATTATAAGCTATTAATTATAAAATATAAACATAGCTATAAATATCAATAATAAATAATAAATACTACAGATAAAAAACGTTTCGTTGAAAAATTTTTATTATTATTCATGATAAAATTTATATGTGGCCAAAAAAAAAAATTTTTTGTTAATTTGGTTGGTTATTTTGAGAACATTTGCCGTATTTTTTAAAGTGATTAGTTGTTTTACCGCTTTTAATATTTGAAATTATCAATTTTGAATTACTTGATGTTTTTCCATTGATATATATTTTTTGGATTTAAAACATTTTTCGATCAAATTTCTGATGTAATGAATTGTTATTGGTTTAACGATTTAGTAAAATTGATGCTTTTGAAGTTTTCGATACTTGATAATTTTTCATCAACAATTTGATTGAAAATGAGAAGAAGATAATAATTAAATGGCTTAATTAATATGTAATAGTAAGTTTTATGTCATTTCAAATATAAATCTTTGTTCTCTTCCGGGAAAGTTAGGTAAGCCGAGAGGCAAACTCCACATATCCAACCATATTAATTTAGATTTTTCAAACAAACCACGATCGAAAAAAAATATTAAACTCAAATGATACTATTCTAATCAAATGATAATAACACAACCAAAAAAGAGTAAAATAGAGCATACTTTAAATTTTTTATAATGATTATTCATATTTTTTACTATTTATTATTTTTAAGTATGTTGGGTTTGTGTCTATACTAAAAAATAAAAATCTAATGATTTATTATTAATTAGTGTCAAATTTAAATAACTATTTCATTTTTTACCTTTTACAAATATTGTTGATGTGCTACTAATTTGTTATAATAATTGTAGATGTCTGACTTAAGCTGTAGCTAAGTTTGTGTGAAACTGACCAGAAACCGGCATAATTTTTTGATGTAAGATACAGAAATTTATAAAATCCAAAAAGTAAGGACAAAAAACATGATTGAAAAATGAAAGTTGCCAACTCTTTATTTTTTTATATTCTTTTGTATATTTTTTTTCATTCAAAAGTGTTTTGTAAACGAATCCTATTTTTTCTCATACTACTTCTTCCATGTTATCAAAAATGTAAACTTGGTTGATAATTACAAAGTAAACATATGAAGGTTTCCTATCTTGTACATCAATATCAGTAACAATTATATTTAATATTTTATTTTCTACATTATTTAAATAATATTTTACTTGTTAAAATCGTTATGACTAGAATTTTTATGAATTATATAATTTTCGAAGGCGCCTTGTAAGAATAAGTTTTGTTTATTCTGAAAATTTTAATAATCATTAATTTTTTGAATTTTTATAATTGGAGCGGCTTGATGCAATGGCAATATCTGTTTTCTAATTTTATTAGATAGATAATTGGTTCGAGAAACCAAATTTGTATACAAAAAGACAAAAATTTTTTTAAACATTGCTCTTACTAAACTGTAGTAGATTATTACCCGAAACGATTTAAATGCAATATCTGTTTGAAGACATTCAACTTAAAGCATTTCAGTATCAACAGCGCAACAACACAGAAGAATAACTCAAAGAACAGGAAGGAAAATTATGATACAGAGTATCACAAGAGTAGAACAATGATGGGAATTACTATAATAAAAAAAATCGAAAACCAATAAAAGACTACATATTTTTATCAAAAATAATATTATCAAACCTGTTTTACCGATCCTTTATTTTTCCAACACTCTTACGAATATTTGCAAATCAACCACACCCCCAATGTAGCATATTGGACTCGCCGTTCAACATCCTACTCCACATAACATTTCAATTTTTTTATTTTATTCAACCCCGATTATTCAACTAAAAAATATAGATTTTGCCTATATCATAAGTATTAATGTAAATTTAAGCCTTTATGTACATTAGTGCTTGTGTTAAATTATTATTACATTTTAGTAAGTTTATTAAAACAAAAACATTATTATTTTTCTTTCGTTTTTAATGTTTTTTTTTAAACAATTTCGTTTAGAATCTATAAAACTAAATAAGACCTTATAATTGTAGATAACCAACAATATTTAAAATTTTGTAGCACACTTAACCTTTTTTTTACATAATATGCATAGATTTTAATATCGGATACAAAATTGACATTAATATTCTTCTGTTGATAGATCCCGCTTTTGAAAATCTTCAAAAATAATATCTCTATAAAAATAAAAATATATTTTTTATGTCTTCGACCATTTTACGAGCAGTTTTACCTGAAAAAGCAAAATAATAAAAATTGAATTACTTAACAAAACAAACTTATATTACAAAGATCCAAAACATTTAAGTTTTTTTGTTTCAAAAAAATCTGTATCTGTAAAAATTGATTCAATACAAAAATAAAAAAAATACTCAAATTGCATAATTAGTATGTTTTTGTGATCAAAAATTGCTTAACTTCAATCAATTTCTATAATATAATTTTTTTTCGTTATTAGGTTTTTAAGAAAATACATTTATGACAGTAGTGTTAGTCAATGCTTAAAACAGATATATGCACATGTAATGCTTTGGTTAATGTATTTTTTGCTTCTTTTTTATAATCTATGAAGTTTTTTATGTTTAATTTTTTGACATATCATGAAAATAATGTATTTGACACGATGTTTACAATTATTATTAATTCACATCTTTGATTTCAATATTAATGACAACTTTTTAAGTAGAACACAAAAAAGCTTACTATAGCTTAATTATTTTTCTTGTTTTACTTAATCCATATTCTAAGCATTCCAGCACAAAATAGCTATAGAAAAATTGTATAATTTTAACCCTAAAAATTCATGAAAAAAATTAATAAAAACCCGATTTTATTTAAATGTTATTTCTTGTCTCTCAAATATATCTTCCAAATTGAATGCCGAAGTGTCTTTCTGCGCCAAGTTAGTTGGGCTGAGCCGTCCCAATATAGAAAAAAAAAACACATTATCAAAAAAGTTGGTGTTTTACAGCTGATTGATCAAATAAATAGTGTTTTCTCAACTTGATCAAAAAAATCTTCAGTAAAGATATAAAAAATTAATGGACGTGTTGTAAATATCTTAATTACTTTTTGATAACTCTTCTGGATCTAAAAAATCTGGTTAACCGAAAAGTTGTCACTTATATTTCAATCACATAAAAGTTTTTTTTTGAATACTTTCGAAATAATCTTTTTTTAAAAATTTTCACACATTATTCCAAAATAAAATTTTTCATAAGCTGCAAAGTACAAATAAGAAAGTTAATAAATTGATCATTATAATTAAATATGAACAATTAAGTAGCAATTAAACACGTTTTTTAACTATTTTTGTTTAAACAAACCTTTCGGTTATAAATTCAACATTAAATTCTGAGAAAATGATCTTGACATCGGCACGTTTCTTGAGCGCTATCTATAAAAGACAATAATACAAAAGAAAAAAATGCTGTGAAAAATACTGTAATATGTAGTTCAGTCTGGTACAATATGATTTTTCATTCGCTTTTTACAATAAGTTATGTAATTATTCATAATAAACCGCAATTGAAAGGGTCAAAAAAGCATATTATTTTATTTTTTCATAAAAATTAAACGCAATATAATATAATAAAAACATCATAAAACACATCTTTAATATTTTGTAGTATAAAAAGATTTTTTTAATGAATAAGAATATTATTTGGAAAAAACATGTATAAGGAAAAAATCTTTGAATTAAATCATCATTTTTTTTCAAAAAGATTTCTAACGATTTAAAGAATTTTGATTATTACATACAATTTAGGGGCTATTTCCATGTGAAGTATATTTCTATATTTATCAAAAGTGGGATGAATACGGAAAATGATACAAAAAAAACGTAAATGTAAAATAAGCAAAAATTTTAGAACGTAAAAAATAAAACAATAAAGGAAATCAGACAAACCAATAAATTAAAATAAAAATATTTCAATGTTCTTTTTGTGTTTTATGCGCTGCATTGCATATATAAATAATATAAACTTTGCAAATTTATTATCACAGATGGTTTATATGTGTAATATATTTAAAGAATTCGAAAAAAAATTAGTTGGATGAGTAAAATTTATTGAAAATAACTTTAAGCTATAAAATTCTTTTTAAATATAATAATCGTAAGTTTCATCAGAACCCTAATTTTTACTTCTAAATCTTGCATACGTCGTAAAACACTTTAAAGAACATTTTTACGCAATGGATTTGTGAACGTGATAAAATTTTTACATTCATTTAGGCGAATACTTGTATAAAGGTAAATTTTTCGGTAAAAAATGGTTTTTTTTATATAATTAGATAGTTAAATATATAATATATTGATTCAAATCTTATATTGAAAAATTTGCAAGTAAATATTAATGATAATTAATTTTTTAAAACTGCAAATATACCACATTGCCAAAAATATCTTTTAATATTAACATCATTTTATATTGTTTTACATACCTAAATTTGATTTTGTATATATGTTCGAGATTTGATTTTTTTTAGTTAAAATAAAGAAACATAATGAGAACAATATTTTATTGTATCAGGTATTAGGTTGATACCGAAAAAAATTATCTTATTTTTGAGAGCAGAAACAAAATTATTTTTTTTGGTGTTAAAATTGTAAAAATTATGATTTATTCTATTACTTTTGTATTAAATGCATTCAAAATATTGATATATGACAAACCTATGTGATTTTCTGCGTAGAAAAGTAAATTCTCTATTTTGGTTTATACAAAATAATATCCAGGAAATCAATTTTAATAAAATACATTCATTCTTTGACTGATTTATCACTAAATATTCTATCTAAATCCTATCTCTATGTCACATTCCTCCTATAATGGAATAAAGCGGTACCTGCTCCAAAAAGACAAACAACATAATGATAGAGGAAGAACATAAAAGTAGAACACAGAATACGATATTAGTAAGCATACGGCGCCCATAAATAAAAATATGTCATATCTTTATTCTCTTTACATAAAAAATTAACACAATTGAAGTTTCCTAACCAATGTCAACATGTCAACGAATCACTCTGCAAATGTTACATAATCATTTTTTAATGTGTGATGGATTTTTCAAAAATTTTATACATATAAGAAAATTGTACTAAAAATTTAGTATCATCTAAATAAAAAAAATAATTACACATATTGGTTATACAACTTCCTTTTCAAGTGAAAATGTGACCAATTAAATTTTTTTTTCAGACTTTATTATATATAACTTTGATTTATATATTTTAACCGTAAATTTTCAATATATTAGTTTTGAAAGATTCATTTTATTTCTTGATGTATGAATATCATAGTTGAAAAAACATAAAAAAAAAGTTAGAATTATACTTAACAATATGTGCAAAAATTTGCTGAATCAAGTAAAGATGAGATTAGCAAAAAATGCTTTTATAGATAACATTATTAAAATATTAGAAAAAGAGTTTTTTTAGGCGCATAAATGTATTTAGAAGGATTATAGAATAAATTTACATTATAATTATGGATATACATTTAGAAAGATTATAGAATAAATTTACATTATAATTATGGATATACATTTAGAAAGATTATAGAATAAATTTACATTATAATTATGGATATGCCAAATATACTTTAATTGGGTCATTTATGAAATACCATCTATTGTAATATATCCAAATGATAAACAATTTAATAATTTTTTAGGGGAAATATTAATATCAAATTATTTTTCTATGATTTTTATCACAAAAATTATCCAATATCACATATAAGTTAAAAATTAATCAAATTTTCTGTTGACTTAGAGATATATTTAATATATTGGTAACTTATTAATATAAATTATGTAAATACTGTAAAATGATACAAAAAATGATTAAAAAATTTATGATAAAGTGCAATGTTTCAAATCCAAGCCAGAATGATATAATACAATTGAATTAAAATATAATTTTGATAAAAAATTTTTGAATACTAGAAAAATCAAGGATATAATTATTTAAGAAAAAGCCTATTTATTAAAAAATAAGCAGCAAGATATATAATTACAAACTTTAATTAAAATTAAATGATTATTAAAATGTAATTATTTGAGATAGCCGTGTGAGAAATACTGGTACGAATCATATAACCCTGTACCAATACTGTTTATAGACCAACCTATCAGTCCTTCGACGTACCTTTCAACATCGCCATCGCCCATATCCATTTTGAGTCTTTCTCTAAATGCTTGTATATTCTTCTTACTGACATAACCATTAACCGATACTATTTCAATTATTCTACACAGTCTGTCTGAATTCCTTCTTAAAGCCATGAAACCTTCTATGAAAGTGCTTTTGAATATATCCATTTTTGAGCCGAGAATTTCTAGATATTCTGTGCTCATTTTGAAAGGTGCTCTTTCTACGTTATAGAAACCTGGATGTGTGCCTAGAATGAACCCGAAATCAACATGAATAAGTTGCCCGTCATCTTTTATTAAGATATTACCATTGTGTCTGTCTTTAATTTGTAAAAGATATGTAGCTAACGAATAACCTACCAGACTGCACAAGAAATTATCTATACCATTGTCATAACCAACCTTTTTTGCGATTACTTTTTTGAAATATTCGATTAATGTATGTTTCTTTTTTATTGTGTGTATCGATTCAACATTTTCTATGCATTCTATGAAAGCGCTTTTGTTAGTTATTAATATTATTTTATATGTGAAAAGTTTTATATGCAAATCTTCTTCTGCAAATATTGATTTCATTTCGTTGAGTATCTGTAGAGCTAGTATTTCCTGTCTAAGGTCATTTCCTCTTTTGATTATTGCAGGGATTATTTTGTATCCTTTGTAGTTTTTGTAGATGCTGTTGTATCTTATTAGTTCTTTTTTTTGTGGCCAAGTAAGATTTGGTCTGTTTTGTTGTGATTTTTCCTGATTTAGAGTATTTAGAATTCTTTCTTTGATCGCGTTTACTTCGTTTTGTGCAAGGGTGCTGTCTTTTGTCAATGAGTATAATTTGTGAAGAAGAAATGCAGCATTTTTGAAATTTGTGTTTATAATGTCTTTTTCTTTATTTTGTGGGCTATTTTTAAGTGAAAACTCATTATCGATTTCGCTTGGTTGTTTCTTTAATTTTCTAAAGCAAGTGTGATCTAGATAAATGTTATTGTATTGATTTGGATCTTCATCGTTGAACAAGTTATTATTTATTTTATTTGTTTCAGCATTATTATTTGATTTATTTAGATTATTATTTTGGCAATTTTGACTAGTCATATTATCGTATTCACCAGTATCTCTAATATTATTGCAAATATATTTAACATTGCGAATATCATTACTGTAATATTTAGATTTACATGTATTACATATTTGATTCTTATCATATGTTTCAAAAACGACATAAAACGGCGAATTTTCGGCAGAATCTAAAATTGCGCTATATTCTTTAACAATATTTACAACAGTTGATTGTGATAAAGGAATATCAATTGGATTTATACTGTTTTGTATGTTATAATTCAGCAAATCAATTTCTATTTCAAGACCACGTTGCCTGAGAGGCCTGGGGAGAGTCTTTAGTCTTTTGCAGATTGTTACCAATTCTTCTAGAAAAAGAACTGATGGAAGAATGCTTTTGAAAGAAGACTTAAAGAGAAGACCTCTGAAAAGAAGGCTGCTTTTGTTTGATCGATAATTTTTTCTGTCGCCGAACGGGTTTAAATATAACATTTTTATGTTTTTTTCATGCGTTTTTTGTCTGGTTTTAAGGTGATTTTTACTGTCTACATCAACATGCGTTTTAGTAAAAGAAGGAATTTGTGTGTTTTTAAATTGTTCTATGATGATATTAGGTTGATTCTTTTTATCAACATTTACAGATAGATCGCTATTTTCTATTACAAATGTTTTTTCTTTTAATTTTTGTGATTCATTATTTAAATTTAAATTAGAATCTATATTCGAATCTGAATCGATTTTATTAATTTTTTGTATTTCTGTTTGCTGATTATTTTCTAGCTTGGATAATATAATTTTTGGTTTCATATTATCTTTTTCAATAATAGACAAAAATTTATTGTTATTAATATCATCAATATTTGGTATTGTGTTTATATTAATATCATTTTCGATTATTAATTTTTTATTATCATCATTTTTTAGCATTATTTTTTTATTTTCATTGATAGATGATATACTAACTTTATTTTCTTCAGATAATTCAATAGAATCAGTTGCAGAACGAGAATCCAGTAAAATATTATCTAGAACATTTATATTGTTTTTTTCATCCACTGATGATATTGGAATGTATGATTCCATTAGATTCTCAGTACTGTTATTATTAATGTCGCGATTATTCTTCTCAGAAGTTATTATTAAATTTTTAGAATGAATATTTAAAGCTATTTTGCCAGCTGTCAGATCAGCATTATTATTTTTATCAATTATGTCAGTATTTTGAATATAATTTTTTTTATTTTTCTTAAGGTTAGTGTGTGTATTTACATGCTCCTTATTATTCCTATTATTGCTATCTGTATTTTTACTATTATGACTACAATTATTTTTAGTATTTTCCGGTTCAATCTCTTTAGTATTTCTTATATAGATATTATTACTACTTTTTTTAACATTCCCTGTATTATTTTTATTGCCATCATCTTTAATATTATTAGTATTGATATTTTTATTATCCTTTATATGATCATCGTTACTATTATCGATATTGACGTTATCAATATTACTTTCATTACAGTTCTCTTTGATATTATCATTAATAGATCTATTATTATCGCTACATATTTTGTTATGACTAATATTCATAGCACATTCTTTATTACAAAATTTATTAATATTATTTTTCCTATCACTTATATTATTGTTGATATTTTCGACATAAACTTTGGCTTCGATACATTCCATAGGTTGTTTATGTTCATGTATTATTTTATTATCAATATTATTTTTAAAATTATGCATCTCCTCTTTATTTTCAATATCTAATGAATTATCATTTGTTTTATTTGATTCTATGCTGTCAGTATTTACTTCTGTAATATTATTGTTTTTACTATCGACGGAATTCAAAGACATTTTATCAGAAGGTTCTATTATTTTATTGTTCTCATCTAATATACTATAAGAATCTTCGATTTCAATAACATTTGGGTAAAATCTAATAATATCAGATGAAAATGTCACTACTTTTTTTGAATTCTCGTAGTTACCATCTACAGATTGAACATTAAAATCATCTGTAACATTTTGATTTATATTGCTAGTATTTATATTAATGTTATTATCAAGTTTAGTATTTTTTATATTCTTATCGTTTTTTTCTGTGTTACCAAATTCAGTATTTACCCCATCAAAAGTTTCGTTCTTAACATCTGTCGGTTTTTGAATGACACTGGTAGATTTTATAATTAAAACAGGTTTGTTATTATTAGACATATCCTTATCATCTTTATTACAACTAATATCAGATATTTTATTGATAGATGGTGTATCAGTATTGCATTCTATAGTGCTTATAGATAGTTTTGGGACCTTAATATTGCTTTTTAAACCAAATTCATCTGTTCTAGATTTTTCTAATAGATCAATCTTTTTACCAATCCCATTATCATTGATATTATCAATGATAATATTGGTATCTATTTTATTCTTATCTATATTACTTTCAGATTTTTTATAATTCTTATAACTATTTAATTTTTTATTATCTAAATTACCATCTATCATATTATTATCTATATAATTAAATACAGTATTATCGTCTATATTATCATTATTATCTATTATACTATCATCGTTATTTATACAAGGATTAGAATTATCATCGATACTACAGAGTACTGCATTATTATCTGTAGAATCGCTGTTTTCATTAGTATTATTGATACTATTAATATTGAAATTAGACGCATTCTCTGACGATTTTATATTCTTACTACCTATAAAACCTTGAAAAAGATATTTCATGCTATACTTACTTTTTTTCTTATTTTCATGGTTTTTATTTGTAGTTGAAGAAGAATTATTTTCACAGCTTGATCCTTCATCTTTAATAACTATCAATTTGCTCTTTACTATTTTCTTTTTAGATGAATGAGATTTATTATTATTTGGTTTGCTTTTTATGTTCTGATTACATTTCTTACTTTGTTGATCGATCCCTTGTTTTGTTGATTTTTTATTTGGGGTTAAAAATTCTTCTAATTCATTTATTTGATTGCCTTTGAAGGTACTGGTTGTCATATTTGATTTTATATTAGAATCTAATATAGTCTCGTTTATAGGAAGTATATTATTAGTAGGAATAATATCTGTAGAAAAATTATTGCTATCGAAATCCTTTAATTTATTATCTTTGTTAGCGACTGAATTAATATTTAAAACATCATTATTTTCAGTATCATTGCATACATTAATATCACTAAATTTATCATTATTAATATCAATATCATTACATATATTAACCTTACTAGGTTTAAGATAAATATCATTAACATTTATTTTATTGCACATTTGAATCTTTTTAGATTTATTATTGATAGATATATCATTAAACAATGTAATCTTACTAGTATTGCTATCAAAAATAGATTTATTATTATAATAACTCTCTCTATTTTCTAAATCATTATCATCGTCTTTTAAAATAAAATAATTGTCGTTAAAACTATCAGCATTTACACTAGATTGAGTAGAACTTAAAAATTCACCTTTATTATTATCTTTTACAATATCACATTTACAACTTTCAACATTCTTATCACGTGGCAGAGAAGTAAAAATAGTATTGGCTGTTTTTCTGTACAAAGGTACATAAAAAATGTTCTCGTAATTTACTAGCTCAGTTGTATCAAAAAAAAATCCCGAAACAACACGTGTGAAGAATGTGAAAATTCCTTGAATACTCAAGCATTTTCGAGGCAATGAAGGAATTTTTGGTTCTGTCAAAAGATTATAGCTACAATAAATAGGTAACTTCGTTTTTTTAGTATCATCCTTATCTAATATATTAATTAGATCATTTTTATAATACCTTAAATAATCTACAGATTTGATAG
The DNA here is from genome assembly GCA_000230595.3 of Edhazardia aedis USNM 41457. Lineage (NCBI taxonomy): Eukaryota > Fungi > Microsporidia > Culicosporidae > Edhazardia > Edhazardia aedis. The sequence continues at coordinate 277,683 of AFBI03000016.1, read as the reverse complement.
ACATATTAATATTATTAATACTATTGATATTATTGGTGTTGTTGATATTACTAATATTTTTCATGTTATTAATTTGAGTAGATATTGTAGTGTTGGTTTTAATATTCATCTTATCAATACCACACACTATATCATTATTATTAACTCTCAGATCTTCAAATTTATAACTACCAAAATTATTTAAAGTTTCACGTTCATTCGTTAGTTTCTTGAGGTTGCACTTATTTGTAGATACATCTATATCTGGAATGTGTTCGGTAGATTTCGCATTATCCGATACCATTGCATTGATCAACGAATTATTAGAAGATGGTCTGGATCTTCTTTTATCTATAAATAAGGATGATAAATAAGTATTATCTGATTTGACAGAACAGGTTTCGCTACATGGATTTGTTGCCTGGTTACCTAGATAGTCAAGAGAGTTCTTATATATTATACTGTTAATTTCTGTATCTTGCGAAATTGCTGTTTCTAAGTAGTTATCTGTACTATAAGAACGCTTCATAACTCTACTACTACCATACCTATCATTTTTATCCTTAAAACTTGATGCATATTTATCGTAATTATTATTCTCGTAAGTAGATGATTCTGGAACAACACTGTTAGATAAATTACTATCTATATTTTTATTAAGCATCTTAGTATCATAGTATTTCAATGCAAATCCTCTTTGGAGTATTTCACTGCACAAAACTTCACAAATAAAGCCATACTCGTCAGAAGCTCCTTTCACCATAAAATAAACTTCAATACCACCGTCCTTTAACAAATCATACAATGAAAAACTATACTTATAATCATATATAAAATCACAGTTAATGCAGTACTTTGGCTTATTTGCTAGTATATTATCATCAAATAATACATTATTGTTACAGATATCGCTAATACTACAACATTCATTGCTGTTAGAAGCACTGTTAAGTGATACCCTGTTATTAGGTTCATTATAATACACATTACATACATTATCATTTGTTCTACTAGTCTCTGTTGTATAATTAAACGGGTTGTCATATTTATACACGAGCTTCGAGAAACAATCATCAGTTTCAAAACAACTCAGAGAGTAGGAATCTGTACTGCCACAACTATTACAACTAGTAGTTGAAAGATCCTTTGTTTTCGTGCTATTCGATAACATTATGTGTACTAGATGTGGTAAGCATTTTTCGAAGTAGTCTCTTTTCTCAAGTGGCAGCTGTTTAAGCTTGCGACATAAATAGTATTGAATTCCGTTATTGGGGTATCTGTAAAGATATGATATTGTAAGCCATGTGTCGAAGTAAGGCGAATTGAACAATCTAAAAAGCCATAATTTCGGGTCGTCTTTCATTCTAATGTTTTTAAAATAGTTCTATCCTTTTATTGTATAATTAATATATTTTTATATTGTTAAATTATTCTATTTCGTAAAACTATTTAATTACCTTTCCTTTCTTTTTTTCTCTTAGTTATTCTATCTTTTAAATTTCTTTTTTTTGCTGAATGATAAAATCTACTCTACTTGTTAAAAATTTATGTAAAATAATTCTGTTTACTTGATATAAATGAAACACTCTATTTATTTCAGGATGAAAAATTAATACTGTACTTATTTTATTAAAAGGGGTCTTGAGATATTTCTTTCCTTTTAATCTGTTTTTATAACTATCGTAGTTTTGTCTTTATAGAATTGGTTAAATTTACTGTAAAATCGTTTTATTTATTAGTATCTCTTGCTTCTTATACTTTTTCTTCAGCAATCTGTGTTTTACTGCTCTCTAATCAATCGTCATTTACACTGCATTATAATGTTTTAAAAATATGTTTCATCTTTTTCTTCGACATTTTCATTTGATAACTAAATAAAAAAACTGTTTCGCTAGTATTTCTTCCAAATGAAACACTTTTAGGTATTTTCTATTTGCCTTGGTTTGTTAGTTTTCATGGTTTTTTGCTACAGTTGATATTTTAAGTTATTCTTAAGACACACTCTAAGTTTAATTGCACAAAACATGCTCTCAAAGTATTCTATGTAAATTTGATTGCAAAATTAGCATTGGAATTCTTTTCAATATAAAAATTTCCAACATTTTCTGATTTCCATGATTGGGCAAAAAATCATAAATTACAAATTTTCTACATTCAAATAATATTAATATAAAAATTCATAATTTTTATTCGACATAAAAAATTTGTTAGTTTTAAAAATTTTATATTTTATTTTTTTACTAAACTAGAAAGCATTTTTTTGTTTTTTGCTAACCTGAAAATTAATACAAGTTTTAAAATAGATGAATGAAAGGAAAAATAAATAAATATAATATGGACATATTTTTTTTATATAATAAATGTGTGTATCTTCGGCCTCTTTAGGAATTATAATTTAAAATTCTGATCTGTCTATTATACTATCATATTTAAAAAGATTAAAACGCTTTTTGGAATTATTTTAGCATTTTAAATGGTAAAAATCTTAGTATATACATACTTCAAAACCGATTAAACTCAAGAACATTAGATTTATGATGTAGTTGAAGTTCGTAATTTTCTAACAAAATTTAATAGTTTTATCAATTTGCATATTTATTTAGCACGTTTATTTAGTATAATCCTTCAAACCGCTGAAATATTGCGAAAAAACATTTTAAAAATATAGAAATTGTTTGATTGATCTTTAATAAAAACATTTCACAAATTTTTATAAATCATCGAATAACTTATGTTTATAATACATTCAACAATTTTACACTATCAAGAGTAGGAAATCATAACAGCATTTGTTAAATATATTTTCATTCCATTAGTCTCTTTTAATCTCTAACTTTTGAAAATCAAGAAAAAAATGTAATTACGACATTTTTTATTTTTTATTGGTATGTTTTATGACATTTGAAGTTTTATCAATATTTTGATTAAATTTTAATCATTATTGATCTTTATTGGTGTATTTTTTGCAGATAAGCAAAAATGAAAGAATTTTGATTTTGTGATTTTTTTGATCAAAATATGATTGGTCTTTTTGGATCAAAGAAAAGCTTAAATAAAGCTTTCTTAAATGAAAGATAACGAGAAATAATAGTTTTTATGTTTAATATAAATTCATCTGATGATATGAAACTGGGAAGATCGCGAGGTCGACTCAGAACTTTCAACCTTAAGAATAATAAAATTCATCTTTTAATACCTAACAGCAATCTTATAATATTTTTAAATTTTAAAATATAAAATTAACAAAAATAGAATTGTAGTGTTTTTTAATAAACATGTTAATTTTTAAACATATTTTTCAATTATTTTGGATCTATTCATTTTAGCTTTCTTCGTAAATATAACAGTTTATTCTACTTTAAATCGCCAGTAAAAACAACACATTTTTGTTCTGGATAAATATCATAATAGATGAAAAATAAGCAATAAAGAAGTTTAGTCTATATTGTTCTTGCTAAAAATAAAAACTTAAAATTTAAAGTTAAAAATAACAAAAAATAAATTTTTTATGTTAATGTTGTAAATAAAAGATATAAAAATACGGATTACTTTAATATGTAAAATAATATAAAAATATAATATAGTTGATTAGTAACTCTTAAAAGATAGTTTCTTGATAGATAACTATGAAATCGTTTTGATCAAAAAAAATAGATAAAATTTATATTCTTAAAAAAATTAAATGCTGATAGTTTGATATTTATGAATTAATAATATTTAGCTGCCGTTGGATTCCTCTAATAATTTTGTTTAATATTCCATACTAATTATTTTATTTTAAGGAATAATCCTATCACAACAAAATCTATTCATTGTGACTAAAAGAACAAATTGTATTTATTACATTCATTTTTCGAAATTGGAAAGCCAATTTTTTGACTTTTAATATAATTTTTTTATGTTTTTTCATACAGATTTTAGAAATCTACATTATATCATTCAAAATAAAAACCATTCTAATAACCTAAAAAAATACGTTTTAAACATACCTTTTTTATTTCTATGTGGATAACCAGTTTTCCTTGTTTTATTGCAACCACACGAATAACTCGTTGGAAATTTGTTACAGCATTGTATTTAAAAATCACAATTTTCACAATACTTTCTTTTTCGTGATAGCATTATTTTTATAGTAAAAACAATACCTTTACTTTTTTTGTGTTTAATCAATTTTTTTATGAGAAATTTAAATCTTATTACATATATATATATCAAGTCATATCGTGTATTTTTTCGATGATAAACAAAGATCTATAATATTGACAATATTTATCTCTCATATAAATATATTGGTGTAAAGCTTTACATGTAAGTAAAATAATCATTTACTTTTTCAATTGGATATTGTAGTTATTACCCTCATTTAAGGGTTTTTAATATAAATGTACAACAACAACCCAAACGTTAATATTATTTTTATGGTCCATATACATCCAAGAATGATCCTAGTTTTAAAAACGCACAGTAACGCGAATCTCCACAGGATCTCTAATCAGAGGGTATATCCACCTAACAGGCCGGTACCTTGCTTAACCCTGCCCTATGGCTAGAATAATTGCTATAAACACATTCAAAGACTGTCCAATGCTGTGCCCCTTTATATGCGTACATAAAAACCGTCATTGGGCACTGGATATACGACAATTATTCATATTTATAGATATATTTATGTTATAACATGTATTTTTATTGAATTTCTTTTATTTTTAATCATTTCAAAATGTTTTTTTTGTATTTTAAAGTGATATACAACTGACAAAAAATCATATTTTCTTGCATTCAAAAATATTAAATATATATAAGAAATTTGAAGAAATCTTTTATGCCTTGCTTTATGATAATAATTTGCAAATTTTTTTGCCAAAAAATAAGCTGTAGCATATAAGAAATTATAAATATAATGGAAAAGGCTAATTTATTGTGAAAAAATATGATAGGTTTATAAATAATTCTTTACAATAGTTATAGAAAAAAAACATTCTATATCATCTCGTTTGTTGTTATATAATCTCTTAAGAAAGTTTTATTGAAAAATAGCTTGTTCTATTTATTTTCTACCTTTTAACATTCTGTTTGATCCTTTATACCAAAGAATTATACCAATAAAACAAAGACTTACGAAATCTAGTATTTATATGTGTATTTTAAAATATTACTACATTGTGCATTTTCATAGTGGGTTACCTTTAATAGAAAATATTTAAGCATCATGGTTGTTATCTGATTATGAAATACATATATACTATTATAAAAAAAAGTTCATGGTGAATATATTTATAATAATGACTGGAAAATAAAAATTTATTGTATAAAAACACCAAATCCAAGAAATGATTTATTAATATATCTCAATATAATCAAAAGTTAAAAAGAGTTTCGTAAAAATACAACCTTTTTTGAACCTTTTCTATTGCGTTACTGTGACTGCTAACATCAAAAACATTCTTTATTTTTTCTATTTTCATTTGATATCACCAAAAACGATTAAACATTCTCTGTTTTACCTTGATAAACAAAAATTATTTGAATTTTTACATACAAAGCCACATGAAAAATAATATGTAATTTAAATGAAATAAAAAAGATTACACACTAAAGTTTGTTTCTAATTTTTTTTCTAATTTTATGAAAATTATTCAATTCCTTAATGAAAAATTCTTCTTCTATCAGAAACTACTATTTTAACTCAAAAACTAATTTTTTGTAACCTTTTGTTTAGTAAAATTTAAAAAGATGTTTAGAAAGCTAGAAAAACTTCACTAAAAATACATATAGATATATTAAATACAGATACAATTGGTTTAAATATGAAAATATTCTGTTAACGAATTACTGTTAGTATGAAGTTTTTTACATATTATTTTTGCATAAACTTTATGAAAATCATCTTCTATTAAAAAGAATATAATGAAAACTCATATTATGTATACAAATTATCAAAGATACTACAAATACTAAAATAATATATTTCAATGCAGTAAAATCTGTTTATAAAAACACCGATAGAAATAAAATCTCAAAGCAAAAAAATATATATATTTTATTAACGAGTTTTATTACACAAGTATAAATTTGTAGTAAAGTTTTAAAATAATCAATTCTGGTTTTAGATGCTAAGAATATAATTGAACATAACTAAAGAAAATATTCATTATTATGTGCTACATCACTTCGGATAAAATACAAATAATCAAGTTTTTCATTTATTAATTACGAGTAAACAATTTTAAAAGATTAGAAAAAACTTTATTTCGTAATAAAAAAACAAAGTTACCAATATTTTTTAAAAATTTATACAGACTTGTATCACTTATTAATAAAATTTTTCTTTATATATAATCTAAAGTAATTGGCTGCTCAGTTCAATTTTTTCTTTCTGACATATTTGAGTCCAGTGACAAATATTATGAAAAAGAAATTAGAAAAAATCCGATACATATGATAAAATATTTAATATCAATTTAACGATAAAAGTTATATATATATATATATAAAAGAAAAAAAAAGTTTTATAAATACATTCGTTAATTTATAAAAATGCACACAGACAAATATTTTTTATTATAAACTTGACTTTTTTGCATAAAATTAGGCTAAAAATTTAACACTACCGTAAAATTGTTTAGAGTTTTTGTTATAAATATATCATTGCTAACTTTCTTATCAAACAATGTTATTGTTGTGTTGAAAATACTTTCCCAAATTAAAAGGTTATTTTCACAGGTTTCTTTCTTAAAAGACATATTTCAAAAAAGCTTACAATTTTTCCATAAATTTTTCTAATTTTTGTTTTTGCTAGAAGCTTAAGCGATATTTTTAAAATAAACCATCTTAAGATATTTTATAAATTTAAAGAACTTTCAACAAATTATTTTGGAATATATTTTGTCTATTATATGGAAAATTTTTACAATATTTACAATCAATATAAAAAATTTTATTTTAGAGAACGAAATTTTTCATGTCTATTCTGTTTATATTTTTTAAGATTGTTTTAGATTACGAATTGCGTGTACATGAATAATCGAAATTTTTTTAAAATGATAAATCATCGCTATAATATATTCAATAAAATCACCATTACAATCAATTTCATTGTATTATTTTGTTTGTTTACGCAAAAATTCAAATGTTTACTATATTTAATACACTTGCTACATTTTATATTTAAATATCAAAATTTTCGTGGCAAAAATTTTTTATTTTAGTTGTTAAATTATAAGAATGAAAAAAGAATAATATTGAACAAAACACACTGCAACATAATAAGTAATAAACGTAATATAATTTAAAAACATTTAAAAGGGTTTAAAAACAATTTACAAACAACAAAAAAGGGACATATTTTTTTAGAATTAATATGTTGCTTTGTATTTCAGAATTAGATTAAAAAAAGGTTGTTTTTTTAGCTTGATTATTAAATTTCCAATAAAACAATTATTATCTCTAATATCGTAAAAACATATAAAAAGTTTTTTAATATAATAAACTCAAGTGTCTCGAGATTATAAGAAAAAATAGATAATGTAAATATCATCATTAGGAACCGGCAAAAGCCCGATAGGTATCCAAATTGCTTTGTCAAACTTAAAACACATACAACACGATAAAATATATCATTGCTATGAAAATTTCCTATTTGCTAGCTGGAATAATATATAAAATCTCTTCTAACAATATTTTGTTGTCTAGTTATGTATTTCAACACAATTAGTTGTAATGTTTAAAACATATAGCAGTAGATCAAATGTTACAACAACATATTTGGCATCCATAAAAAATTATCAATTTAGTTTCCCTTCAACAGACATACGAAAGGCGCTCAAAAATTGTAACCCTAAACAATTGAGATAAGAATTTATAGATAGAACTTATATAATTAAAAATCATGGAACTTTTAAAGGTGAAATTTTTAGATAAAAAATGTTCCATACGAAACGCTAAAAAAGCCTCTAAAAAGAATAACTAATATCCCACTTTTTATATTATTTTTAGCGTATTCTTATGAAATTCAAAATTTTCAATGATCACGAAAAATAAGCGAATAGTGGAATGATTCACAAAGTATGTATTAAGAAAAAAACAAATAATTAAGCAATACGAGCCAAGCGGTAAATTAGCATTATATCCCAAAAAGAAATCTAACGATAGGAGGAAATTAGTCGATCTCGCGTTCTTCCTAGTTGCCTATCTATAAATCAGCATACGTTCAAAGTAAAAGATATTTTGCTATGTCTTTCAATATTTATCAAAGATTATTTGATAGAAATTTATAGTCAAAAAATGACAACCCTTATTTTAATGCAAAAACGTGCAAATAAACATTAAAGTTTCAAACTCTTTATAATATAAAAAATACTAATATTTGGGTTATATGCAAAATGACTTGTTTCTTAAATTCAAAAGATAAGAAAAAGAGGCAAATAAAATGAAAAACTATTTTGTAAAGAGCAACACTATTTATTACATTCATATACATATATCTTTAACTTTATAAATTGAAATTGTAAAATAGACATTTTTTAATATAATAGAAAGTTTTCAATAGTTAAGATATGCTGCTAGATGTACGAACAGTTTGTATTAAAAAATTCATTTTATGTGCAGACAACTCGATTTATAGAAATGAATAAAGCTAGAAGATAATATCGCCATGTTAAAGAGTTTAACATCCCAGCAGAACATTTTGTGCATGCAGTAAAGACCTATGATATAGAAAACTGTATTCGTTTTCAAATTTTTTAAAAAATGTACAAGCCGTTTCAGAATTTTGCAAGAAAATAATGACATTTGTGAGTCATGATGTCATTAAAGTAAAAAATAGCAAAATGCTTTCTACAAATGACTTGTAATTTCACTTTCATCTATAGCGAAAAAATAACACCTTTTGAAGAGATGTATAATATTTTTAGCGACACAGAATACGAAAGTTTAAAAATAAATAGATTTGTGAATATCATAAAAATACAGAACTCTTTTGCCAAAACCTATTTCATAAAGCTAAATCTTAAATACACAATAGAATAACATACAGTACTGATGAGACCAAAGTTAAACGCTATGTTAAAAACACATATAAAAAATGCAAAAACATAAAAAATTGCAAATCAACATCGATTAAATGCAACAAAAACACCAGTATAATTTTATAAGCCATATCGATACTGGATCGGTTAACATCTAATTTCAATATTGTAAATAGGCAAAATATTCATAGTCCGAATTTAAAGAAAAGGCTGCGCAGACATCATATAGCTTATTAACAGCGATCTGTCCAAAAAACAAAAATCTATTTAATACCTGAAATCAAAAACACTAGATATATTTAGATGTCTTTATAATTCGTCAAAATTTGAAAATATATATAATATTCAAATAGGTTTCTAATAAAATCAACAGCTTTAAGGATTTAGATGCGTGTTTATAAGGAAAAAACATTGAAGAGCATTAAATCTTATAAAAGATATTAGATGGTAACTTTCATAGCAGTTTAGCAAGAAAACATAAGTTTTTAGCACAAGGAATTAAAAAATAGATGTAGAAACATAGTTTTGTTAAATAGGTTTAAGATTTTGGATAAAACTGACAGCATTAAAGCAAAAATTTTCAAAATTGTAATAAAAAAAGTGAAAAATGAAATTAATGATAAAATTACATTTAAAAAGAATTCACCACCGGTTGTATACGTAATATATAAAAAATGATACAAGTATATTATAGAGTTAAGCAAAAAAATACAAAATAAATCAAACAATGCAGGTTAAAGTTATTTTATTTGAAGAAAAATGTTAATTTACAATTCAGAGCATACTACAGATGTCCTTAAAAAGAGCCTAAAAGGTTGTTTGCACATCTATTTGTATACAAGATCTTATAGAGAATGTACATCGAATTATTTTTTTTAGTCAGATCGACCAAAATATTAGACACTAACTCACTTTATTTATACTAAAAGATTTTTTTAGAACAGCATTTATATTAAAAAAGTAAATTATATAAATTAATTTGTTTTTAAGGCTAAGAAATGCCATATGCATCTTCTAAAAGGTTTTTTATGCTTATTTTTGCTAATTTTAGTTTTCAAAATGGTTTATTGTTGACATACTTACGCACAAATCAAAAAAAAGACAATTTTAAGCACATGTAATCTGCCTTTTTTAGCCCGATTGAAATTCAATTTATTTATATTTCGAATCATCGTTTCGTACATCAGTTCGGGTATTTTAAACGTTTTTATGTCCGCAGGGAAACAAACCTAATTTATCAAGCATAATAAATTTAAAATTTATGGTTATAGACAAAAAATTCCTTCAAAACTTTCTTATAGATTACGATCGGTTTACACAAATATTTATTCTATTAAACTTTGCACAATCTATGAAAAACTTACTAATCGTTAAGCCAATGATATTTTTAAGATTAGAACAAAATAAACGATTTGATACAGTCAAAAAATCATACATTGGTAGTAAATCTTCAGTTTAGTAACGTTTCTACACTGAAACAGACGCGAAAAAAAATTTGTGGACCTAAATTGTACCAAGAGGCTGAGATTTTCGGCATATTTAGTTTTAGAAAAATAAAACAGAACTTAGATACACTTCTTTGGAATAAGAAGTATTCGTAATCTGATAATACGTACATATGCGCAAAATCTTCATATTGAGCCATAAAATTCTTTCCAGAACAAACAAAAAAAATAATTATAAACTACTCTAGATAAAAGATTTAGTCGTATGGTAACATTTTTTTAACGATCGAAATACATTTTGTCTTCGAAAGATAATTGTACACACTTTATCTCGATTCCATAATTCGGATTACCATATTCAAACATATTAGAATTATAATATCGAAATAGGCATCACAAAACTTATGCGAAAAAAACAAAACAACTTTCAAAACCATATATATTTCCTAAATTTTATTAGAAGCAAGAAAAACAACACAAAGCTATAAATATCTGAAGTTTTCGGCTTTTTTTTATATTTCAACAAAAAATAAATAATTATATAATTTCATCAAGCGAAGCTTACAATTTTATTATAGAATACACAAAGAACTCGCTCATCTTGAAAAAATATATTTTTAATTGATAATATTTTTTTAGAATTCCTAAATTTTTGAATCATTCGATCTATTGTATATCGTTATATTATTTGTAGCACATTAAGAATACACCAAGCAGAAAATTGGGTTTTTAAAATTCAAGTATATTGTTATTGGCGTAGAAAACAAGGTATTTTGCGTTTTTTAGGACACAATAAATTTAAATAAAGGGAAAATAATAAATATTCGTATATACTTGGGATTATATATATGTTTTTACGATTTACAGGGATTTCAATGTTTTTATATGTTATTAAAAAAAGCTGGTTACTGTGTAGAAGATAGCAAATAAAAACACAGCAAATTGAATATTTTTATGTGCGAAATTGCCCACTATATTGACCAGAAAAAATTAAAATTTATTCACCAAAACACAATTAGAAACATTCACTACTACACCATACTCTCATACAGGTATATCTATATAAAGAAAATTAAAAAATTAGTTGAAAACTTATGAATCAAAAGTTATATGCAACAAAGTATATAAAGTCTTCGTAATAAAAAGAAAATTACACAAAAAAACCAATTCGAATCATAGTGCTCGAATTAATCAGCGGAATTGCTTATCTTATAAACATCAATAAAAAAAATCAATAATTTACAAGAAATGCAAGCTTAACAATCTAAGTTATTTTAAGTTCATTTAATATATTTTTTTCAAATATATTTATGTTAGTGTTTTGTGGAAAAAACATTTTTTGGTTTTTTTTCAATGTGGTTTATTTTATTATATGATATTATTGGTTGAAGATACAACTTCTAGTATATAATCAACAATAATAGTTGTAATGTTGACGTCAAGGATACAATTATATAGTCAATAGCTATTATTTTAAAGTTGTTGATTGAAATTTTTTTTTGGTGATTGGTTTGTTTTTTTACTTGTAATCTATAAATATAGAAATTCAAAGTGCATTATGCATATTAAAACTTCATATATAATATATCTAGACATGCTTCTTCCGAATGTAAGCAGTTACAAAAAACAAAAATCTAACAAATTTACAAAAGAGACATCATAAATCTAAGAAAATGAAAAAAATTTTCTGAAAAATCAAATAAGAATGAGTCAAAAAAAAATCTGGTCCATTCGAGGTCTTAAACATTGAAAATAAAAAAAAACTTATAGGGTAAGGAAATAAACAAGAGTATTAAGCAAAAATTAATAAATTGAAACTTTTTTTTGTAGAGACTAAAAACACAATATGCTGTTTGTTTGTAGAGAGAGGCTATAAAAATTTTTCGAACCAAGTCTATTTACTTTCAATCTGATTGTGTTAAGAACATCTGACTAAAACAACTTGAATAACGTTTCCAAATGGATACAGCATACATTCTGAACAAAAAAAGATCAAAGTGGATGACAACTGCGGGCTAAAAATATCACTCTGAGCCTGGAACTATCCTTAAGAAAAAAATAAATTATATAGTATGACAAATTCTCTTTTTAATTTTTTATTTTCAAATCTAAGTGTATTTTATGATAGCCGCGATATGAATCGGTAAAATTTATTTGTATCCCGATTTATCTGAAAAAAAATTATCTATTAACATTTTTTTACTACAATTGTTGTTATGAAATATAAGATTGTTTGTGATTGATAGAAAAAATAAATATTGTATAAGATTTTTTAAAAAGACACTAGATGTTCATGCACCGATTATACAAAATTATCATAACAAGTATCAATATATAAGTTGAGCAATTATTTCAGAACTTTTATTATACATAAAATTGTTATAAAAAAATATTTCTATGCAAAGAAATTTATAATTTACAATTGTATATTTATTAAACTTGTACGTTAAAAATATGACATTGAAATACACAAATATACATGAGATTTTTTTAAAAAAATATAGATTTAATATTATAAATATTTTCTTGTTAACTTTACCTTTACGAAGATATTATAATTTAAGTGCACACTGAAAATCTTTCTTTTTTTTGTTTTCAAAGTTCTAAGCTTGGTTTGCATAAAAAAGATGGCTAATTTGATATTGCAGTACCATTAGCTAATGTTTTTGTCGGCTTACAACTATCAAGTTATGATATGGTGTTTAAATAATTATTCTTGTGTAAATTTAACGTGAAAATTGGTTTTTTTAGATTTTTATCATTTTTAAAAAAAGCTTTTTTTAGCTTAGGCATCACTAAAAAAAATAACAACATTTATTATAAAGTTTTCTATCCTGTAGAAAATAGTTACTTCAGATCAACATACTAGATTTTTATGTACTAAAAAACCCTAGATATTATCATCTACTTTACTCAAAGTGGTTTCTGTCTCTGGATAAAAATTTCCCACACAAAGCACATCAATTTCAGAACCAAAAAACCACAAGCATCATTACAATAATGTATTGGGGTCTACCCCTATCTATGCGAGTGCGCTTTGATTACTAGCATCACCGAAAAATTTTAACCGCGTTCGGCACGCAACGGGATCGCTCTTGTGAGCGCGTGCTACTAAATTGCTTTATGCAACAGGTACACCGTTTGGTGTTTCTACCTCTGTCTGAGAGGGGCTACGTGACGGTTCACTTATTTAAGAATTAAACGTCCGGTCTGCTCAAGGAAATTGGTCTGTAGTGGGCGAGGCTACGTATCCACCAACGCCACATGAAGGCTTTCCATCATGGTAACAACGGTCGACTCGTAGAGGGCGATACGAGACTTCCTGTCAAAGCAAATCATCAAGGGTGTTGGTTTAGGCATTAGCAATGTAATTTGTTTTACTACAAATAGAAAAATTTCTTATTCCTTAATAAATAAATCAAAACACTATAAAACTATGTATCAGAATATCGAAAATGAACGATAAAGAGTAACTAAAAAATTAAGGAATTATGATGATTGCTAATGAAATAGATATAAAAACGTAATTAAATATAGAAAATTTTATACAAAAGAGGTTTTAATCATTTATAAAGTATTTTTACAAATATATCATTATCAAATTATTTTTTGATAATATAGCGAATTTTTATAAAATATAAAAAAATGGATCTCTCAACTATTTGACAATTGTAATTTTCACATAGTAATTTAACAAGCGAAGAATAAAGCTAAGTCCCCAGTTTTCACTCTCTAGATATTCAAGACGTAAAGCAGTCTGGTTATAAAATTTTACAATATCATTAATTTTATGCATCTATTTTGAGTTGCCACTTTTTTTATTTAGTAGAATAGTGTTTTTTATGTAAGAAGCATTACTATAGTCTCAAGAATACACATATACAGAATTTTTTTATGGTTCTGCTATTTTATTTACTTTATTTTGTGCCAATGAAATTTTTGGGATCTTTCTAGAAATTTTTTTAATCAAGGCTTCTTTCATAGTAGAAACTAGAATCAATGCAATGTATTAACAGAGTTTTCTTATAATATACTGAAAATTGGCTATACAGACTATAATCTAGTAAGCTCTAAATTTGTTTATATATTTTAGCTCACAGTGTAGCAAACTAAACAATTCATCGTTTTTCTGAATATTAGATGCTATACAAAATGTAAAAAAATACTTGTAAAACTTTTAAATAAATAATATCTTGAAAACTAAATATATCTAATGAATATAGCTAGATCAAAATTTCTTATCTGCATTAAGTATGAAATTTCATATATTCCTATCATTAAGATAATAACATATTGAATTTGTGGTGTGATTGTTATTACTGTATTTTATTGAAAAAATATTTTTTTTGAAATGATAAAGATTTATCAAAGAATTTTTATATTTTCATAAAATATAATGAAACCAAGATAAAAAAACATTTTTTGACAAAAATTATATAAATTAAAGCTACTTGCATATTTCTTTAACAAATATTAATTTTATTTTTTTAAAAGAATTCTACAGAATGATCATAAAAAGAAGTATGTAATATTTAATTGTTTTTTAAAGTACATTATTGGTTTATAAGATTTATTGATTGTGTTTAAAAATCAATATTCAGTTGATCATTGGCGTAAAAATTTTAAAAATTGTTTAATTATTAACAAATAAACAAAAATGGTGAAAAATCAATTTTTATATCGTTTTTATATTCTTATAATTATTTTGTATCCAACTCGGTTGAATAATACTATATGTGATATATACGTATAAGAAATTGGTTGAAAAAATGACTTTGTTTAGAATCTTTGTAGTTGTTTACGATAAATATTATTAATGATGCCACGTGCATTATTTAGATTTCTGACAATGATCTATCACGAAAAAGTTTTAGAATCTTATTAGTTTGAATTAATATCATTATTTATTAATACGGATGAATTTTTCGAAACGAAATTTGAAAAATTTATATTTCGAAAAAATAATGCCGTATTTATTAATCTGACTATTTCTAGATTTTAGGCTAGATATAACTTATGTTATTGATAAGATTTATAACATCTTTCTAAGATTTTGTGCAATAAAAAAGAAATAATCTTTTGTTTTTTATAAACTATTTAATGATGTAGCACCACATAATTTATAGGTTAAATTCTCCTTTTTACACATTTAAAAAATTTTACTTCGACTACAGAAGCATTTTTCACAAAAATAAATATAAATTTTTTTTAATTTACATTTCCTCGAAATAAAAAAAATTAATTAATTTATCTGTGATATATTAGTATTTGAAAATGTCAAATTGATAATTTTTAATTTTGTATTTAGATTTTTCATTTTAAAAACTTTAATAGATCAAATGTTCATTATATTTTGAAAGCGTTAAAAAAATTATAAAAATTTAAGTCAAAAATCATAGAATCAATAAAAAATTCATGAAAAAGCGATACTAGAATATGAACGAGAGATAGTTGAAATTTTTATAATTTATTAGAATAATGCTAGTTTTGCTGTTGGCAAAATTGAATTTTTAATAAAAAAATAAACATTGAGACAAAAATTAAAACAAATTTTTTGATTTACAGACTTCTTTTTTTTAAAAAAACATTTAGTTTTATCAAGTTTGACAGTAGGTGAAAATTTGGATACACAAAGCGGTTTTCCAATATAGATATATAAATTTGCGGTCTTAAATGAAATTTTGTATAAAAAACACTGAATACATCACGAAAAAATAAACATGGTATTCATTTTCATTATATTTAAAATTTAAATACCATTTGAATTTTAAATGTTAGTATATTTTCATAAGCTAAATATTTTAAAATATCTAACAAACACTTTATTGGTTTTTTCTTAATGTTATATTCGAATTATAAAATGAATTTAATCAAGTCTTTTATCAATTGTTTCTTTTTTTTCAATAACATTTCCAACAATTTAGTTAATTCTATTATATTGTACCTATTTTTTTCAATTTTGATCAACAAGAATGCACTAAAACACATATAAATACATACTATCATGCCTGTACTCTATTATGCAACACTTTGCACATTTGAAAACCATTAATAAGAAATACAAACTTTGATATAGTTTTAAGAGCTTGCATTCTCTAAGAACAGATTTTTTATGTGTTTTTATAAAAAGAAGTTATGTATATTATCTAAATATTCATAATAATTATTACAACAAAGATATTTAGATTTTCATTAAGCATATTAGACAAATTATTACTTTGTAATTATTATTAAATCGCATTTAATTTTTATTTACTTGGATTATCTTGTTGTAAACCAAAAATTTCAATAATTGTTTTGATTTGTATTTATTCAAATATGTATTTCAATCATCTTATAGTCCCATAATATCAATACAGTTGAACTAGAATAAAAATTTTACAGCATACTTAAATCTTTCCTGAACGCAAATTTATAGTGCAAAAAAAGCGCGAATATGAAGGAATTTGATAAAAAAAGTTTACAAAATAATTACAAAATGAAAAAACAACAATGATTTCTAATATAGTAATAATTTAAAACATTTTTTTTTAGAAAAACATATTTTTGATAAGGAAGATTATTGATATATGTTAAAAATTGTTTGTACTTTATAATGCATATTTTTCTATTATAACCAAAAAGATTATTATTTTTAAACATGAACATTCACTTAATAACAATTTTTTAGTGAAGAAATACAAATTATATTTAGCATCCCAAAATCTTGAAATTTATTTTATATGTCATTAAGGTAGCTTTCAATTGTTTAATATATTTATTAATTTATAGTTAACTTGAAATCATTGATGGTTTTATTTTAATCGTTTTTATATAAATTACACAATTAGAATCAATTTCATATACAAAACTCGAGATTTTGACATTATAGATGTTCTAAATAAATTCAATGTTTAAATATAAATAAAAAGACATTTTTTTATTTTATTTTTATATAAAAGTGTAAATAAACTAACCGTAAAGATATTGAGTTTCTTTTGTACATTCAAATATGAAAAAGTCGATATTTACTTATTATTTGTCAAAAGAAGGTTTTACCGATTTTTAAATTTTGTGTATATTTATGATTACATTTTTTTTTACAATAATTGTTGGTAATTGTTGGA